>JAQOOD010000057.1:0-173876 GCA_029633175.1 Citrus glauca
AATTATTTCAAGTAATCACAATTTATTCTTATTCACTCCTTGCAAATAAAGGAATTAGCGTCAAGCTGATTTAAAAAGGCAAGAGAAAGCACCAGCTAGCAAAGTATCTGATGCAAACTCATGAGCTGATGAGGAATTAATGTGATACCACTTTGTAACGTACTCTTTTTCCAAAATCACCGAAAAGAGAAAAATAAATAAATAAAATAAAGCACTATATGACGTATCATGTTTAAGAATAATTTTTTACTACTATTTTGTTCCTTGCTTGATTCTACTTCAATTCCCTGCATGAATTAAATCTTACGCCAATTGCTTGCAGAAAGTCATTCAATCGAATTGAAATTTATACATAGGAGATTGAATTCAGAATTCGAGTCGTCGAGAAACTCAATTTCCTATAATAAATTTCTCAGAAGCATAAGAATATATGGATTATGAAATTCACTATTCCTTAGAAGTGACGACCTAAAACTCAAGAATTGTTATTTAAACTTTTAACTTGATCGACCATGAAAACGTTTACTATCAGTTTTCCTTGTTAAATTCAAAGTGAGGATACCTCCACTAAAGCAGGATTTCACACACACACACAAACACACATATATATAATATGTTAGTCGAAGATGATGGGATGGGACTTGGGCTGGCCTTAATTTGTCTTTTCGGATTTGTTAGACTTGATAAGAGTAAATCTTATCTTTACTATAAGATAATAGTCTGTGTAGGGTTGGCCCACACTATCTCAACAGTTAAAATAATAAAATAATTTACTAATATTCAATAATGATATTCTCACAAAAATGGATATAAAGGTTTGTATAATGAGGGTCTTTTTACAAATCATTTCAAAGTTTTGTGTTATTTTTATAATTTATGAATTTTATTAATTTTGATTGATTCGAGGATTTCTCATTCTATCTCTTCAACATCTAATTTTAAATTTCTTTAAAGTTTTGAACATATCTTTATAGAGTTCTAAATGATTATCTTTTTCATAAAAAGCTATACTTAAATTAATCTCTGAATTTATAATCATTTGTCTTCTTTGAGTCATAGACCAAATTTTTTCTTCTAACATATCTATGTATACTCCTAAGCCATCTTCCCAGCTTAGATACATTCTATCAAAACTTTCGCATATAAATTGTAATTTGAGATCTGCATCTTGAATCAACATCTCTATATTATTATTATTATCCATTGTTTTACGCTTGATTTTGAGTTCTATTATTATTATTTCGAGGGTAGTTAAAAATTGATTCTATTAATGTTATCATGTTTTCTTCTTTAAAAGAATCGAATATTTCTAGATCATTAATTTTGTTTATTTGTTCATATAAGCGTTTGTTTGCAGTTAATCTAGTTTTAATCAACGAAATTATATAAGCAACTTGATATTCTTGACAAAAGTCTAAATGATCTATTGCATCTAAAAATTTATTAACAGATCTTTCCATTTTTAAGAAATTGAGTTACTCTTATCACTTCCAATCTTACAACATCTCATAAAACAAACAAGGCCCAACATACTTCCATTTGTAGTTAAAATAAAAGAAGAGTTTAGATTACTAACCAGTGGACTATCTCTCAGAATTCTGAGATAGACTCACTTATTGCCTCCAGCCATAGAGAGGTCCATGGTCAGCACCGCCATAGCTCCACACATCATACATGATCACTTCAAAGATTGTTCCACATGGCCCAACACAACACACACCAAAATGACCTAATAGGATATGTCTAAATGATTTCCTTGCAGTTGTCTCTGGAAGAGTCTTAGTAATAGAAAATCTTCTTCGTTTAGTACAAGTATTGGCATGTAAGACTCTTGGTTAATTTTCAAAAGATGTTTAAGATATCTGGAAGATGATAATTTCACTCAAAAGCATTTTATTTAATTCATTATTGAAATTGTTTACAGAGGGAGGTTACATATATTACATAGGTAATTGAAGGTTAGACACGTGTTGTCTTTCCTTTCTTACATGCTTTCATTTATATCTCTCAAGGGATAAGATTAACTATGTTACATAACACATGTTCGATTCTTGTGGTAGATTCTCGATTTCCTTTTGATAAGGTGACCCCCTATCTTCATCATTGAAGGCACTAGTTGTCCTCTTTTCATGTTGGCAGATAACCTTTATCTGGTGAGTCTTTTCTTTTTGAATTATTGATGCTTTTTGGATAGCATCTTTTATCTTTTGCAGTGGTCCCCCATCGCATGCCAATTATCAGATCTTCATCTGGAGACATGTCTTCCCCTCTAAAATCTCCTTTTGATCCTTTGTAGCAGTAGCCACATGATAACTGATGCTTTAGCACCTTACATACCTCGTGGTGTGTCGGCAAACTGGATTCATATATGCCCTTTTTCTTTTTTAATATGGCCTGTCTGGGTAAAATATTTTCTTTTCTACTCATAGAAAAGATTATATGCTCTGAATTTATAATCATTTGTCTTCTTTGAGTCATAGACCAAATTTTTTCTTCTAACATATCTATGTATACTCCTAAGCCATCTTCCCAGCTTAGATACATTCTATCAAAACTTTCGCATATAAATTGTAATTTGAGATCTGCATCTTGAATCAACATCTCTATATTATTATTATTATCCATTGTTTTACGCTTGATTTTGAGTTCTATTATTATTATTTCGAGGGTAGTTAAAATTGATTCTATTAATGTTATCATGTTTTCTTCTTCAAAAGAATCGAATATTTCTGGATCATTAATTTTGTTTATTTGTTCATATAAGCGTTTGTTTGCAGTTAATCTAGTTTTAATCAACAAAATTATATAAGCAACTTGATATTCTTGACAAAAGTCTAAATGATCTATTGCATCTAAAAATTTATTAATAGATCTTTCCATTTTTAAGAAATTGAGTTACTCTTATCACTTCCAATCTTACAACATCTCATAAAACAAACAAGGCCCAACATACTTCCATTTGTAGTTAAAATAAAAGAAGAGTTTAGATTACTAACCAGTGGACTATCTCTCGGAATTCTGAGATAGACTCACTTATTGCCTCCAGCCATAGAGAGGTCCATGGTCAGCACCGCCATAGCTCCACACATCATACATGATCACTTCAAAGATTGTTCCACATGGCCCAACACAACACACACCAAAATGACCTAATAGGATATGCCTAAATGATTTCCTTGCAGTTGTCTCTGGAAGAGTCTTAGTAATAGAAAATCTTCTTCGTTTAGTACAAGTATTGGCATGTAAGACTCTTGGTTAATTTTCAAAAGATGTTTAAGATATCTGGAAGATGATAATTTCACTCAAAAGCATTTTATTTAATTCATTATTGAAATTGTTTACAGAGGGAGGTTACATATATTACATAGGTAATTGAAGGTTAGACACGTGTTGTCTTTCCTTTCTTACATGCTTTCATTTATATCTCTCAAGGGATAAGATTAACTATGTTACATAACACATGTTCGAATTCTTGTGGTAGATTCTCGATTTCCTTTTGATAAGGTGACCCCCTATCTTCATCATTGAAGGCACTAGTTGTCCTCTTTTCATGTTGGCAGATAACCTTTATCTGGTGAGTCTTTTCTTTTTGAATTATTGATGCTTTTTGGATAGCATCTTTTATCTTTTGCAGTGGTCCCCATCGCATGCCAATTATCAGATCTTCATCTGGAGACATGTCTTCCCCTCTAAAATCTCCTTTTGATCCTTTGTAGCAGTAGCCACATGATAACTGATGCTTTAGCACCTTACATACCTCGTGGTGTGTCGGCAAACTGGATACATATATGCCCTTTTTCTTTTTTAATATGGCCTGTCTGGGTAAAATATTTTCTTTTCTACTCATAGAAAAGATTATATGCTCTATTGTAATATATGCACTTTAATTGTCTTAATTAAGTGTGCGATTTAATTTTTCCGTTTCGAATCGAGATAAATTGAGCGCGATTAAGAGTTCGGGTGGTCGGATTTATTTTTCGTTTCGGGTCCGGTATAAGCTTAATCAGTATTAAGCTTATGTAAAAAAAAAAAAAAAAAAAAGAGCCGGTTTATATTTTGGTCGGGGGGAGCTATTTGGCATTTTGGAAAAAGAGAGAGAAAGAGACAGACGAGAGAGAGAGAGATATTTTGACCCGTTGACCCGAGAACCCGACCCGCGACCCGCGACTTTGACCCGGTCGGATCTCCCGTTTCCGGCCACCTCACCGGTCGTGCTTGGTACCATTTTGAAGCTTGAGAGACGAGCAACGGATCCCTGCCATCTTCGTCGCCGGAAACTACCTGGAACGCCGCCGGTTGAAGCCTGAAAACTCGCGGCCGAACCCGTTTCCGTCGCCGTCGATTTCGCCGGATTTTTGGCACGCCACCACTTGAATCTTGTTCCTCAGCTCACTAGCGTCATTTTCCGACCGACCCCGTCACCTGAATCGGCCGGATTGCCGCCGATTTGCTCTTGGAAGCTCGCGGTTTTGGGGAGCTCGATCCGCCGCCGGTAGAGCACGTGAGACGTCACCGCCGCCACCATTGAACTCAGCGTGGCCGAAACTATCAGACCTAAGCTCCCCGTCGCCGTTGACTGAAGTCCGGTCACCGTTGACCGGCAGGGGCATTTCGGTAATTTCATGAAACTTTGGGGGTGATTTTGTAATTTGTGAAATCAGTGGGTCAATTGGTAATTTGAGGTTAGGACAGTAAGGTAATTGTGATTTCGAGGATAATTCGGTAATTTAAGTTGTTAAGGACATTTCGGTAATTTTACGCTCCGAGGGTAATTTCGTAATTTCGGACATTGTGATTATTTCAGTTATCCGAGTTGAGAATAATTTGGTAATTGAAGCTTTTACGGATATGTTGGTTAAATAATGATGTTGAGGGCATTTTGGTAATTTTGGCATGTAGGGGTATTTTGGTAATTATGTACATGCGGGAATAATTATTATTGTTATATTTCGTTTCGAGAAGTATTATGTTATACTAGTTGTTCGGAGAATGATTATGTCGTTTTCTTGATTAGGAGGATCCGCGAACGAGAATCAACCCGCGGACGTCGTTGATACCGAGTCTGGTCATCGTCACTGTGAGTGGAATATATAAAACTTATTTTTATAAGTATATGTTGATTTTATGATACAGTGCAGTATGTTTTGAAAAAATAAGTATTTGATGCTTCGATTTAATGATTCTAGAAAAGTGAATTTATTTACATGTGTTGATTTTATTCTTGCTGAGAAAAAAGTTTGAATAATGATTTTATTATTGTTTTTGAATAAATACTTGATATAGAATTGAATGGATTTGATACATTTGTATGAGATTTCAGATTTCAGATTTGTATGAGATTTGAATAAATGTTGAAGAAAGGAGAATGAGATTTCAGATGAGATTATATGTTTTCGTACATTTGTTTTAAATGTTATTTGAGAAATTGTTAAACAGTACCCTTCCCTCCAGATACAGAGAAACAGATATTATGAGATGAATACAGATGTACAGATGATATGAGATGAGATGAGACAGAGGCCTTTGGGGCCCGTCTGAGCACACATAGAGGCTTTGGGCCGTGTGTTCGGGCGCTTTTGCCTTTTGGGGGCTTATGCATGCACAGATATTGAGATGTATCAGTTATGAGATGAGATTTTCCCTATCTATCCGTTGTAGTCTCCGGGGCGTGGCGGGTACCCAGATAGTACGTCATTGCCTGTCCGTCGAGGTCCGGATATGATGAGATCATTCCCCTGGGTACTTGTTTGATGATAGTTTTTGATATTCAGTATTTGATATGATAAGTATTATGATTCCTTCGATTTTACGCAGATTTATAAACAATAGTATTTCAGTGACTGATTTTGAATTAAATATGTTTAAATAAGTTCTTACGATGTTTTAATGCAATTGATTTTGAGAAAGAGAAATTAGTTTAAATAAATTTATTTTTCAGACACTAGTATCCACTCACTGAGTTTTATACTCACCACGTTTTATTATATTTTATTTTCCCCCCCACAGGAGATTTGCAGGTACATCAGTCGACCCAGCATCGGTAGTTAGATTGTAATTGTGGCCACGTGATGATGTTAGGAGTCGTAGATTTTATATTTTGATATTTGGGATTTATGAGTTGTATTTACGGTTATGTTTTTGGTATTGAGGATAACCATTGTATTTGTGTTTATATTGAAGTGATTTGTGCGATATTTGAGATAATGACTGGAGAAGTTGGATTTGAAGTTTGAATGATTATTTGGGAGTGTTGTTTTGTACATTGTAATTTTGGGAATGTTGTATTTATAGGGGAGGTTCTGCCGGATTTTCGGTAGAATCTTTAGATAGTATTATATTTTCGATCTTATTTTACGAGTTTAGATAGATTCGCCCTGGGAGTGCGGGGCGGGTCGTTTCATTTGTGGCTTCGTGGAGCCATATTTTCTCCTTACTCATCCTCTCAAGAGATTCATAGAGGACTTTCATTCCTATAACCCTTTTGCTGGTGAGAGCTTTTGGCTCGAACAATTTAGGATCATAATCATTGTAGACTTGATTTAAATCAATAGTTGGACTAACTTTTTTGCTGCTAATTCCAACTTGAATCATGTGCTGTGCTGGATACCACTTGCTACCACAATATTCAGGGCAAGCAGTAAGGATCTTGATAAAATCCATATCTTTTGTTTGAGATATCATTTTGAGATCAGTAGCAGCCTCTACAACTTTTGCGAGGAGCTTTTTTATTTCTCTGCAATCATCACAGACATAAACAAGGTTAAGAAAACCATATTTAAACATGTCTTTTATTAGTTTTGGATCAGCTCCTGGCATAAAGTTTATCCTTGGATATAGCCCTGAATGGTATGGTATAATAGTCTGGCTAGGACGAATCCCATAGGCTATTTTATTAATTCTTTTATAATCATAAGTATAGTCGCTTCCTATCGGTATTTTAATTTTTAACCATAGGGACAGACTGTCTGCTTTTATCATACTAGGGTCGTAGGCTTATTAAAGATCCTTGAGATTCTTCTTTCTTTGTACATTGATCTTTAAGATCATTGATTGTGAGATATCTCTCTGGACATGTGACGTTTGAGTTTTGTGAAGAACTCTGAGCGATCTATCCCTCAGATTGATCCTTAAAATGGACCTTTTTTTAGCATATTGCTAATATATTGTTATGACGTTTGGACTTGAGGATGATCTTGCAAACTTTTGTCTAGGCAAAGTTTGCTCAATTCTTCATGGGCATCATTTATCATGGCAAGCCCAGCATAAATCATACTATTGCCTTTGAGAAGCAATTCTTGTCCTTCAGGGCACATTATTATGCCCTTAATTATTTTGGAAATGCTTTGTTCCATTATATTCTCGGCTAAGAAAATCTGTAATATAATTGTTAGATTCCTTAATATATTCAATTTCAAAATCATATTAAGCAAAAAAATGTTGCCATCTAATTAATCATTTATATGGAGGAAGATTAGGCAATTTATTGAATATAAATCCTTTGACTTGAGTGTTATCGGATCTTACATTAAATTTCTTTGGTAACAAAAAGAAAGAAAATTTAGCTATTCCGTTTTTAATAGCCAATAATTCCTTTTCATTACTATGATAATTCATTTCTGCGGGTTTGAAGGTTCCGCTAGAATATCTACAAATATTTTCTTAATCTATTTTTAAGACTGCTCCGCAGTGATTATCTGAAGCATCGATTTCAAGAATTAAATTATCACTAGAGGTAAGGAATCCTAACCTTGGAAGATTTTTAAATTTTTCTTTTAATCTTTTCACTACCTTGGTATGTAGATCTTCCCATGATTTCGTATTATTCTTTCTTAATAATCCTTGTAAAGATTGTCTTTTTTTAGCTAAGTTTTCTATATAACCTTCAGCATAATTAAGACACCCTAAAAATCTTTGAATTTTTTCTTTAGATTCTAATTTATGTGGGAATAGATGTATTTTTTCATAAATATGGGGTTGCATCTCAATTCCTGTTTCATATAGTATTAACCCTAGAAATTCTATTTTGGGTTTTATCATTTCAATTTTCTTTTTAGAGAGTAAGATTCCATGTTTTTTTTGCATTTTTCTGCAAAAGAAATCAGATGATTTACATGATCTATCTTATTATTTGAAAATATAAGAATATCATTTACATAAATTATGGAAAATTCATGAAATTCTTTGAAGATTTTATCCACCCTTCTTTGCAATATTTGTGGTGCATTTTTTAATCTAAAAGGCATTACAATCCACTCATACTGTCCTTGAGGGTAACTAAAGGCAGTAAGTGGTATAGTTTTTTCTTCAAGTTTAATTTGCCAAAATCCAGATTTGCAATCAAATTTGCTAAATATCTTTTTATTAATTACAGAAGTAATTAATGTATCTTTATGAGGTAAAAAGTATCCATCGAATTTGGTATACTTATTTAATTCAAATTACCATACGAGCTTTTCCTCGTTTAATTTCATCATGATTTCTAACCATAAAGACTGGGCTACTATGAGGACTTTTAGATTCTCGAATAATCTTGAGTTCTAATAACTCTGTAATTTGTTTATCAAATTTTTGTTATCAAATTTTTGTCTATCTTCTTGTCCATACCTCATAGGCTTGACTCTTATGATAACATTTGGATCTTTTAATTCAATTTTTTCATATGTTTTATCAATTTCCCATAATTGAATTGGGTTTTCTCCAAAATTTTTATCAACTTTTTCTAATTTTTTTTCATAATCTAATATGACTTGCTTGATTTTTATATTATATTCACCACCCTGGCTACTTCGAAAATGTAATTATTGAGTTGTTCACCTAATAGGGTTATAAATTCTCGGTGTGGTAATGGAATGATTACACAACATTTTAAGAGTAATTCATTCGTTAGTCATCATATAAGTGAACTGATGAAGGAAATTGACTCCTAAAAGTATATCTGCGCCCATATGATCATAAGACCATAATATAAGGATACTTAAGATGTAATTTTTGATTTGAATTAAAATTTTAATCCTACATGTTCCTAAGATGATTTGTTCGCCATTTATTCCATGTCCTGTTAAGGGTTTATAATCTTTCCAATATGATTTTGGATAAATCTTGAATTAGCTAAGCTAACTCCGGAACAAGTATCTATTAAAGCATGAAACCATTCTGACTTATACTTATAATATGGTATAATCACTTTTATATATACTATAAAAGGATTAGACACATCTTGATATGGTTTGCTTAATTCCTTCAATTGTTAAGCTTATTTATCTATCTCCTATATAATAAGGAGTAAAATTCTCAAGAAAGTTCATCCCTAATAATAAAGGACTTATTTTTGTTTCCTAATCTGGTTCTATGAAAAAAGGAAAGATGAATTCTATCCCTTTCATTCTTAATAATATTTTACTATATTGGCTTAATGTTTTTCTTTCTCCATAAATCCTATATAAGTATGAGCCTCAATTAAAATTTTTCTTTTTAGATATTTAATCATTTTAGAATCTACATAAGATTTTGTAGCTCTTGTATCAAGGATAGCAAAAGTCTTGTGCCATGATTTTCCATTGTTATATTCAATCTTAATTTTTAGATTTTGATTATTTTTTCTAATTGCGGCTAATATTTCATGTGATGGTGGTATCATAAGATGACTACATCTAGTAAAACTTTGGGTTCTACTTAATTTTGGTTCTCTTTTTGGTATAGAGAACGATCTTCTATTTCCTATGAAAATTCTTCCTTTTAGAGTATATTCTATAGCTTTAGTGGTATTTCCTTTGATTAGGGTAGCTTGAGTACTTAGATCCATTTCCCATTCTTCTGGTAAATCTATTTCTCTTAAAGTTTTCAGGAGGTTGTATTTTTCCAACTTTATTGAATAATTTATCAATTTCAATAAAATCTTTATCAGCAAACATTTTACTATTTGCTGAATTTGTTAATGCATATTCTATGGCATGTGTTATACTATATGGATATGATCCATCATGCATTATGTCAAAATATTTAAAATCATGACATAAGGTTAATGTCTTATTTATATTTCTGTCTTTTAGACTTATAGAGTATTTGGGAAATATTTTAAATATCAAAGTTTTGTAATTTAAGTTTCCTTGTATTATTCCAAGGAGGGCATGTTTTTGATCTTTGATTCTATTATCCAGTATTGCTAAATTTACTGGACAATTTATTCTTTCTCTAAAATGAGCTTTTATCATGACTTGATATGCGATGAATATTTATCTCCTGCCCCTGGAGCTTTGCCGAGAGTTAGAGTGTATGATGAACTCATTTTAGTGGGGTCAAAAAGGGTAGGGCAGTGATGGTATCAACTAGTTGAAATGGGAGAAGTTGTGCTTTCCTAAGACTCATGGGGGCCTTAGTTTTAAAAGTTTACATCTTTTTAATGTTGCCATGCTCGGTAAACAGGGCTGGAGCCTCTAGACCAACCCTAATACATTGGTAGCTCGTCTTTTTAAGGCCCGTTACTACCCACATTCCTCGTTTGTCGAGGCTCGTCTAGGAAGCAATCCTAGTTATGTATGGCGCTCTATTTTGTCAGCTCAGCCAGCCATTTCTCGTGGTGGTCGTATCCAAATCGAATGGGGTCAGAGCACTGTTATTGGAAGTGTGCCTTGGCCGCCCGACCCTGTTAACGGCTTCATCTCCTCAATCATTCCAGCACCCATCTCAGAAGCCTTAGTTGACAGTCTTATGGAGCCTAATCAATGTAAATGGGACTTTGATGTGGTGGCTGACATCTTCAACAGTAGGGACCGCGATCTTATCCTCCGAATCCCTCTCAGCTCAGGGCGGGATACTGACTCATGGTATTGGCTGCCTGACTTCAAGGGGCTGTACACTGTTAGGAGTTGCTACCGCATGCTAGACCAAAAGCTTTCTCCCCCCAGCAGCAGCGTTTGGCGTAAATTGTGGCAGCTCCCTGTTCCTCCCAAAGTTAAGAATTTCCTCTGGCGAGCTATGGCCAATGTCCTCCCCACCACGGATAACTTGTGGCAGTGTCATGTTGAGGTACCAGTTCCATGCCCAATCTGCCACTCCTCCTCAAAATCCATTTTTCATATTCTGGTTACTTGCCCTTTTGCTAAGTCATGTTAGATTTCCTCTATAATTGGTTTCAATGGATCTTGGTTGTATTTTGACCATTGGTTGGAGGAGTTGTTTGATCGATGTCAGCTTGAGGATTGTAGCTTGGCAGCCATGATTTGTTGGGGTTTATGGTTGAATAGAAATAACATGGTTTGGAAAGGTGTCATTGGGAGGGTCCAACAGGTGGTTAATGTGGTTGGGCAAAGTTTGTTCCTCTGGCAGCAATCTCGTCAGAGTGACCTCTATTCCCCCCCTGAGCATGATTCCTTCGTTCATGGTTCTGTTTGCTGGACAAAGCCAAGGGCTGGGTGGCTTAAGTGTAATGTTGATGCTGCTCTATTTCGTTCAAAAGGGTTGACTAGCTTTGGGGCTGTTCTGTACTCAGATGGAGGTGTTTTTATTGCGGCAAAAAATAGCTCTCTCCCCGAAAGTTTTGATCCTCGTGAAGCTGAAGCGCTTGCTGTTAAGGAGGCCCTTAGCTGGCTCAAGACTTTTCCTTTTACTCATGTTATTCTAGAAATGGATAGCTTGTTAGTTTTTAATGCTTTACATGATCAGCTTGTCTATCCTAATGGTTTTGGTTCTATCATTGCGGATTGTAGAGCTTTGGCTCAGTCCTTAGGCGAAGTGGCGTTCTCTTTTGTTCGTAGATCTGCGAACTCCGCTGCTCACACTATTGCTCGAGTAGGGAGTTCTATGTCAGGTTCGGGAGTGTGGAATTTTGTTCCTCCTCCCTGGTTATGTAATTCTTTGGCTGTGTAATGAAAATTTCTCTTTTAAAAAAAAAATCATGACTTGAATTCCTCCAATATGAACATTTCCAATTTTAAGTCTATCACTAGATTTTATCTTATTTATCCTATCTTCTATATCAGTTTTTAATAATAATGGTATATTTGTATTTCCTCTTGGATACCTAATTTCAATCGGTTCTTCTCTTACGGTAGCACTAAAATACACTATATTTTTTTCTTTTAATCGTGTTAGCAATGCCTTGTGCTAACTTATTAACCGAAGTCATAGATGATTCCAATCCTTTTTTATTAATCTTAAGATATTGCTTTTTATCAAATATTAATTCTCTATTAAAAGAGCCTTGCTCTTTTAACTCTTCATCTTGATATAAATCTTTGTTTTCTAATTCTTCTATACTCATTCTGAATTAGAACCTCTAAAAGTTTCATCAGATAGATAATATATGCTATAGTTTTCACTAACATCTTTGCTATCGGTGATTAATTCTAAATCATTGAAATCTTCAAATATTTTTATATTTGCTTTCTTCTTTTTAGGACATTCATTTGCATAATGTCCTTCTTCATTACATAATCAACACTTGCATTTTTTAGGTGCATTGGTTTTAGATCTTCTTTTAAATTTATTTTTCTTGTAGAATTTTTTTATATTTATTTTTCTTGTAATATTTTCTGTTCGCTTTAAAGAATTTCTTCTTTTTGAATTTCTTCTTGTGCTTATAGATTTTATCTGAACATCCAAATCTTGGTGGATCTTCTAACCTGGAACAACATAATCCTCGATTTTGCCTTTTCATAAGTCTTCTATCTCTTATTTCATAACACCATTCATTAATTCTATTTTCAGCAAATCTAATCCTATTTCCTAATGTATTAGTTTTTGTGGTATCTTTGTATTCTTTGTTATATTCCAACATAATCCTTTTATCCCATTGGTCTGGTATCTTTACAAAATATAGATCATGGTAATAACATATGTTATCTTCATCTTTATCAATTTCACATTTATAATATATTTTTTCGAAGCTACATGTATATTCTTCTAAATAACATATATTACATATTTCAAGCCTTATTAGCTTCATTAAATTTTCTATCTGTTTTCTTTTTATTTCTTGTTGAAAATCGGTTTCCCAATCTTCTCCTAAAAATTCTTTTCTTATTTCATTTTCGAATCTATTTAAAACTCGATCAACACTTTCGCTTGATCATTATTTTCTCCGTACAGTATTCTATTTTTGTGGTTATCATTTAATCCCATAAACCAATGAGATACAATTCCTATAAACGAAATTTTAAGGAATTCTATACTATTATCCCTATCAATTTTGTGAAATGTAAAAGCCATTTTCATATATTTAACCCAAACAGTAATCATTTTATCTCTATCTTTGATACAATCTAAATCTAATCATGCACCATCATGATTGATTGGTCCGTCTCTATATTCTCCTAGAGTTTTATAATCTTTTTTAGGCTTGTTATTCCTAAAATATTGACCTTGTGGTCTTTCATGAGTTGGTATTTCTTCTCTAGCATAAGAAGCTCTATTACTAGTCTCTCCTTATTCAAAAACATTTGGTTTTGATTCATTCATTTTTAGATGTTCTATTCTATTTTCAATATCTTGCAAATTGATGATTATATCATCTTCTTCTTCAGATTCAGATTCTTTATCAAATATCTCTTGATTAGGTAATTCTATGTTTTCACTTAGCATCCTTAGACTTATTAACTTTTTATCTTTATTTATTTTGTTAAATATCAGTTTAGATATTGTTATCATTTCTTTATCCTTAAGTTCATTATAGTAAATTATGGTATCTTGTAAAATTTTGTTTTGTACTTGAATTACAATAAGTAATTCTTCCATATTGTTATTGATCTTCTATACTTTAATCCTTTTGTAATTTTCCATTTATGCTTATAGTGAATTTATTTCCAAGTTGTTCAACAATTTTTTCAATTTTTTGTAGTTGGATTTCAATCTTGTTTAATTTATTTTCAATTGAACTTTTGTTCATAATATTAAAGATTTCTTGTTTTAATATATCTTGATCTTCAGTTTTAAAATCTTCTATTAATTGCTTAACAGAATTAAATTCTTCACTCATTCATTCTCCTATCATTTTGACTTGTCTTATATTTTCAGCATCAAAGCTTTTAATCATATCATTTATGGCTAAATTAGGGTTTCCTAATTTATTTAATAAATATAATGAAATCCAATTTAACTGATTATTTCCCCACATATCGGAATCATTTACTAAATCAAATGGTTGAAATCTTCCATAAGTAAATCCTCTATGCCTATAGCTAGAAGGTGGTAATACGTTGATTTCAATATTTTGAGAAATTAACAATGGTTTTGGTAATTTATTCACAGTACTATCTGCATAATATCTCATTATATTCTAATAAGTATTTATAACATATAATATTTCTTATATCCTTAGGGATATTGTTTTTTGTCAATCCTTTATGTATATAGCAAAGTTTATACATAATTAAATCTTTATATCATGTTAGCATGTTGCTAGAAGGATAATATCTACTTTTGATTCTTTTATTATTCCAATTGTATTCATCTAGTTGTTTAACATTTAAAAATCCATTATAGTCAATTATAAGATCATCTACATAATCTTCAATAAAGTTAATATTCCATTGTTTCCATGAAAAATTATTTCTATATACTTCTCTCCTGATTCTAAAGAGAAGAATAGGATCAATATTTAAATTTCTACTTTTTATTATGATGAGTTCTCCAATTTTAAATTCATGAACTCTGGCTAATTTATGTTTTGTTAGATTATCTTTAATTGTATTTTTATCTATCTTTAAATTATATCTTCCATTATTAATAGAATAAACAACTGTTTTGTCTATTCTTATATATTAAACCAAAAACTTGGCTCTGATACCATTTTTCAGAAATCAACAAAACCCAAAATCCAAATGAATTCAAATTGGAATGTGTATGATTAATTTTTAAGATTTTATTTAAATTTTACAATTGTACTTTTTCAAAACTCACAATTTTGTGTAGTCATTTGTGTAATTCGTTGTGAGAATGTCTTTTTCCTTTGTTATATGGCAAAACTATTAATCCAATTGTGGAATTGTCAATAAATTCTGGTGATTGTAATTTAAATAGTCAATGAAATCTTACAGTGAGATCCGTAATTGTGCACGTAATAGAGCACTGCTAAAATATCTTACTACCTCAATATGTTGGAACAGTAGGACAATTCGACATAAATTTTTCTCGTTGAGTTTTTATTTTATTTTCAAATATTTAGGCCCTCCTGCTTCATTTTTTAAATTTGTTTATAAAAAAATTTAAAAAGTACAAATATATTAATTTTAAAAATATTAAAAAAAGTTAATTTTCATGATTATTGTTCAACCACATTAAAAATATTAATTTTCTAAAAACACAATAAATTGAAAAAAAATGACACGAGATTTTTATGTGGTTTGGATTAATCAATCCTACAGCCATGAGGCCACGACCAGATGAAATGAAATTCACTAAATTTCTACATCCACGAGGTCACGCCAAGATGAAAAGCAATTCACTAAGTTTAGAAGTTACAACCATACGACGGTGAAGGCTTATTCTATTTAATGATTTCTGTTTTGTTAGGCTTCTCGTATTTCCAAATAAGTTTTATACAACCGTCGCTACTAAATTGTGATGCTGATACCTTGAAGTTTATTAAAAGGCAACCTATCGTTTTTATTGAAACCAATACCGTTGCTGCTACTACAGTAAAAGAACGATCGAACAACATAGGCTCAGATGAAATTGTGTAACTTTACAAATTATTTGTTTTTAGTTTATACTAAACTAGGAAATAGAATCGCACTTCGTGCGGCTTTAAAAAAAATTAGTATTATTTTTTTATTATTTTACGCTTGATAAAACTGATAAAAAATATGAATTGATTTTTTTAAAAGATGACGCAGCCTTACAAAACTAATTTTATTTATGAAAGTTAATTATTTTTTTTGTTAACTTTAAAAATATATATTAATGTGTATAGTTAAGTGTAAACAACTTTTCATCGATAAAAATTATGTTCATACTAATCAACTCTCCATTCTTCTTGATATTAACAGACTCCCACATTTTACAAAGTCTAACCCTTATCATCCAACTATCTTTATCATTGTTTAACTTATGAAGAAAAGAATACTCTATGAAACACACAATACAAAAAATTTAAATAAGTCAAAAAATAAAAACACAAGAACATTTTTAAAGAGGATGTTGGTTAAATAATTAAAAAATCCAAATATAACAAATCTTAAATACTTAATATTTATATGATTTGAAGAAGATAAAAGACACTAAATAAAAGGCTGCATAATTAAATATGAAATTATGACAATGAAATTAGGTCCTAGTGGTATTGGTGAAGGAATATGAAAGAACCTTCCTTCCTATATTAATTAGTTGATGTATTTTAAACCACTAAAGTTTAGTTGTTGGCTTAATAAAATAAATGAATGTTTTCAAAACTATAATTAATTAATTATTAATGGTTACATATTGTTGAATTTAAATAAAAAGAAGAAGATACATGTAATCATTTATAATCTACTAATTACTTTCTATTTTTAATATTTTGTAATGTAATTATTTTTTTAATCTCAACCAATATATTAGATTATAGAGAATATAAAAAGATGAGAAATAATATTGTCACAAATCTTAACTACTTAATATTTATAGAGTTTGAGAAGCAAAAGGGCACTAAACAAAATGTTACATAATTAAATATGAGATTATAGCATTAAAATTAGACCCTAATGGCATTATTGAGGGAAGATGAAAGAACATTCCTTCCTATATTAATTAATTGATATATTTAAGCCACTAAGTTTAATTGTTGACATAATAAAATAAATTAATGTTTGAAAACTTATAATTAATTATTATTAATGGTTACATATTATTGAATTTAAATAGAAAGAGGAAGAGACATATAATATTTTATAATCTAATAATTATTTTTTATTTTTAATATTTTTAATGTAATTTTTTTTAGTATCAACCAATTTATTTGATAATAGAGAATACAAGAAGATGAGAAATAGTGATACCACATCACCTCCTCTAGTCCCAACTTTATATATATATATTTTAATATTTTGCAATGTAATTATTTTTTAATCTCAACATATATATTAGATAATAGAGAATATAAAAAGATAAGAAATAATGATGCCACAAATCTTAAATATTTAATGTTTATGGAGTTTGAAGAAGCCAAAATGCACTAAACAAAAGATTGAATAATTAAATATGAGATTATGACATTAAAATTAGGCTCTAATGGCATTGTTGAGGGAAGATGAAGGAACCTTCCTTCATATATTAATATTAAGTAATTGAGTATTTTAAGCCACTAAAATTTAATTGTTGGCATAATAAAATAAACTAATGTTTGAAGACTTATAATTAATTATTATTAATGATTACATATTGTTGAATTTAAATAGAAAGAGGAAAAGACAAGTAATCATTTATAATATAATAATTATATTCTATTTTAATATTTTGTAATGTAATTATTTTTTTAATTTCAACCAATTTATTAGATAATAGAGAATATGAGACGAAGGGAAATGGTGATGCCACATCACCTCCTCAAGTCCCAACTTTATATTTATATATATATATATAGATTAATTCATTATTTTATGCCACTAAAGTTTAATTGCTAGCATAATAAAATAAATAAATATTTCAAAAGACTTATAATTAATATTATTAATGATTACATATTGTTAAATTTAAATAGAAAGAGAAAAAAATTACAAAGAATATCCACCAATATTTTAGATAATAGAAAATATAAAAAGATGAGGAATGATATATATTAATAAAGTTACTATTTATTAAATAAGTTAAATACAATCAAATTAATCATGAGAAGATGAAAAGCCAAATCTTAAAAAAAACTCTATTTATTAGATAATAGAGAATATACAAAGAAGCAAAATGGTGATGCCACATCACCTCCTCAAGTCCTAGCTTTATATATATATATAGATTACTAGAGCGATATAGAGAGAAAGAAAGAGAAATGTTTCCTGTCCATGATCATGAAATTTATTAAAGTTCGAGAAAGCTATCAAAGTAGGAGGTTTAATCGTGGTTATGCCTATGAAAGCTATTAAGTCATGTAGTTTAATACTATAATTGCATAATGCTAGTAAAACACATGCTTTAATAGTTCTTCTAAACTTTAATAAAATTCTAGATCAACAATATGTATATATATGTATGTAAAATATTAACTTGTCATTTATGCTATAAAAATTGAAATCTTGTTATTATATATACTTGCATAGTCAGTGCATTTAATTATTTCACCACAACAAGCCCATCATCGAATTAACTAAATGCAACTGTAGCACATATGCCAGTAAAGGTTACGGAGGAAATGAAAAGACATTGGGATTAACTGTTCAAGATGAGGGCATTGTGTGATACCTCAATGTTTCGAGATACACCACGACAAAATATGGTGGTAGAACGCATGAATAAGACTATATTGGAGAAAGCTCGGTGTATGTTGTCTAATATTGGATTGGGCAAATAATTTTGGGCTGAAGCAGTTGTATTTGTGTACAATCCGATCAACCGTTTGCAATCAGCTGCAATTGAGGGCAAAACCCCATAAAGATGTGGATTGGTAAACCTGCTACTGATTATGATTATTTACATGTTTTTGGTTGTACCTATCATCATGTAAACGAATTTAAGTTAGACCCAAGAGCAAAGAAAACATTATTCATGGGTATAATTGATTTTGTAAAAGGATATCATTTTTGGTGTCCTATTACGAAAAAGATTAATTTTAGTATAGATGTGATTTATGATGAATCAACCATGATGAAATAAATGGATTACAAAAGAATGACATATCTAGTGGTACTTTGCAACAGGTGGAGTTTGAAAAGGTTGAAAATGATCCAGCTAATGTTGAAGAGAAGGGTAGTGATTCTCTATCAATTGAGGATGAAGAAGAGGTTCTGACCCAGGAACCTTGTTGGTTAATTTTATAAACAATTACTATCAATGCCAATGTGCAAGCATACACAACAAATAATAAAGTAATAAGTATTAAGATTGTCTCCACAGGGATTGATGTTACTCGAAATGCTATAGCGTTCACAATAGCGCAACTCAACTTAACAACGAAGCAAACAATTGTCAAGTAATGTCTATCGTAATCAATAATTGAGATAAGAATTAAATAAAACAATGCCGTAGTGAAATGACTAGGTTAAGTGTGTCCAAGATTTAATTGAGATTATGGTAGTTGAATGATCAAACTCTCCTTTGGGGCTGAATGTTTTTTTATCAAGTTAGTATCAGTTGTTACGACCAGTGCTGCAGCACTGGGCAGAGTTTATCTGCATCCTTAGCTGCCGCATATTGGAAGTCTCATACCTTTAAATCTATTAACAATGACCAGTTACTAATCTACTTATAGTATGGCATTATGGTCTTTAGCCTCTCCACCCTACAAGGTGAACACCTGTGTCTAGTGTGTCATAAATCTTAACTTCTAGTGTTGCCCTTATGGGATTCAAGATAACTTAATCCAGGAAACTCAACTTAAGATGAAGTAATACTCTAATAATATCGGCTAAGACATGCCTTTTTGCTGCTCTATCATAACTGAAACCATTAAATAGGCGGTCAACCGACATAACAATTATATTTATAAAAACTACTAGAGTATAATGCTACAGCAGTGCTATAACAACATAAAAGAATAATCAAGAACCCATTAGATTGTTTGTCACTCAACTACAAGTAAATTTAGTTCATATTCGGAATGAGAAAAGTAAATATAAATATATTGATTAAGGAATACATCAAAATAATTAAAGGAAAAGAGAAATATAAGTTGAGCACGATGAAAGACAATAATTCTGCACGAGTCTTCAATGTTACTGAAACAACACTCTTTCGATTTGATCTTCTTCTTCTTTCCTTTCTAATTATTCTGATGATAATTCCCTTACCGCTTTTCTATATGGTGCATGCCTCTTTTTTATATTGCAAATTAGGTTAAACCAAAACTCATAAGCATGCACGTATTTAAATTAGGAAACATGTAGATCGCGATTTTATGTCTGACCCGCGTCTAAGTTTTCTCGTACATTGCTCCCAGATTGCTACAGCACTAATTGTTCTAACAGTTGCTACAACACTGCCTTATTCCCGATTGTGCCTTACTTCTTTTGTGGCCATCTTCCTTTCTCCTCTTGCTCTTCTAATGCCTCAACATCCCATCACGAATTTAAAACCTACAATTATGCACCTACTTTTAGCACAAATTACTTTAATTCAAGAAAAACTTATTAAGACTCAACTAAAATGAATGTTTATGCAAAATGTAATAAAAACACTTTATTTGTTCTCTAAGTGATCTTGATTTAAGTCTAGAATTGATGTAATAACTCTCATTTCCTAGAGTTATCAAACCTTCACAGCAAGAAGATACAATTGCATATAGAAGGCCACTAAAGGAGATTCACAAACCTACTCGTTTTGTTGATATAGTGGCCTATGCACTTTCAGTTGTAGATAGTGATATTCCTTTCACTTATAGAGAAGTAATAAGTATGCTCAAGGAAAATAAGGCAATTAGGTGCAAATGGGTATATGCAAAGAGGAAAGAATTTCCTCGTAAAAATGAAATTTGATACAAGGTTAGATTGGTAGCGAAGCGTTATGCTCAGAAGGAATGAATAGACTACAATGGGGTATTTTCTCCAGTTGTGAAACACTCATCTATTCAAATTTTCCCAGCCATGGTTGTGTAATTCGATCTTGAACTAGTTCAACTTGATGTGAAAATCGCATTTTTACATGATGATTTGGAAGAGAAAATCAATATGACCTAGCCAAATGGATTCAAGGTTGTTGCAAAAGAAAATAAGGTTTGTAAATTGACAAAGTTGCTTTCTAAATTTAAACAATCTCTAAAGCAGTGGTATAACCGATATGATCGATTTATGAGGAGACAAAGGCGTAAAAGAGATAAATTTGATCATTATGTGTGTCATGATCCAACCTAGACCTGGTAAGATATTGTTCGTTTTGGGCCTTAGCAAGGCTCGTACGGTTTTGTTCCTAGAGCGCCCATGCATCCCAAAACACGTTTTGCCAATTAAGGTGGAGACCACCCCTTATAAACCTAGCATCTCTCCCATGCTTTGCCGATGTGGAATTTTTCTAGGGTGTCATATACACCCCCTTGGGGACTCAGCGTCCTCGCTGAGGTTTGCCCTACCATCGCTCAAGAGGACATGCAGAGCCGCTCTAATATCATAATGTCACGACTAAAACTAGACTTGGCAAGATATTATCAGCTTTGAGTCTTAACAAGGCCTACACGGTTTTGTTCTTGGGGAACCCATATACCTTAAAACACATCTTGCCAATTAAGATGTAGATCACCCCCTATAAACCTAGCACCTCTCCCATGCTTTGCCAATATGATATTGGCTTAAGGTGTCACAGTGTGTATTTTCACAAGTTACAAAAAGGATCTTTCATATATTTGCTCTTGCATGTTGATGATATGCTAATAGCATCCAAGAGAAAATATGAGATTGAGAAGTTGAAGACTCAATCTAATAAAAAATTTGAGATGAAAGATCTGGGTGAAAGTAAGAAGATTCTAAGCATGAAGATATGCAGACATAGAGTTCGTGAAAAATCAACTAGTCTCATAAGCAATATTTAAAGAAGGCACTATAATAATTTGGTATGACAGAGCAGGCAAAACTTATGGGTAACCCGTTGACTTCTCATTTCAAGCTTTCTGCACAATTATCTCCTTCAACAGAGTTTTATGCTACTTTTCAATTTAATATACCGAATGATTTTACTTTGCATACCCCGGATGTCATAAAGTTTAGGTTAATGGGACGAAATTTTTCATACTCTATCACTGATTTTAACCTAGCTTTAGGATTCATTGATGATGATTATTCTTCTAGTAATGCATATTTAGGAACAACTTGTGACTTTAGCGAAAATTTTGAGCCTTATTGTCTTTAGCGTAATTTACCTATTGATCACAATGCCTATGACCCGAGTAAATCAAAGAGTTCTTTCTTACATGATCCTGTTTTGAAATGTGTGCATCGATTCTTAGTATATAATTTTTTAGGAAAGAAAGATCACTAAGGATTTTTCTCTAAAACTGAATTTTATTTTATCAAGTGCATGTTAAATGATGTGAGGCCTAATTTAGGTTTTTGGTTAGCAGATCAATTTCAAAGTGTGCTTAAATGGTATAGGACTTTATTTCTTAGTCCATACATTACTCTGTTAGCTATAAACCTATGTGTGCTTGATCTTGACAATAATGATTTGCATCCTGCTTGCAAAAAGGAATTTTTGGATATGTCTGTGTTTGAAGGAACAGGTGTGGTCGAATTCAAGGACGGAAGATTTCGGTTTACTGAACTAGGACCCACTCAACCTCCAAAGAAGCTTTATGCTAGGAGTGGTGCTACCTTTGATGACGAGTTTGACGATGACATTATTGTCCCGCTAACTATTCCTTCTACATCCGCACTACCTCTGGGCATTCAGTTAGAGAAAATGGAGCACAAGCTGAATAAGAGGGAGCAGAATTTGGCCTACTTTGAGAGTGTGGGATTTATCCCACCATTTCCGCTAAGCCAATAAACATTATGTGGATCAAAGCTCACAATTCCGGGAAGATTTTGCCTTTAATCTTTTATCCTTACGCTTTAATATTTATGTGAGCTTTGATTATCTTACATTGGGGACAATGTAAGTTCTTGGTGTGGGGGAGGGATTTTTGCATTATGGAAGTATTATTTTCACTCTACTCATCCTTAAATGATTTTAGAGTTAGTGTGTTTTATATATTATTATTTTTCTTTTCTTTTCTTTTCTTTTCTTTCTCACTACTCTTTTTCCATCTATCTCAAATTATTTACATCTATTTTTATTCTATCATACTCTTTAATAACTCACATTTTATCTTCCACTTTTATATTACTACATACATCTTTCTCACTTCTTATCATTTTTACCTTTCCTTTTATATATCACTCATTCTTCTCATTCCAAACCACTATTGATGGTTGATTCATTTGAAGAGTGTACATGATTTAATGGCAAATTTACCTACTTTGTGAGGATTTGAGCCTAAGAGCAACCACTTTGCTCTAATATTTTTGTTATGTGAATATCAATCTTAGTTTGTTTATTCTAGAACTTGCTTTGTTATGCATGTTGAAGCCGCATTACGGGATTTTATGCATTAAAATGATAAGGGCAAACCATTTTCCATTTTCTATTCTCGCATTATTTTTTCTCTACCCAAAGACCTTTATTTGCTATCTTTGTTTGAGCCTTAACCATTACCCATCTAATTCTCTCCATCTACTTAACCATTTTTCTTCTTTTTAAGCCTCAATTTAAGGAGATTTTTGGACTCATTGTGTGGATATATTTTGTTGCTTTTCCTACCTTGTATTAAAATTTCTCAATTAGATCAACAAGCATTATGCTTGAATTAAATTGTGCAAGGTTTGTTTCTTTTGTTTGATTAAAAACAAAAAAAAAGAAAAGGAAAATGAAAAAAAAAGTGTTTACATCCTTGGTAACTTGAGTAGAAATAAGTATTTTGATATCATAAGTTCATTCAATGAGTTCATTATTCTCATTTTGATCTCTTTTTCTTTCGTAGACCTTTCTTTTTCATTTAACATATTTAACCCCATTACAACCTTTTAAGACCCTTAGATTTTTGCATTTTATTCATGTTTTATGGATTGAGATGTGATATATGAGCAAGCTTATGGTAATAGCATTCTTTGATTTGATTTACCCTAAACACTTTGAGTGCATGGAGTGAAGTCAATGAGAGGACTATTAAATCTTTTTGCACTTGAATTTTGAATGGAACTTCTTGGTGGTTGGATGTTTTTCTTTTATTCTAGCTTATGAGGTTCTATGCTTTAAAATCCTTGTCTCTCGAATGTTGATCAACTTAAATTCTTGAGGTATGCTTGCTAAAAATTGTTTTTAGATGAGTTGAGATGAGAATTGAGTGGAGATTTGGGATTAGTCTTGAGTTATATGCTTGAGGACAAGCATCATCTTGGTTCGGGGGAATTTGTTATAGTGCAATTTATGCACTAGTTTTGCATTGTTTACTTCCCTTAATATCGATGTTTTGCACTTAATAATAGTGATTCACTTGTGTTTCTATTTTTATAGGTGCAATTCTATTGATTGGTGCTAAAATTGAGTTACAAAATGATGTTTAAGGATGATTGTTCCCTTGGAGAAATTTTGAGCGTCAGAAGAACTTTGTTGATAAGGCGTGGGCGCGTGCTGTCAACTACGAACCTGCAGTTTTTAGTTTAACGTGTTTTGTATTTTTGGTTATTTTTGTAATTACAAATTTAATATTTCAAATATTAGTATTTTATTTTAAATAGAACTTTAGAGAAGAAGAGAGAGAGAGTATTTAAGGGAGGAATCTATTGTGAAAATGGGGAGATTGGAGAAAAAGAAAGAAACCCTAGACCTAAACTTTTCTCTTCTCTCTATGAAGAACTAAACCAATTTTTCTGGTTGAAGGTTAATAAAGTTTTGATTCATCACTACTGTGAGATATTTCTTGTGCTTTAATTGTTTTATTGCTTTTTGGTATTTGTTTATTCTCTGAATTATATTCATGATTATGTTTGTTAATTAGGTAATTGGCCACTATTTAATTATCAACTTAATCTATTGTCAATTAAAGAATTTATCTTATGACGATTTTAATGTTTGTGACAAATAACATAGCAAAGAGTTGTGTTGTGAGAATAAAAAATCAAATTTAAATGAACCATCGTATGTGTTTGTTGATTAGGATTTGGTTCTCTCTTATTTTTCAGGCTATCAATTGATTAAATCCTATGATCGTATCTAGGGTTGTCTATTGATTAAGGAAAAAATCAATGGTCGTACGTTGGTTATCAACTAATTAAGGAGAGATTGGCTATTAAAGGGTCTCATAAGTAGTAATAATTTATATTTGAATCAATGATCAGTAGTCAAATCAAGCTGAGTTAATTCCTTCAACCAAAGCTTTCTCCAATTTGAATTACAACTTTAATTTGCATTCTTGTTATTTTAATTTGATTTTTATTATTGTCAAAAAAACCCCCATTTTATGTTTTACGTTTTAAAAGGATTTAAATAATTACCGATCTTTGTGGACACGACCCTGCTCAATCACTATACACAATTTATTTAGAGTAGGCATTTATTTTTGTTGGCTTCGACAACCATCACCTTATCATCTTCTGTACCTTTTCTCTGAATTAGATTAATGAAAGCTGAGCTTTTCTATCAAACCAAAAAAATAAAAAAAAAGTTATTCCATTTTCTCGTGACGTCGAAAATTTTGCAAAAAAATTCTTACCAATCACAAAACAACTATTTTCTTTGTTAAAATTTTAAAATTAATGGATAACAATACATTCTGAAAACTGTAGCGAATAAATAGTAAAACCAAAAATTTTTTTGGGGAGAAAGTGTCAATAATCTCCCTCAACTTATTGAATATAATCCTAAAATTGGATTGCAAAAGAACTGTTAAAATTTTTACCGCTAGCCTTAGGAGAATACGTGCTTTCAGTATGCATTGGCTTTAAAGCACATGGTTATATGTTGCTAAATATCAAGATTAAAAAAAAATGGTACCAATCAATTGCAACAAATCTGTATTTGTATCACATGTGGCATGATCTTTTCTCACTTGGTTTCCAACCTTCATCGGTTTATACACTATCCATTATATCCATTCATTTGAGTGTAAAATTTGCATGTTCTTATTTAAAATTTTTGAAAAACAGTAATATAATATTAAATAAAAATTTTCGTCAGGATCCGTCTTGGTCTACGTATTTCAGTGGAAGAGAAGTCATGCACTGCATTTTATCCAATTTTCTTGTCTTTGGGTTCGCAACATTAAACTGCAGAGGCGTGGTAAAAACAACCGAACCAAGAGACGATTATGGAACATGCATGATTAAAAAGACAGATACTTCTAATGGGAAACTGAAGTAATAAGTTTTGTCATTTAAAAGCCTTGTTAAAAAACAAAGTGGGAATTATATAAAAATTTTGAGAAATGATAAGAGGCAAAGAATATAATTCAAAAGAGTTTTATAAGTTTTGTGAAGATGAAGATGTTGAAAGACAACTTACTATTGGCTATACTCGACAACAAAATCAGGTATCCAAAAGGAAAAATCAAATGGTTGATGGATCTGGCAAAGGCAATGCTTCATGAAAAGGGGCTCCCTACATCATCTTAGGGTGAAGCGGTTTATACAACTTTATACTTGATTAATAGTTGCCTAGCAAAAGCACTTCAAAATCAAGAACTAATGAAGCCTAGAGCGAAAGAAGGTTGTCAGTGACACATCTTAAAGTATTTGGCTATATTTGCTACTCACATGTTCCAAAAGAAAAGAGACACAAGCTTGATGAGACAAGTGAAAAGTGCATTTTTATAGGCTATTGCTTGTATAGTTTAACAAGATTATCGTAAGTCATGATGTGTTATTTGATGAAAAACCAACATGGAATCAGAAGCAAAGCAAAGGCGAATAAAAGTTGTTGATGTGGAAGAAATTAACAAATAATCAACCCTTGACAGTAAAAATAATGAAAGCTCACCCTAAGTCTCTCCGCCATTAAGTCGATTATCAGCATTAAGTGACTCATCAAGTTCATCTACAAGTCCAAGGAAAACGAAGAGTTTTGATGACATTTATGCAAGATGCAATTTTTGTGTCTTTGAACTTGAAAATTTTGAGCAAGCCATAGAAGATAAAGCTTGGATAAAAGCAATGTAAGAAGAAATCAATGTCATTAGGAAGAATAAAACGTGGCACCTTGTTGAGAGAGCAAAATGGCTTTATAGAGTGAAGTACAATCCCAATGGAAACGTATAGAGAAACAAAGTATGATTTGTGGCCAAGGGTTATTAACAACAATCTGGTATTGACTACAATGAAAATTTGATTCGGTTGCTTGGCTTGGAACCATATGAACTATTATTGCATTGGTTGCACAAAAAGGTTGGTCATTACATTAACTTGATGTCATAGCAGCATTTTTTAACAGAGAACTGGAAGAAGACATGTATAATGAACAACCTTAAGGCTTCATTGTTGACTGAGAATAATATAAGGTATATAAGTTAAATAAAGCTTTGTATGGCCTAGAACATGTTCCAAGAGCTTGTTACACTTCAAATGATAGGTATTTCTTCGAAAAAGGATTCAACAAAAGCAAAAGTGAACCTATCTTATTGTTGCTCTTTATGTTGGTGACTTGATTTTTACTGGCAACAAAGGAAGATAATTGAAGAATTCAAAGAGGAGATAATGAAAATATATGAAATGAGCGACATGGATGTATTGCATTATTTTCTTGGCGTTATTTATCAACAAGATGATGAGTGTTTATTTGCCAA
Source organism: Citrus glauca (assembly GCA_029633175.1). NCBI lineage: Eukaryota > Viridiplantae > Streptophyta > Magnoliopsida > Sapindales > Rutaceae > Citrus > Citrus glauca. The sequence goes on from JAQOOD010000057.1 coordinate 27,422, forward strand.
AAGAAATATTCTTAAGAAATTTGGGATGTATGGCTACAATCAGTTTCAACACCACTTATGTAAATAATAAGAACCCTGAAATCAGATGAAAATATGAAGTGAATACGTTGTTGTATTTCATTCTATGATTACACCTTTATATACAAGAGTCTTATAAAGATAACTCTATAAAATAGAAAAATATTCTCCCTATCTAATGCAACAATCTTCTTAACAAACTCTATCACTTACAACAACTTCCAACTTATTTACAACTAACTTCTACACTCCCCCTCAAGTTGGTGCATAGTAATCCGTCATGCCCAACTTGTTAATCACCTTCTTAAAGATCTTGCCCGAAACAGCCTTTGTAAGGATATATGCTAGTTGCTCATCAGATTTTATGTGTGGTAATTGGATTTGCTTTTCATCGATTTTTTCTTTGATGAAATACCTATCCACCTCGACGTGTTTGGTTTGATCATGTTGCACAGGGTTATGTGTGATTTCAATAGTTGCGCGATTATCACAATACAAGTTCAGAGGTCTTTCACACTCAATCCCCAAGTCCTCAAAGACCCGTAAAACCCATAACAATTCACATATCCCATGAGCCATTCCACGGAACTCAGCTTCTGTGCTTGACCTTGCTACAACTCTCTGCTTCTTACTTCTCCAAGTCACAAGATTTCCTTCCACAAACGTGAAGTATCCTGAGTTAGATCTCCTAGTAGTTTGATCCCCTGCCCAATCCATATCAGTGTATCCTTCCACAAAAGACATTTTTCTTTTAGAAAAGAACAGACCCTTACCTAGAGACCCCTTCAAGTATCTAAGGATCCTATATACCGCATTCATATGTTCTACGCTGGCCTGGTGCATGAATTGGCTAACTACACTCACGGCATAAGTAATGTCTGGCTGACTGTGTGACAAGCAAAATTAACCTTCACACCAATCGCTGATACCTCTCTACATCAGTTGGGACTTGATCGGGAAGTATTTCTAGCCTGTGATTCATCTCCATTGGGGTTTCCGCTGGCTTGCAAGAGAGCATACCTGTTTCAGTTAATAAATCAAGTACGTACTTTCTTTGAGACAAAGAAATGCCTGCATCCATCCTTATCACTTTAATGCCTAAGAAATACTTCAACGGGCCAAGGTCTTTCATTTCAAATGTTGTTGCCAAATGCTCTTGTAAAAGCTTCATTTCCATATAATCATCTCTTGTGACTACTATATCATCAACGTATACAATTAGGATAGTTACTTTACCTCCTTGGCGTTTGATAAATAGTGTGATCAGCACCACTCTGCTTATAGCCAAACTCTTTCATTGTGACTCAAAATCTCCCAAACCATGCCCTAGGCGATTGCTTGAGTCCGTATAACGACCTCTTCAATTTACAAACCACATTCTTTCTTGTCGAACCAAGCTTCACACCTGGTGGTACATCCATGTAAACCTCCTCTTCCAGGTCTCCATTTAGGAATGCATTCTTTACATCAAATTGTTTCAAGGGCCAGCCTCGATTTGCTGTCAATGAGATTAAGATGCGCACCGTATCAAGCTTCGCTATAGGTGCAAAGGTCTCTTGATAATCCACCTCATACCTTTGTGTATAGCCCTTTGCAACCAATCTCGCCTTGTATCTATCAATGCTCCCATCGGCTTTGAGCTTTACTATGAACATCCACCTGCAGCCTATTGTTTTCTTTCCTTCGGGTAATAAGACTAACTCCTAAGTAGCATTCTTTTGCAAGGCCTGCATCTCTTCGTTCATTGCTTCCTTCCACTTCAGATCATCAAATGCTTCCTGAACATTACTAAGAATACATACATTAGATAATTGGTTAACAACAAGTGCACAAGGCTCGAGCAGATTTTTAGTAGAAATGTAATTATTTATGGGATACTTCATATTTGATTTCAAGCTTAGTTCATATTGTTTTTTCGCAATTCTTTTGTTTTGCTTGTGGGGATATCTTGGAGTGGAAGAAAGAGGTTCAATAATGGCGGGAAGTGGTGAAGAGTGTACTTGGTCATTAGTTTTCGGTTGGATATTTTGATCACCTTCTACAGTATATGGTGTTGGCGATGGACAATGTATCTGCTCAGGGTCACCATCAGTCTCCTCCAAGGTCTGCCCTCGTTCGTCAAACTTTGCCCCTTGAAATTCCTCCAAATCATGCCCTCGTCTCCTATCCTCCATAGATGGGTTGTTCTTGCCTTCCACCAAAGTCTCCCCCTGAAGGGAAGAACGCGGGACATCGATGGGATAATAAGATTCAAGTTCCCGAAATGAGACATCTAGATTAACATGTAGCCGTTTCGTGTGTGGATTATAACACCTGTACCCTTTTTGAAAATCAACATAGCCTACAAACATACACCTTTTAGCACATGGATCAAACTTACCAAGCAAAGGTTTTAGGACATGGACTAATACCACACAACCAAAGACACAGGGTTCAAGGTTTTGCTTGATGAGGGATGTGAAGGAAGGAGTTCAATTTTTGTTAAGGTGTTTGAAAATTTAACGCCCTTGAGGGGGTTCGATTGATAAGATAAGCAGCTGATTTTACTGCTTCTCCCCAATAACAACGTGGCATGTTCATCCCAAAAAGAGAGGCACGTACTACTTCTAAGAGTTGTCTATTCTTTCGTTCTGCCAAGCCATTCTACTGGGGAGTATACGGATAAGAGGTCTGGTGTCGAATACCATAGTCAGATAACACCTTGCCAAGTTTAGCATCCATAAACTCCATGGCATTGTCTGTTTGCCAAACCCGGATAGATTTCTTATACTGAGTTTGTACCATATTTCGAAAATCACAAAAAGCATTAAAGACCTCACTCTTAGTTCGAAGTAAAGATATCCAAACCATACGTGTACATTCATCTATAAATGTTACAAAATGCTTAGCATTGGATAAATAAGGAATTTTTGAGGGCCCCCATACATCAAAATGGATAACAGAAAAAGGTTTATCACTTTTCTTCATACTTGGTGAAAAAGAAACACGATGAGTTTTTGCAAGTTCACATGTATCGCATAGAAAAATTGATTCATCTAAATTCGAGAACAAATAAGGTTTTAATTTCCTAAGATAACCAAAAGATAAATGACCTAGACGTCGATGCCACAACCAGACCTTGTCTCTTGCCTTCCTATCTCCTTCCATTAAGTGCAATCGACCAATCTGTTTCTTTCCATCCTTTGTAAGGTCCAGGTAATATAATTTTCCACACCTAACACCATAACCAAGAGTCTTCCGGGTCAGAATATCCTGAAAAATACAAAAGGAAGGCCAAAATGTTACAGTACAATTGAGAGAAGATGTAATTTGGCTAACGGATAGAAGATTGCATTCAAGGGAGGGAACAACTAAAACAGAATTGAGTTTGAGATTGTCTGACAAGGCAATTGATCCTTCTCCAACGACTGGACATTCACTACCATTAGCCGTGGATACGATGGTTTGAGAAGATGAGTTAAATGAGTTTAATTTGGTGGAATCACCAATCATATGGTCAGATGCACCTGTGTCAATAATCCAGGTATTCATTCTAGAAGTGATTGAGAAAGCATGTCCCTTACCGATACTACCTGTGTGTGCGATATGAGCAGAGGGACTAGGATTCTGATCTTTTTCTCCACTTGATTCATCCCCCACCGTAGCTAGTGCCTTGCCAACCACTTTCTTCCTTGGTTTTTTAGAAAAATCCCCCTAGTCAGGGTAGCCTATAAGCTCGTAACAGCGCTGCTTTGAGTGTCCGTCTTCACCACAATGATCACAGGTGAAATTGTTTGGTTTTCCTGCTTGTTGAGTTCGTGTTTTTCGTGTTGATCTGGTTGTACCTCCCTGTCGGGCTGGGTGTATTGTCAATGCTGCATGTTCAGCCATAAAGGTCAATCCTCCCATAGTTTGTCTCTGTTGAAAATCTCGCCTGACATAGGCATAGGTTCTTTCCAAATCAAGCTTGGGATCCTTGCGTAAAACCTCACCCTGAACTTGATCAAACTCTGAATCCAGTCCACTCAGGAAGATATGGACTCGAAGTCTAGCCATGGCAGAGTGCAATTCAACCACCCTATCAACTGTACTCTCTTCAGAAGTGGACCTGTGATCAATTTCTTAAAATATAGACATTAGTTCAGAAAAATAAGTGGACCCATCTTGTCTGATTGAAAATGATTTCTGATTTAATTCAAACAATCGAGTCTCATCCGATCCATCATAGAACGTCTTCGATACGGCCTTCCAGACTTCTTTAGCAGTTGGTAGTTGGATGAATCGCTGCATCAATGAGGGACTCATTGAGTCAATGAGCCAGCTTTTCACCCTCTCATTTTCTGTGATCTAGGTCGAGTACATGGGGTCAAATGCAGCCGGCTTCTTCTCAGTTCTAGTAAGGTATCCTCCTTTCTTACGAGCTCCGATTCCCATCTCTATCAACTAGGACCATAATGAATAATTCGTTTCATCAAGGATAACGCTGGTTGGGAAAGCAACATTTTCCTGTTGAATGATGATTGATTGAGAGGTTTGGGATGTCATGATTTTCGTTCAAGAGATGATGATGATTATTCGGTTTTTCAGGGTTAATGCGGAAAGAACCGCTCTGATACCATATAAATAATAAGAACCCTGAAATCAGATGAAAATATGAAGTGAATACGTTGTTGTATTTCATTCTATGATTACACCTTTATATACAAGAGTCTTATAAAGATAACTCTATAAAATAGAAAAATATTCTCCCTATCTAATGCAATAATCTTCTGAACAAACTCTATCACTTATAACAACTTCCAACTTATCTACAGCTAACTTCTACAACTTATAGTAACTTAAAAATTACTAAAGGAAGATGAAGGGAAGAAAGCTAATGAGACCCATTATATAAGCTTAATTGGGATCTTATTTTATCTCATCGCCATGGGACCCGACATCATTGTTTCCTCAAGTTTGCGACAAATATTTATATAAGGATGACAAAAATCCCCACAGGAACGGGTACCCTTGGGAATTTTCCTTATTCAGGGAGTGTATGAGGATAATTTCATACCCAATTTCTTATTCAGGTAAGGGAAAGGGAAATTTTTTTATCCAATTTCTTATTCGGGAGGGGACGGGGATCAGGTGTAATCCTCATCCTCTACCCATTTCTCCATTTTAATTTTTAATTTTTAATTTTTATTTTGTTTTATTTTTATTTTTTAAAATTACTAGTAAATAAATTATAAATTTTGAATTATAAAATTATAAATATTGGTAAAAATAACAAATATCATAATATTTATATTATTAAACTTTTAGGTCTAATTAACTAATTAAAGTCCTAAATTTTTATTGAAGACATTAAAAAAGGGTAAATTATATTAGCCCAAAAATTTTGTTTTAATTTTAATGTTCATTAAATGTTTTAAACTTAAATCTATTTTTTATTTATTTTTAGATGTTATAATTGCCCACAACGAATCTAATTTTAATATCTAATCTAATATAATCTAGTATAGTCTAATCTAATATTGGCTTTTAATTTGCTCCGACTTAACTATTGTGATGTAAAGGGAATAGTCAACATTTATAAAGTTCCCACGCCACCATTGAAAAAGTCAATTTTGAATCTAAATTCAATTTTATTTGTAACAATTTTGTATTAGACTATTAATTTATTCGTGATAGTTTGTAAAAGAAGTTTGTATCCCTTACATACTGCATTAATTACTAATTTAATGTATGTGACTTTTGTAAGGGATATTAATGTAAGATATATTTCAAACTTTACTTTTATTTGAATTTTTTATTTTAAAATGATTAACTCAAAATCAAAAACAAAAAATGTATTAGTTATTTAGGGATCGGGGACCCTCGGGAATCCCCTATTATTATTCGGGGAGGGGATGTGGATTCTCTCAGGTAATTCTGACAAGGACGGGGAGAGGACGGGGACATACGTAAAATATTGGGGATGGGTATGGGGAGATTGGTTCCCTCCCCTCCCCTCCTCATTGTCATCCTTAGATTTATACAAGTACCAAGCCATATTCATCTTAGGGATAAAAGTCCATTTAGTCCATATATTTTAAAATTAGTATCCATTTAGTCTCTGTATTTTAAAAAATGCCCCAAAACATCTTTGCCGTTAAAGAATTGATACCCCTACCATTACTTTTTATTTTTCTTGGCTTACTTTTACAATATTACCCTTTTATAATAATTTTTTTGTTTGGACATTAATAAAAAGAAAATAATTGAATTACCAATTTAACCCTAAAAATAAAAAATTATATTAATTTTTAATTGTCAAAAATTGTATGCAAACTGCCAAGTGTGCAAATGGTGCTTACAAAAAAATTAATATACATTATTTTATTTTTTTGGGTTAAATTAGTAATTTAATTATTTTTTTATTAATGTCCAAAAAAATTATTATAAAAGTAAGCCAAAATAAATAAAAAGAAATGGTATGTGTATTAATACTTTAACGACATGGGTCTTTCAAGGCATTTTTAAAACTATAGGGACTAAATAAGTATTAATCTTAAAATATATGGACTAAATGAACTTTTACCCTTCATCTTAGGGTAGCAAGAAGAGTGCTAAGATACTTAGCAGTCACAATGAATTATGGCTGCAAATTTTAATAGAGGTATAGATGTGAACTTAATTAGTTTCGATGATAGTGATTGGGGTGGCTGTCTTGATGATATGAAAAGCACCTCGGGTTAGTTTTGACATAATCTCTTAGGCATTATAGAAGCAACTAATAGTGGGATTATCCACTACTTGAGCCGAACATATTTATGCTTCATTGGGAACTTCTTAAACTATTTGGCAACGATGAATTTTAGGAGACATATAAGAGAAGTAAGATGATGACAAAAAGTTGTTTTATGACATAAAATCAACTATAGGCATGGTAAAAAATTTAGCTTATCACAACAGAACAAGAAACATAAGCATAAATTATCATTTTATATGAGAAGCAATTGGCAATGGAGACATTTAGCTCAAGCAATGCAAGTTTAAAGAGCAGATGACTGACATATTCACAAAAGCTCTGCCAGAAGTGACATTCCATCAGCTAAGGGAACTTTTGGGTGTTCAGAAACATCACCTAAAGGGGGAGAATGTTGATTAAAGTTATGTTCAATTTTCTTTAATCCTAGTCATATTAGTCTTGAAAAGCCAGTGCCAAAGCCAACTTTTGTTGAACGTATGCATATGGTTAGCAACTCTTGACTGCAATTGCATATGCTAGCATGAAATTTCTTACTTTTCATCGAAGTCAGCATTGAAGCCATTAAAACTGAAAGACGGCCAAGATTTTTTTCCATGCGTTCATATTGTAAGCTTTGCCTATAAATAGATAAGCATAATGCGGTCGTAGTCCATCCTAAAATCCCAAGTTTGAGAGCAATTGCAAGTGAAGAACTTTTAGCAATTTGAGAGCTTTTAGTTGAGTATCCTAGTAACCAATTATTGCCAAAGCATAGGTTGCATAATCATCAATATCACGGTGGTTTCCACTTTTAGAGAAATATAAATTATAGTGACAAGTAAATGCAAAGAAAATCAGGCACAATAATTTATATAGTTTGATGTAAAGCCTAGTTCCATAGACAAAGGCTGCAAGATAATTTAAGGAAAATTATCATTTGTATACCTTAAATTTATTCTGTTATAAAAGTACTGATGTGCTCATAATTTATTTATTATTTTAATACTTCTTTAACTTAATTTTAGGTTAAATTATATTTTATTATATTAATTTATTTTAATTTTTATATTTTGTTATATTAAGTATAGTATGAGATTAAAAAGGAATTAAATTGGAACATTTAGGAGGAAATCAACTTGAAGGAATAAAAAAGGGATCGCAATAAGGAGATTTAATTGAAATAATTCAAGGAAGATTTTATTAAATGTAGCAACATGCCTGCAATTGCGTGGGGAAGCATTGAAGAATTATTTTTCAAAGAAAATATGGCTTGCACGTGAACTTGGGCCTTTTGATTTTAAAAAATAATGGCCTAAGATTGTAAAGGTGGTGGCTGCAATTTTAATCCTTTCCACGTAAGGATTTAGGGCGCAACAATATGAAAAGAAAAGTGAAGAAGGCAGCCGCAAAAAAATTGAAAATTGGAGAGAAAACCGAGAGCAAGAAAAAAAAGAAAAGAAGAAGAAGAGAAGCCACCACTGCAAATTCGAGAACAACAATTTAGAGAAGTCATTTGTAGAGATTGGAGAGAGTCAGCTTCTTGAGTGTTTTTTTACTATTCTCTATTATCTTAATTGAATGTTCCCAATTAAATTCATGAATTCTCTTTATATTCCCATGAACTAATTTATTTTGCTAAGGTTACGATGTAGCCTAAGTATGAAGATTTAATTCAATAAATATGTGTTATTTTTAATTTATTATTTAATGGTTGAGTGTTCATTATTGTGCTTAATGCTTTTAAATATCTGACCAATATTTGAATAATTTGAGGATACATAATGAGACTGAGAGAAGATTTATGTATTTTTGCTCTGTGTAATGGATGCCATGAATTGAACAAAAGACAAAGATGTGCCAATGTGATTCGTGCATTTTTATCTAAAAATTTTCATAGAGCTTAATGAATCTTTGTATATTTAATTTCACATAGAGATATAGTGGGTTAATACGTGAAAGTATTTTTGATAATACTCGAGAGAGGGTATTGAATAGATTAGGGAAATTGACTGTCAACATGTATAATAAACTTTAATAGCATAGATGGAGGATTAAATTAGATTAGTTATGGTGAAATCAGATGTCCTAATGCTTTAATCTCTTTTTGATTTTTATTATTGCCTGCATCTTTATTTAATTTTTAGTTATTTAATTTTATTTAAATTTAATTTAAATTCGTCTGTTTGACTGTTCAACTAAATTATGGTTAAAATAATTTCGGTAGCTAATATGATATACAATCTATGTGGGAATATACTTTAATCTTTATTATATTACTTGCGCCGACCAGTACACTTGCTAATTTATGCATCAAATACTATAACACTTTGAGGGTATATCAATCGTCTATCTTAAATTAACAAAAGTTATTTGCCGACCACTAAATCATTAGCCGTCATTTGAAAGTTAATAGAATTACACTGAGTTGATGATTTTACCCTTGGAACTAAAATTAAAGTAAAGAAAAATTATCACTTGTATACCCTAAATTCTCGTATTATCACTTGTATACCTTTAAATTATCACTTGCATCATTTATTTTCATATGAAAAAACTAGGTGAGCCATCTGACATCAGCATATTTAAACGGAAACTAACAATTTAGTGAATAGGAGATACATTTTGTCAACTTATGGTGAATGATTGATATACCCTGAAAGTGTAGTAGTAAGTTTGATAATGGAGAAAACTAAGGGCATGCAAGTAATAATTTTTCATAATTTTACTAGTCATAATTTTACTAGTAAATGAAAATTTTCAAAATTTGGGAAAAACTCTTAAAACCTATAACAATTGTGGAAGCATGGATTAAGTAATTACCAATGTTATGGTAACTGTGACTTTTGGAGAAATATAAATATGATGATAAACAAATGCAAATAAAAGAAGACACAATAATTTACTTTGTGCGGCTTAAAGTTTACGTCCACGGGTAAAAGCTGGAAGATAATTTCACTAATAAACGGGAATTTATAAAGTGGGAAAACTCTCAAAACCCAAAAAACCCTAAATCACCTAATTAAATCCTCATTAGAATACTCAAGTAGAAGTTCTCTTAAATCTCTCAAATTGCTTCATTTGAAATTGCTCTCAAATGTGGGATGTGTAACAAGTGAAGAATTACCCTTTATTTATAGGGAGCATTGCTCACCTACTACAAGTTTTAATTTGGCTTCAATTTGCCAAATTGGCAAATTGGCAAATTATGCTCAACTTTGTGGGCACCAAATTCGATTTTCCAGCACTTTGAATTTAGTGCCCACAAAGTTCGACTTTTTTTCAACAATTCTCCATCTCGACAAAAATTTTAAAACCTGAACCAACTGTCAACAAACCATCCTCCAATCTCTATCTTCTTCGAGTACTTTCAAACTCGGAGATATTGATCAAGTTTGGAAAATGCTCAAACTTGATCGATGGCACAACCCTAGTCAATATATATGTGAGATTCTCTGCAGTTTTGATTTTTTGAATATGAATAAAATATATTTCGTACGTGTATGATAAACTTGATTATTTACTAAGTCGATTGTGCCTTGACTATCACAGCACACGTTAACATGTTCTTGTACCAGGCCCAAGTTTGCAAGCAAACCTTATAACCAAATAATCTCACTACTACAAAATTGGTCTTTTATGATGGTTTTAAACGATATAAGATGACGGTTTTAAAACCATCATCTTAAGCACCGACATTAAAGAGGATATGTTTTTTATGATGGTTCATTAACCGTCATTAAATGTATATTTTTAATGACGGTTTTGTTAAATAACCGTCATTAAATGTGTCATTTTAATGACGGTTTATTGTAAGAACCTTCATTAAATATATATCTTTCATGACGGTTTATCTAAATAACCGTCATTAAATATATCATTTTAATGAAGATTTATTGTAAGAACCGTCATTAAATATTGAAACAAAATTTAATGACGGTTTTAGAAGAAAACCATCATCTTTGTTATTTATTATTAAAAAAATAAATTTGACAAATTTTAGGCTATTTCAAGCCCCTATTTTAATTCTAATTTCATATTAAATTCTTTACAATTATTTTTCACAAATGTTTCATATACGAAATGATGCAAATGTTTCATATACAAAGAGATAGCTCTACAAAAATCTCCAACAATCATTAAACTTCTACTAGTGAATGCACTAGCAACCAACAAGATTGGCATGTGTGAGTACATCTAATTTCTCATCAAGTCTTCAATTGCAAATGAATCCCACCAGCTTCAGCAATCTACATCATTCTTACAAAGAATAAAGAGAAATTAAGATATATTCATATATTATAAATCATAAATATTAAATCATTTTAGTGACTTAAGTTGTAAAAAAAGACTTTAAAGTACCATATCACTATTAATTAATAGACCTACCTCAAGTAAGTTAATCAACCATGTGTTCAAATAATAAATGACAACACATTCACCAAAATAGAGACAATAAAAAAGCATTAACTACATCATCCATAACAGATCCAGTACCTACCCATTATACACTTGGAAATCAAAAAATTAAGGTATGAAGTTTAGAATACTACGTCTCAACTAAAGAATTAACAGCATGCTTATATATTACCTTGCAAAAATTGTACCTGCTTATTACCAAGCAGGGAAAAGATTAAGTATAGACATAAGAGAAAAGAACTGAAGAAGGTTCAAAACGACATTCAAAACGACATCTGAAATTATTAAGCTGCACTGTTAGTAGCAAAATTTCAGCGAAATAGCACCCAAAATTTCTGAATGCAATTTTAAATACAAAACAACAGTAAAGCAGCCCTTGAATGCTTCCAAGTGCTTGTTTCTGCATAAAATGCAATAAAAACAGCACTTGAAAGTTTCTAGGTGCTATTTTTGCTGCATAATAGCAGCTAAATAGAACCTAGAAACAGTTTTAAGTGCTGCGTTTCTACGTAAATAGCAGTAAAAATAGCACCTAAAAGCTTTCAGGTGTTGTTTTTACTGCATAACAGCAGCGAAACATTACCTAGACGCTTCCTGGTGCTGTGTTTTTAAGAAACAGTAATAAAACAGCCTCTTGTGTTGTTGCACAGTAGCAAAATACTGCAATTTAAACTAAAAAAATATAAGTGAGAAAGGGTTAAGAAGCCAAAAGTAAATCCATCTACATATGCGCACAAACAAAATGAACAATTCACTTCCAAAAGCTTCAATAATTTGTAAAGTTTGTCCATGTAATAGCTCCACTAAAGTTCTAATTTGTAATTGCTAAGGGGTTAAATATAAAACTTGAAACAGATAAGTGCTGACTTAATAAAACCTTTTATATATACTTGCCTTTAACTTTGCATCACTGGAGAAGATGCATTTTGATGAAATGGCATGTCCTTGATCAAACATCCATCCTGCTTCACACATTGTTTCACCATCCTCACTTTCTTTTATTGAACACCATAATTGCCTGGGAAGCAATATCAGATTGTTTTCATCTCTTATTGACTTCTGAACACTGTCTCCTAAAAGTTCACAAAGAAAATCCTGGAGTTTCGCAAGAAGTTCATAATATACACCAATCGGGCCATGAAGTACTACTTTATGTAAACTGCTCGTAAAAACCTTGAAGCACATGTGAGTAAACTCATGTATTTCAAACAGGCAACCAAGAAAGTTTTGATTATGTATTTTCAAAGAACAAATTACATGATCAAGAGCCCATATTGCTTTAGGACTCCAAGTTCTTAAAATATATCCTTTGATGGCAGCATAATACTAATACGATGCAAACAAAAAATGACTTATCTGAAAAGTACGGAAACTTAATGAGCTTATATAAATTTGAAGGATTTAGCATTTGGTCCATAGTTTATAACAGAAAATATGTGAAAAGGAAATGAATGTAAATTAGAGAACTCACTTCACATGAGCTGGTGAAACTAGAAATAGCGCTAGGGCCCTGCCAAACCCCAATGACCTCTGAAGCTTTCAAGGCATCTGTAGCAGCAAAACCAGAATCGCGGATGGCACATCCCCCTAGCTGGTCACCATTTCTAAATGGTCCATACCACTGCTCACAAAAAACTCTAAAATAAAGATTTCCGTAGCAAACATTACAAATCCGACAGATAAATCGACTCCCAAATTCATTGTTAGAGATGAAAATATGAAATTAAAAGTAAGTAACTAACTAATTAATCACAGAGAACTAACCAATCGAAGCAATGGAATAAAAGCAATTGTCTAAAAGCTTCGGCCAACAAAGAGTGCAGATATATTATCCAACAACAAAGAGTGCACGATTGCTTTTAATGTTTACAAATTATCTGTAATTTTAGGGATTTGTTTTTTTTTAAGAAAAATACATATATGTATATTTATGTAACTTTCTTATAAAAAAGACCTCTCCTTTCTCTAAATAACTGAACCCACAAATTAGAAACCCACAAAATGCTAACAGAGATAGCCGAGGCCACCACAATCAACCAGGAAATCCAATCCCATTTGGGAATCACAGGATTAGCCGCCCCACTCATATAAAACACGCACATCTCATACACAAACATGGGCCCTAGAACGCCCCTAACGACGCTGTAAAACGCATAAAAGGGCGGCGAGAGTATGTGATAAACTTTACCGGTGAACTCGGAGTCGTGGCTTCTGGTGCAGGCGAGGGTCTAGGCGTTCTGGCACGCGCTGGTGACTTCGGCGAGGATGAGGAGGGAGAGCAAGGCATAGGCACCGAGGGACACGAGGCACCTGCAGGTGAGGAAGACGAAGAGCGTGGCGAGGTGGTGGGCGATGAAGAGGACGTCGCCGGGGAAGAAGAAGAGGTAGTGGAGGAGATCGATGGTGAAGTAGGCGATGCTGAAGTCGAGGACGAGGTTCTCGAGAGGGGTGTTGGGCGAGGAGAAGCCGCGGGATTTGTTGGAGAGCAGAGCGTAGGTGGCCAAGACGACCGCGGGGGTCCCGTGGAAGATGGAGATCAGGCAGCTGGCCAATTTTTTTTGTTTTTTATAACTATATCAATATACACGGTGACGGTTGTTTTATGCAACCGTCATTAAAATTAAAAGTATTTTAATTATATATATAATGACCGTTTTAAATAATAACGGTCATTAAAAATTATAATTTTCAATGACAGTTTTATTAAGAACCGTTATTAAAAATAATTTATTTTTAGTCATTAAAGGTAGTATTATTTTAATTACATATATAATGACTGTTGTATGTAAGAACCATCGGTAAAAATAATAATTTTTAATGACAGTTTTTATAAATGAACCGTCATTAAAAGTAATATTATTTTTACCTAAATATATAATGACCGTTATATATAAGAACCGTCAATAAAAATAGTGATTTTTAATGACGGTTTTTATAAATGAACCGTCATTAAAATTAAGTGTAAATTTTATTTGATATTTAATGACTGTTTTATTACATAACCGTCATTATAAGTGGTATATATTATGATTGTTTATATAATAACTGTCATTAAATATTTTTAATAACGGTTCTTCTAAACAACCGTCATAACATATGGGTCATTGTTTTATATTTTTGTAGTAGTGTCTCTTTAATAGCCTCCATAATTACCATTCACACAGCCTCTGTGGTTGACAGTGCTGACTGTAGAATATGATTCCCTTCTTTGTCCAACTTCATTAATTTAAAAAAAATTAAATTTATGAATTTTTATGCATGTTAAATTTTTGTTATAATAATTAACTACATTTACTGGGGCGGGCAGAATTCACTCATATTTCTTGGGTGGGCAATATAATATTACCATGAATTTTTGGTTCATCAGATCCTAATCCTCATGGAGAAAAAAATTCAGGAAAATCTTCTTGAAAATGTGGTTATATCATAAAAAGAATGTGGTGGCGGGACAAACTATAAAATAAATTAGTAGTGTATCATTAAAGCCAGAGCTTCACAAGGGAAAATGCGTGCACGATTTTAATTGCGCTAGGTTTCCCAAATTGCAGAGGATTAATTATTAATGCTATTGATAAAGAAGGACAAGTAAAGTTGGAGGCAAACTCCTATTAGCTTGTTATTAAAGATTATTTTAGTCCTGTTAGGAATAAGAAACACACACACACACACTATGTATATAATAATAAAATAAGGAGTATATATTCATATAGGTCCGAGTTTAATTAATTTGTCTCGTTTTATTATTATTCAGCAGCTATGGACAGCAACTCAGAGCTTCATGTCGTTCTCACCACCATGCTTTCCTTAGATAGAAAGACAATGTATATGAAAGTAAGTAAATTAATTATCTTTTTCCTTTTTTATTAAAAAAAGAATTTAAAATTACTATTTGCATCTGCATATATGCGTGTATGCAGTTGATTTTGTTGGATTATTTTCCTGTGCTGTTGCTATTCTGTTGGTGGTTCGTCATGTATGGCGTCGACGCCCCTCTCATTACTTTGACGGCCGAAACATGCTCCATGGCACTAATATTGACAGTTTTGTTTGAGGTACGGTGGAGGTGCCTATTCAAATATTTTAAAAAGGTACGTAAAAGATCTAATTATATATGGTAATTGTTGAGGTTATGGTATGAGAAGGAGATTAATTTGGTAATGTTATTTCTTTTAATTTATTTAATTATGTTTTGTATATTGTGTTTCAGGAGGCAGATTTGGAGAATATCATTCAATTTACTGAAACCCTACATTATTGTCAGGTATGTATCTATTATTAATAATATTAATAATAATATATATAATAAATAATAATCAGTGTATTCCTAAATTTTAAATTAGTAGATCAAAATACAATCCGAGACCCATAGATCGGAAATTTTTGATATAATGATAATGTATGTTGTTAGTTAATTGCATGTTGTTTAAAAAATAAATTAACCAATTGCAGTTAATGAACGAACGAAAGAAAGAATTAAAATTAATTAATTTTTGTTTTACAGATAATGTATGATCATCATCAGGCGACACCAAAATCTTTCATGTTGTCATCCATTGTATTCCTAAATTTTGCGGGTGTTCTAAATGCGGCCGTCCTCTACATACCACCACTGGGATTGTTTCTCGAACCGGACGGGGACGTCTTTTTCTATTTAATGGGCTTTGTTCTGTTCGGCTTCTCATGTCTCCAAATAAGTTTTATACAGCCGCTGTTACTAAATTGTGATGCTGATACCTTCAAGTTTATTAGAAGCCAAGCCCTCGTTTTTTCGGAAACCACAACTGCGGCTGCTACTACAGCAAAAGAACCACCTGAGAGCTCAGGCTCAGTCGAAATTGTGTAACTATCTTTTTTTTTTTGTAAAAATAATTTTATTTTGTGTTATTTTGTTATTAGCTGTTACTCATTTGTAATTGTTTTCTTTTATTATATATATATATATATATATATATTGTATTTATCTGCGTCATTCACCAATTTATGTTTTTTCCTTCATGAAATGCATGCCTTCACTTAAAAAAATTTTAGTTATCGACTGTTATCTTTGTTAAAATTTTAAAAATTAATGGATAACAATATATTCTGAAAACTGTAGCGAATAAATGGTAAAACCGATTTTTTTTTTTTTTGAGAAAGTGCCAAAAATCGCCCTCAATAATCTGCAAATTGGATTGCACAAGAATTGTTTAAACTTTTACCGTTAACCTTAAGAGAATACGTTCTTTCAGCATGCATTGGCTTTGTAACACATAGTTATATGTTGAAAAATATCAAAAATTGAAAATACCATTGTACCCATCAAATGCAATAGATCTGTGTATCTATCATATTGCATGATCTTTTTTTACCTGGTTTCTAACCTTCACCAGTTTATACACTATCCAATATATCCATTCATTTTAGTGTAAAATTTGCATGTTTTCATCTAACATTTTTGAAATAGAATAATATGATATTAAATAAAAAATTCGTCGGGATATGTCTTGACCTACGTACTTTAGTGGTCTTTGCGTTTGTATAGTCAGAAAATTTTTTACCGTTACTTTTTTCATTCAATTTCGGATAATTATGTAACTAGTGAAATTGACCAGGAGAAGTGCTGTGAGAACCACTGAACCAGATTATGGAATACGTATTATTAAAAAGACCTGAAACTTCTTATGGGAAACTGAAAAACTGAAGCATAATAAGTTTCGTCTTTTACTTTATTAATAATGTTATCAATTGTTAGGGGACAAAGTGCCACATGTCGGTACTAATTTTTTTTTTATTAAGAGGGACTCTTAACAGAGCTAAGAAATAACAAGGCGGGGATAGACTACCCCATAAGTGTCTTGGGACATAAACTGGAGCACTTCTTTAGAAGTAGAGTTCAAAACATGAAGTCCTAGCGGGAAGGAACAAGCTAAAGTAGTCAAATAATCCACGGCAAAATTAGCCTCCCTGTAAACATGAGTAATCTCCACCCGCCAGTTGCGTCTGATGAGTTCTTGAATAGCATGAATGAGAGTAGAAAACTCATTGGGATTCACCATGTTATTCTTCACAAGTTGAGCAATGCAGCGACTATCAACCTCAACACAAAGCCAACGAATCCCTTTATTCCACGCAAGAATCAATCCTTGGTAAAGACCCCATAATTCCGCCATAGTCAATTAATAATTCCCTAGATTCATCCCAAAGCCAGCAACCCAATGTCCATTGTGGTCTCGAATCAGGCCCCCTAGCAGCTACACCATTCGCCTTGCAGGCACCATCTGAGTTCAACTTGCACGATGGCCAATTCAAAAGCGACCAACCAATCCATTTGTTGACTTTTCTATTTGTCAAGCTCAAAGAAGACCTTTGAAGCAAATTCACGTCCTCCGTGAGAGCCTTGACTTCATTAACCATGGATAAACTGTCCATAGCTAATCCATCCACCCAGAACTGGTTCCTCCAAAACCATAGTCTCCATATCGCTAAATTTTATAGTAAAAGAAGAGTCATTAAAAGGATATTGGCCTATGTTAGGCACCCCATGAATTATGAAGAGTACCTACGGTACATTATGCAAGAGTAGAAAAGTAAAAAAAATATTTAGTGATTAAAGAGGCCTAATCTAAAAAAGATTGGTTGATCTCTGTCAAAAAATAAGGAATCAATGACGGAATATTGTGTTGAAAAAGAGGGGACAACAACATGCCACACCTATAAATGGGCCAAAAAAGGTTGTTAACAGGATAGTTTGGATTACCTGTCCTCTCCTGCCACAATTGCAAATCCCCAACAGCCTTAGCAGAGGTACGTAGGACTAACCCTCTACACCCAACACGTGTATATGCCTCAAACTTGTTCTCCACGTATATTTTGAATTACCTGAAAGGTTATAAAGGACAAAAATATCTTTGACTAGATAGTAAGAAATGCTAATAAAATAATGTCAGGTGGTATGGCAGGCAAGGCACTTCACAGAAAATACTTAGGTTTTATTTTATCAAAGCAAATAACACAAATACCATGAGGGCTAAGTTTTATTAAATCTCGGCCACCATTACTAATGTAAGCTCTCTAACCTGAGATAACTTAACTTTGACTTGAGCTTAAGATTATGGTTGCTGGGCCACCTAGTTTCCACTTCTGACCTTTTTCTCATTATATTGCAGGTCTAATGTGACTTGGCAAGCTCTCTGAGTCCAGATTCAAACCTCCCACCATTCCCATTTCTTTTCACTATTCCTTCACACCATAACAACCAAAATAGCCTGTACACTACTACACCCCGACTAAGCTAGGTACTGTACATCCCAACAAAAATAAATTCATTGTTATTAGTTAGATTTTTGTAGCTTTCACTCACACACCCAAAATCTACTAAAAAAAATTGGCACCGTCTGGATGGGGAGCACACAAAAAACCTCTACACAGTGATAAGTTTGTCGGCAAATGTGCTCACACAACCATGGCACCTGATGTACCCACTAATAACATGATGCTGGATCATGATAGATTGGAAGATCACAATAATGATGAGAGGGGCGAATCTATCAAGCAGTCAATCGGTATTTACCCTGATAAAGAGCCCATTTCTCATAAGCACTTTTAGGATTTAGCCCACACAATCCATAGAATAGTAGGATCTCAAGTACCCGAACCAATTGCCTCCCCTATGATTCGTGATATTCCTCTTCTGTGAGGCAAAAGCAGAGCATACTATGATCGAAGATACCCTAGAGCAGTAGACTGAAGCACGGGCCATTGGGTACCCGTTCAACTGGCAATTCTTGAGAAGAATGCTCCATCACCTCTTATGACTCCCGTAGTAGCCAGGGTACCAAGCACAAACAAAGGGTTCAAAAAGATCTCCGGGATAAGTTAAACACCAAATAAGCTTCCCAAACGACAGTGCCATCCTCAAGAGCACCTAGGTTGCTCTGCAAGTTTATGGAAAAAATGGAGTTTTTTTAAGCTCAAGCAAAACCTTTTTCTGAAAATCAAAATGTCATCAGTACTCCAGCACAAGTAACGTATAATTCACCATTCACCATTGAGATTCAAATAGTAACTCTCCAGGAAACATTTGCCATGCTTTAAATACCACAATATTCGGGTACCTCAGATTTCACAGAGCATGCCGAGCTATATCATATCCAAATGTTGATTAAGGGTGTGGACGATAATGCTATGTGTTGGATGTTCTCACATACTCTCACTGTTCCTGCTAAATCATGGTTTTGGTCATTGAAGGCAGGTAATGTATCCTCTTTAGACCAATTGATAATAGATTTTGATCACGAGTTTTGTTATGCTTTCTTTCAACTTGCTTTTGTTAAGCAAGGAGAATCAAAGTCTTTGGCTGATATGTAAACTGCTACCACCAAGAAGTGTTACGTACGAATGTGTTTGGCCACTAACAAACACTCACTAATTTTAAGAAGAGCTTGTGTTCAAGGAAACTATGGCAGTCGTTCTAAAAGCACTACTCCTTCTCATATGGGGAAGCTAGCTCATGGGCCTTACAACAAATTAAAATGGATGAGAAGTGTCATTTAAAATGAGAGGAAGACAACGCAAAAACTACAAAAAGTAAGGAGAAACATAAGAAAATTGAGATACTCCGAATACGCAGCCCACCCCATCTTACTTCCCATGATAGGGAATTCAGCGTACTTGGTGTACCCTGGGCACCACCGTTTGGTAAGTTGCCATCGTCAGAACAACACGAATTGCCACAGAAACCCTGATATAATTCTTTTAATCTTTTGAATCAATATCTAGAAATAAATCTATTACCAAATCAGACATACTGGCATACTCTGTTTGCTAGCTAATATGGAGAAAACCAATATGAAGCATAGTTTGAAATACTGTAAATTCTACGAGAATTTCGGCCATAGCACTGTTGACTGTTTTAGCGTACAAGAAGACATTGAGTTGTTGATCCTGAATGGGTACTTTAAGGAGTTTGTGGGCAATACGTGACAAGCTAAGAAGTCTCTGAAGTAAGTAAAGGCAGATAAATCGCTGACTTTAGTTCTGAGCTCAAGGCACCCCAGGGATCCAAAAGTGGGGTTTACATTCGATTGATAGCGGATGAACCTACCCTGACCGGTGAATCTAGGCAGGCCATCAAGCGCTATAAGGAACACTGGAAAGACATCAACTTAAGATCTAGAAAGAATATTGATATCACTGTTAATGTGACTAAAAAAAGGGTGGAACTTAATTCCTCACAAGAACCACCTAAAGAGGAGAGCCTATTACAATAACTCAACCATCAAGATACTAGTGTCAGTGGTTAAGCTGCAGCAACTATAAAAGAGAATCAACCAATCAATGATGATACAGAAGTCACAACGCCAGTGGTAACAAATTACAATAAACCAAATGAGCAGAGATTGGTGCCTCTTGAATCTATTTAGCAATTTAGACATCCACCTCATTTTCCACAAAGATTCTAGAAGCAAAAACAAGACTAGTTTAGTAAATTCTTGGAAGTGCTGAAGCAATTACACATCAACATCCCTTTTATAGAAGAATTGAAGCAAATGCCTAATTATGTGAAATTTCTAAAAGCCATTTTAGAAAGAAAGAGAAGGTTAGGAGAATTTGAAATTGTTGCTCTAACAAAGGAAAGCAGTCACATGCTCCAAACTAAGATTTCTAAAAAATTAAAGGATCTAGGAAGCTTCATTATACCATGTTTCATTGGAACTAGGTACAATAGCAGAACACTCTGTGATTTAGGAGCCAGTAGTAATCTGATGCTATTATTTATATTTAAGTAGTTAGGAGTAGGAGAATGAAGGCCAACAACAGTCACTCGGCAATTAGCTGACAGACCTCATGCATATCCTGAAGGAAAGATTGAGGATGTACCAGTGAAGGTTGACAAATTCATCTTTCTAGTGAACTTCATTGTTTTAGACTTAGAGGCTGATAAAGAAGTACCCATCATACTTAGAAGACCTTTCCTAACAACCGAGAAGACTCTAATAGATGTGCAGAAATGAGAGTTAACAATGAGGGTGAATAAATAACAAGTCACATTCAATGTATTAAAGGTTATGAAAAACCCTGATGAGGTAAAAGATTGCAATTTCCTAAGAGTTGTGGATTTTGCTGTAGCAGACAGAATCGACAAATGCTGCAGTAATGAGATCATCAAAGTTGCCAATTTTAAGAGCCTTGAAAAAGAAGATGTTGTAGCAACCCAGATTGATTGGAGGGAAGGAAAGCAATCTAACAGACATAGTAGATTTGTGGAATCACCTTTTATTCTCATATTAAAATTGTTACCCGCACATTTGAAATATGCTTATCGTGGTCAAAACAACACACTCCCTATAATCATTTCATCTACTTTGGATGTAGGTCAATCCAATTTTAATTTTTTTTACAATTAATTTTTAATTTTCTATCAGTTAGCTCAAAAGTTTCATATCCTTTTGGTGTTTGTATCCCATAACTCACACTCTCTCTAATCTTTCTAACCGCATTTTCTATAACTTTCAACCCATCCCACATAGCCAAGTTCAATATATGAGCAGTACATCTCATGTGAAAAAATTTACCATTAGAAATTAAGGTATCTGCATCCAACCTTGACAACAATTTCTCCACCATTGAGTCATTAGTGGTACAATTATCCAATGTTACTGAGGATAATTTTCTATTCACATTCCAATCCAATAGGCATTGTATTAACTCATTAGAAATGGCATCAGCAGTGTGAGAGCTTGGAACATAGATAAACCTATCAAATATTCAAAAGTTGGTATTAAATACACAAACTGAAAATCTATTACAATTTAAACTAGAAAAAAAACCCAATATAAGTAATAAAAAACTTAAAAGAAAAAAAAAAGTAAATAAAAAATTATAGACAAATTACCTTAAGATTCAACTATACAATTTCCAGGAGTTGTCAATGAAATGGGCCGTCACAACCATATATCCCTTTTTCTAATTACTAGTTGTCCATAAATCTATAGTAATGGCCACTCTACATGATTTTTCCCCAATAAATGCAAAGTCTTAATCTTTTCGATTTGATATAACTTCAAGATCTCGCTCTTCAAAGCGTTTTTGCTCATTGGCTTAACCACAGGGTTAGCATGTGCCATCATTTCTCGAAAGCCTATATATTCCACGAATCTAAGCGGAAGCTCATGCATTATAACCATTCTTGCTATCAAACTCCGTAAAATATTTTGATCAAAGCTGCCATAACTATTGCCACAAGTTCTATCCTCTCTTTTAATCACTTTGAGACTTCCCTGAAGTGCTTCTTCTATTTTCGGTTTATTCTTCTTAAAAGAAATTACCACGTGTCTATTCAAAGTCGAAGTCCCTGATTGGTATTTTGCTTTTAAAAGTGCACTACAATGCATGCACTTTGCCTTTTGTTCTCCATTAATCATTATTTTTGTAAAGTGCTCTTAAGCTTCAAAGACTTTCTTCTTTTTTTCTGATTTCTTCCTTGCTCTTCTTATCATTCATGGTTGACACTGAAATTTCCTAAACCTCATTATTAGTTTTATTTTCAACATTACGAGATAAAACTGGAGCACTCGATGAATTGATTTCCATGTTCTCGACATTGCACTGCTCTGTTGTTACAATGGAAAAGAAATTAAGTAAACTGTCCAAAATAATAAATTTTAGATTTTAGTAATTTTCTTTTAGGTCATGAAATTAAAGATTGATCAAAAGAGGAAAAAGCAAAAGGTGGCAGGTAGTGGTTGCGTAAGGGGGTTATAAATTACTATCAAAATTACTCTGACTAATAACTCAATTGGAAAATTCTTTCTTTGCTTGTTCGTAATGATTCAAAGTTACTATCAAATTCAAAAATTCATATAAAAAAAATTGGCTCATATTAGTATATCACCGTATTACTTATGTTTATTATTATAAAAATCAGCTCAAGCATACAATAACCAACCAAATCGGCATCTTAAAAAATACAAAGCATAAATAAAATAGTATAACACCAAATAATCAAAATAATTTCATCATTTTTTTAACTAAGTCAGAAAAATAAAAAGTAAAAAATCAGTACTTGGGCCTGGTAGTGGTAGCTATGATGGCAGTGATGGTGGTTAAGAAAGTGGCGCCGGAAAGAGCTGCACAAATGACTCATGTCACAGCTGCTCTAGAGATAAACCAATTGAGCAAAGTCGCGTGCCAAGCCCGGTCAGCAAATGAGAAGAAATGATGCTGACGGGCAACGGTACCAACGATGACGATGGGTGGTGGCCGGTGGCAGCGTTGCTGCTTATGCCTTTCAAATTGCTTTCGTAGGGAATTAGGGATTTGGGCATTTCACATTTGCAATTTTGGGTTTTGATTTTTGCTTTTATGTTTTCTTTTCTTTTTTAAAAAATTTTATTAAGAAACCGGGTCTGGGTCTAGGTTTGGGTTCTAGGTTTTTGGTACTGAACCCGGAACCGTGCCTGAAAACGTGTAGGTTTGAAATTCTCAAACACGGATCCGCTTTTTGAGTATATGTGGTTCGGGTTTTGCCCGGACTGGATTGGCTGAATCCGGGTTGGTTTTTTGACACCCCTCTACGGCAAAAGAACCAGCTAAGAGCTCAGGCTCAACCGAAATTGGGTCACTTGGCAAATTATTTGTTTTTATTGTCCTAGAGCGATATTTATATATAAAAATTGAGGATCAGGTCGTCAGTTATGTCACTAACAATTGAAATCTTGTTATCGTATATACTCACATGGTTATTGCATTTAATTATTTCAATTTCGGTATGTTTCTTTAAATTATTCCTAGGATTTCGTCTTATTGAAATCTCTCTCTTTCTCTCTCTCTCTCTCTCTCTCTCTCTCTCTCTCTCTCTCTCTCTCTCTCTCTCTCTATATATATATATATATATATATATATATAGTAGTTTTCTAATCCGAGATCTTAAAGTGTGCGAAAAGTCATGGAAAGTTTTAAAACCACATGGTTTTAAAGGCTTAAAATTTAAGCATTTTAAACCATGCGGTTTTAAAGCTTTTCTGAACTTTCCCGCACTTTAAAATTCGAGACTGGAACATTTATATATATATATAGATTTATATTAAGGATTTGTTTGTTGGTTAGGGTTTTCCAATTCTATTCCTAGTGTTTGTTTTAACCTAAATGCTATTCCCAAAATTTTATTATGGGTAGTTTTGATTGTGAACTGAAAAAGAATGCCTAATTCTTGACAAGCAAGCTTCGTTTAGTCAGAGTTGAGGCCCAACGGGCCAAAAAAGTACTCAAAATTGAAAATGACATATTTTCTTTAAATTTTTAAATTTCATCGCGCAAAAATTAGATTCTTTTTGGTTATACATATTATAAAATGCATATTATAAAGTAAGTCCAGGTTGTAGCTACTGCACTGATGCTCTCATTGCATTTCTTGTGATATAAACCTTCATAAAGGCATGAAAATTGTTTTTTTTTCCCTCTTTTAAGGAAATTTATCCATTAAAATTACGCGAATGCATCATGACTTGTATGTTATCTTTAATTATTTTTTCAGTTTTTCGAACTATGTGGCCCCGATGAGCCATTGGATGTATCAAGCAATTTGGGGCTTTTCTGATGTGAGTACTTGTTTCTTTCTCATGGATGATATGCATATACGTTCCTTGACTTTTTAGCTCATGCGTCTCTTCGATAATTTTTTTAATCTTTTATATTCCTATATCTCTAACTAGATCTAGCATTAATCTCTGAATTCTTATTTTTCTTAGCTAGGTTGATGCTTTTATTGGGAAAGTTTATTAACTCTAAGTCTCACTGCTAATCATTTTCGAATTCGTATTTCCTTTTAATAACTATGACAAATATATTCTATTGTTTATTGTTAGTGAATAAAATATTACTAGCATAAATTAATGAAGCATAAGCCTAGCCTAGTGTGTTGAAGTGGCAACGTGTTGGACAATAAAAGAACATAAGTCTAATGTGCTGGAGAGTCAAGGTGTGGGGCATGTGTAACTTCTATTGACACCTGTAATAGATAAGCACAAAATTATCTATAAAAGGGGCAAGATTGTGACAGTAAAAGAGGGCTAACACAGAGGCAACAAGGAAGCGGCAAGTGCCAAGAACAGAGAACTTCAAAGAGGCTTTAAAGTCGTGCAACCAAGAAGAAAAAGAAGCAGCCAAGAAGATATAAAGAAACCAAAGATCATAAGCTGAAACAGGTAGCGGTAGCAATCACAAAGAACAGCAGCTTCTTTGTTTGTAACAACAGTTATAATAGCAAGTCTACACCAAAAAAAAATGTAAGAAGACTCGGCTGTACATTGACGTTGGACGACACCTTGCCGTTGCTTCCCCATCATTTGAGATTTCCAAATCTTCAAAAACCCAATAATCCAATTACCCAATTCCAAGGGATTTTAAAAATTATCCATTAAAAGAAAAAAAAATTCCTGAAATTAAATGGGGACTTCGCAATTCCCAGATCTCGGAATATATTGCAGCCTTCCCGGTTGCAATCAAATCGATTTTTTGCCTTTCACTTGTGATTGCTGCCCCAAGGTGTTCGTCTGAGACCAGATAAGAATCCACACATCACTTGGAAGAATCACGTTAACGTTTATTGCCACCTATCAAACTATGATAAATTTACTAAGAAGAATAAATGCCCGTTCGTGGTTGTAAAGAGATTCAATTATTCTCCAACACGATCAAGTGTCGGGATTGCACTCTGACCATTGTTTGAAGCACCGGCTTGGACCTGACAGAGTTGTCTGGGCCCCGAGAAAGTTGACCTGGTTTTTTCGTTTATGAATCTTTTAAAATAGTAGAAAAGAAGAGCCAAAACCTAAACAGTCTCCGGCCGCATCTTCACCCAAGTGGACCTCAAGCTTTCTTACTCCAGCTTCAAGCTTCCAAGCATCGGCTAAAGCAGGCATGTCAAAATTGAGTAATAGGAGCGGCAGTAGTGGCACTGGCGGAACAGAGTTGTGTCCTCAGTGTGGGGCAAGGTTTCCTCTGTCACAACTCTAAAGAAAATGTTGAGAAAATTCATGATAGGAGTGGCAATCAAGCTCGCCAAAGGTGACAGTAGATGTATGTCCCAAGCGCAGCCGAGGATTTCGTGATCCAGTGACCCTTGCGGAGCACGTTGAGAAGGACCATCGTGGTACTTCAATAGCTAAAACAGCGGTTCATACGTAGAAGGAGTTTTACAATTCTAAGACACTGTGCTTTCATTGATTTAATGCTTGCAAAACCGCAAACAAAATTTAGTAGTGTTTTGATTGAACATATGGTACAGGATTTTTTTTACCCCCTGGATTGGTCTTGCTGCCAGTCAAATTAGTATAGCTTTTTTTCAAAATAAATTCTTTTGGTTATAATCCTTTGTTAGGTAATGTTATGCTAATTAATTGTTAATTAAAGTGATATTCAAGTTTATTTAACCCTAGTCATATTAGGAACATTGTTTTATATTAAGTCATATTAAATTAATTCCTTATTGTCAAATGGTTGAAGCTAGTGTGTGTACATATATATATATATATATATGTCTCAATTGTAAGGCTAATATCATTAAAAAATAAAATAAATAAAAAATTTTCCTCTTCATCATAAGTGCTTCTTTTTTTCTCTATTTTTTTGGTTTGTTTGTTCCTTGACATAACTAATTCAAGTAACCAACATAAAGTGGTATTAGAGCTTGAAGATCAAAGGGGGCTATACCAAAAAAAAAATTGAAAAGAAAATCTGTTATTGAAGTAAAACATAGCAAAACAGAATATGAGTGCACCAAGTACACTAATTCGATACAACAATCATACATGCCACTCTTTGAGGGTGAGAACTATGATTTTTGGTGTGTAAGGATGAGAACTCTTCTCATCTCTCTTGATTTATGGGACTTGGTAGAGGAAGGATTTGGAGAACTCGAATCAACAAAAAATTTGTTACGGGCACAAAAAAAAAATTATTGAAAGAAAAGTAACAAAGAAATACTAATGCTCTTGGGAAAATTCAATAAGAAGTGTCCAAATCAATTTTTCCAAGAATTATTGGCGCAACAAAAGCAAAGGAGGCATGGCATATTCTTCATAATGAATTCAAAGGGAGCTCAAAGATGAGAATCTCTAAACTTCAAGATCTCAAAAGAGATTTTGAAAATGTCAATTTAAAGGAGAATGAAACCATGCAAGAATTTTTAGATAGATTACAGAACTTGTGAATCAAATGAAAATATATGATGATAATGAAATTGAAGATTAAAAAAAAAGTTGAAAAGACGATGATTAGTTTGCCTAAAAAATTGGATTCTATTGTTTCTGTTATAGAAGAGCCAAGATCTTTCTACAATGAGAATTTAAGAATTGATGAGTTCTTTAAAATATTTTTTGCGAAGATTATTGGGACACTACGGAAAAATTGTTAGACTGCATTTTAATCTAATCTTAATTTTAATCAAGCAATTCTTCGAGAGGTGATACATAATGAAGAAGAAGGGGGAGAGGAAGAGGACAATCTAATTATGATAGAAAATCACAAGATGAAGAAGTGTCACAAACACAACAGTGATGCAATATTTGCAAAAGGAGCATTCATGTGGAAAAAGATTGTTGGTTCAAAGGCAAACCTCAATGTCATACCTGCAAAAGTTTTTTATAGAAATAAAAACAATCAGCACATAGGTTTGGCGAAAGACTAAAAAGGAGATCAGATTTTTTTTTGGGTTTGTCCAAGTGGCTCTGAAAATAAAATTATGTTTCGTTTCTTAATAGTGCACTAGTAGAAAAATGACCTTTGCTGATACTAAGCTTCTAATACTAAATTAAAAAGTATCAGTATTTGGTAATTGAAGTCATTTTAGCGTGTTTAACATATGAGTGTCAGTGATTGTTGATACCTTAGTACATAACATTGTATTGATACTAAGGAACGTATATTTTGATTTTTTTTAATTTTTTATTATTTCTAGAATGCTAAACGTCAACGTTTTTATTTTATTTTATTTATTTTACTTAAGCTAAATGGCAAAGTTTATTGTTTCTAATAATACAATAGGGATTTTTCGTTTCCCTCCAGCTTCAGAAAACCTAAACACTTAATCAAAACAAACATGAAGGCAAGAGTCAGAACAAAGCAAAACAAAATTAAAAGCACAACGAAGCAAAACCCACAGCATGAAGTAAGCAAATTGAGCTGATAAAAAAAGGTGAAAGGCACAAGAAAACCTTGAAGATCGAAGAATATAAAGCCCACATAACGAAAGAAGAGAACCAAAATTATTGAAGCAAAAAAGAAAGATCTAAGAAAGTAAGAGCAAATAAAAAGTTTTAATTAGCTCAGAACACCCTCACTTTATATCGATTCTTGTGCTTTCCTCTAATTTTTTGTAAAGCCCTAATTGTCAATTTGTTTCAGATTTTTCTGTTTCTTGACTTGATTTCACTTTAGATAAGCTTGCATGCATGAATCATTTGTTTATTTAATTTTTGACGGGCATGTACACATGAATCGATGATTTGGAAATATAACTAAGAAAATTCCACTGGTTGTTTATAAAATATGATTAGGAAGATGTCCTATTTGTTTATTAGTTTTGATTTTAGGAATTGATGATTTAAAGTATTTAAAAATTATGTATTTGTCTTTTTTTGTTATATAGTAGCACATGGTCAGACATGTTGCATAATTTATTTTTTTTTAGCATGGAAATTCCTTAATTTTGTCAAAATCTTATCCTTATGGCAACAAATTTTTAATTATTTCATGACAAGTTGACCTTAATTATTAAAAATATTTATCATTAGGATGTGCTTTTGTGTGTGTCTTTATATTTTGGCTTTAGTAAATAAATAATTTTTTAAATGAGGTAATTGTGTTTATTTGTTGTTTTGCAAGATGTTATTAAAGTAATTGTATTATATTTTTATTTTGTTATTTTTTGTGATTTATTAAGTTAGGTTTTGTAGTAATAAAAGTATTAATACTGTTATAAATTGAATGCGGTTAGCATGCTTTTTTATTTATTTGATTCAATTACTGCTATGGTTAAAAGTTTTGTTGAGTGGGACGAGAAGGTGTTTGATTGATTCAGGTACGAACATGTAGTCATTTCAAATGTAATTGTGTGGCTTTCTAACATGTTGCTTCAACTGTAATGGTTCTTTGAATGCAAATGTATTGTTTGGTCTGTTATTATTTTATTTGTGAGAACTACATGCACGACTGCTTTTATAATTCGGTTTATATTGGGAATGGTGTATAATGCTAACATTCCTTTGTTTATTGACTAGTTTGTTTATTTTCTTATATGTTTACATTTATGTAAGTGTAGTTTGTGGGTATGTCACCTGGAAATATAACCATATAACCTCTAAAGTCATAGGCCACAACACCATATATTAGATTGCTTCTAGTCTCTTTTGTTAGTTGTATAATTAATAGGATTTTGTTGTTAATATGAATTTGTTGTGTCAACATGAATTTATTATTATTATTATTATTATTATTATTATTATTTTGAATTGTATTCGTACAAGTAAAACATTTAAAACTTGAATTAACATGTACAATTCTATTAACATGTATTATTCTTGATATGGATAAATCTTGGACATGGTCTACTAGTGGATTGTTTGGAAATAGAAAAAGAAATAGAAGAGTTCTTGAAATTTTGCTATGGTTAATTCTGAAAATCATAGGTTACTTAGATATCATTGTACTGATTGTTGCAACATAGAGTTTTATGCTCCTAAACAGATAAGCGATCATTTGTTCACATACAGTTTTCTGCCATCATATGTAGTTTAGGATAGGCATGGAGAGGCTAAGCAAAAAACAGCCTCCACAAGTTGCCATAACTATTCCCAGAGTCATCAATTTAGATTCCAATGTCAAAGTAACATTGAGGACATGATCCATGATGTTTACGAACAATGTGATAATAATCTTAAGAGTTTTAGGGATATACTTAAGGATGTTGAGAAGCCCTTGTATGTAGGTTCAAAATATTCTAGGTTGTCCGGGTTAATAAAATTGAATAATGTGAAAGGCAAGTATGGGTTATTTGATCAATACTTCACAGTTTTGTTAGAAGTTCTTTCTGACATGTTTCTAGAAAATAACATCATTCCTAAGTCAATGTATAAGGCAAAAAAAGTAATGAAAGTGTTGGATTAGATTATGCAAAAATACATGCTTGTAAGAATTATTATTCTACATTTTCTACCCAAAAGAGTATGCAAATATGAACACATGCCCTACTTATGGGGAGTCTAAGGGAAAAAAGTGTCAAAACAAGTAGTAAACAAGTGCCTACAAAGGTGTTGTGATACTTTCCTCTTATTCATAGGTTCAAATGTATGTTTCAATAACCTCAAACTGCCAAAAACTTATCCTGGCATGCTAATCACCGAATTAAAAATGGAAAACTTCACCATCCAATAGACTCCTCAGCATGGCATTTAGTTGATAGCAAGTGGCCTGATTTTGGCCAAAAACCTAGATATCTTCAATTAGCTCTTTCAACTGATGGGGTTAACCAACACAGTATACTTAGGACTACCTGTAGCTATTGGTTGGTCATGTTAGTCATTTACAATCTTCCGTCATGGATGTGCATGAAAAGAAAATTCATCATACTGTTTTAATAACCTCAAACTGCCAAAAACTTATCCTAACATGCTAATCACCGAATTAAAAATGGTAAACTTCGCCATCCAATAGACTCTTCAGCATGGCATTTAGTTGATAGCAAGTGGCTTGATTTTGGCTAAGAACCTAGAAATCTTCAATTAGCTCTCTCAACTGATTGGGTTAATTCACACAATATACTTAGCACTACCTGTAGTGTTGGTTAGTCATGTTAGTCATTTACAATCTTCCATCATGGATGTGCATGAAAAGAAAATTCATCATACTGTCTTTATTGGCACATGGGCCTAAACAACTTGGAAATGATCTAGATGTTTACCTACAACCCTTGATTGATTATTTGAAAACGCATTAGAATGTCGATATAGAAAATTATAATGCTTATAGAAAGGAAACCTTTAATCTCCGAGCTGTATTGTTGTGAACTATTAGTGACTTTCCTGCATATGGAAACCTCTCCAGGTGTTTTGTTAAGGGCCATTATGCTTGTCCAGTTTGTCGCCCAAACAAGTGTTCAGCATGGCTTACACATAGTAGAAAGTGTGTATATTTAGGGCACCGTTAATTTTTACCAAGTAACCACTCATTTAGGTCACTTAAAAAGGTATTTAATAGTGAGACAAAAGGAAGAACCTCCTAAAACTTTGACTGGTGAAGATATTTTAAAATTAATGGATGATATTGACTACAAAGTGGAAAGTACAAAGGCAGTAAGCGAAAGCGTGATGAATGTGATAATGATAGTAACAAATTGTTCAAAAGAAAATCAATTCTTTTTATTTAGAATATTGGCAACATTTGTTAGATGTGATACATATTAAGAAAAATGTGTGGGAGAGCATTTATGGTACACTACTTCATCAACCTGGAAAGACAAAGGATGGGGTAAAGGCTAGAAAAGACCTTATAAAAATAAAAATTAAGGAGAAATTTGTTCCTAGTGAAAATAATAGAAGAACCATACCTGCAGCACCTTTCATTATAAGTAAAGAAAAAAAATGAAGTTCTATCAAACTTTATTAGAAACCAAAGTTCCGAAAGGTTATTCTTCAAACTTTAGGAATCTTGTTTCTATTAACGCTTGTCGGCTTTAAGGTCTTAAGTCTCATGACTATCACTCTCTGATGCAATAACTATTTCCCTTAGAAATCCATGATTGTTTACTAAAAGAGGTATATGGTCGTGACAATGCATTTTATTGGCAATTTGTGGACTCGACAAAATCAGATCTTAAGGTACCAGTTTAAAATTTCAATAATTTTTTTATATTTTATTATATGTACTTTATTTTGTTTATTTTCATTTGTAATTTTATTTTATTCTTTTTGAATCATTTTGATTTATATATGTGCCTTCTCCACACACTGCTGAAACACTTTTTAATGAATTGGCTAAGTGTCTATTGGATTGGAATGTATATCGAAGGTTATCTACAATAACTGTTGATAATTGTTCCACTTGATGCTATGATTCCGCTTTTGCTGGCTAAGTTTCCTTCTGGTTCATTATTATTAAATGGAAAATTAATGCATATGAGATGTTGTGCTCTCATTTTAAATTAATTGTTAAGGATGGGTTAGATGCGATAGGTGATGGGATTGAAAAAGTTAGAAATAATGTTAATTATTGGACATCATCAGCTAAAAGGATAGAGTTGTTTGAATATACGGCTAACCGTCAATCGAAGTTGAATTGTTCTAAGAGTTTAGTGCTTGATTGTAAAACTAGGTGGAATTCAACATATTTGATGCTTGAAGTTGCTTTGATTTATAAAGTTGTTTTTACTTGTCTGAAGCATCGTGATAACCAATATAAGCACTTGCCTATTGAAGTGGAGTGAGAGTTGGCAAGAGTAGTATGTGAGCATTTGAAGCCCTTCTATACCATGACAAAGATGTTTTCTTGCACTAAATACCCAACAACTAACTTATTTTTTCCAATAATTTGTGAAATTAGATTATCATTGAATGTTTGGCTTAATTCTTCATGTGATGTGATAAAAAAAGTATGGCAAAAAAAAGAGTATGGAAATTATTAGGATGAAATTTATAGTGTGATGGTTGATGCTGTTGTATTGGATCCTAGATACAAAATGATTCTAGTAGATTATTTCTTTCCTCGAATTAGTGGTAGTGATGCATCAACTCATATTGATAGAATCCATACTTTTTTTTTCTGACTTATACACTGAATATGAAAAAAAAGAGTATGGTTGGATTGAATTTGGCTGAAGGATTTGGTGAGTCTAGTATTGTTTGTAATTCTAGTGCTAGTTCAATTGTGATGGGCATGTGGGATGTGAAAAAATTTAATGCATTCAAAAGCCAACATATTTGTAAACAAGTTAAGTTAGAGTTAGATACTTACTTGGAAGAGGGGGATAAGACTACTCTAGATTTTGATACTTGGAAGGTAGATATCTTATATTGTCTGAGATTGTTAGAGATTTGCTAGCTATTCCAATCTCTATAGTTGCTTTCGAGTCTGCTTTTAGTGCAGGTGGTTGATTTTTAAGCCCACATCATATTAAACTTCATCCGGGTACATTAGAGACCTTAATGTGTAGTCATAATTAGATATGGGCTCAATTGAAAAGTATCAAATTCATCTCACTTTTGCACTTTATTTAATTTTGATCTTTATATTTTACAAGTTTTTTTTAAATGGGTGGAATTCCTAAAGATAAGATATGATGATGAATGGAGAAGTGACTAATAATGATGATGAAGAAGAGATTAATAATGCGTTAGAGAATGAACTTTTTGTATTTAGTTTGAAATTAATTTGTAATTTTATATTATAATTTTTTTTTGTGAATTCATAGTTTTGATATTTGTTATTTAAGATGTTTATTATTTCTGATTTGATTTTGGAATCTAATATTGGTTTTAACTATTCTATATTATTATTTTTTATTTCATATTTTTGTATTATTTTTTATGTAATAAAAATTAAATATCATTGGATATCCATATCTATATAGATAAAATCCATATCCATATCCAATATTAATATATTCACCATGAATAATTATAGATTTGTACTTGAATAGAAATTATCCGTCTATAATTAGATATTTGTCATCCCTAGATGTAATAATATGATCAGGAGGTTGCTATATTACAAAATCTGTAACGTACACAACCAATGAGAAGAGCACACATATCTTGAGCGGAGAGAAAAGCCAGCAAATGGGTGTGTATGGGGGATGGCTAAAGCTGGATTTGTAAGTTATAGAATCCGTAACTTAGCCAGCTCCATATGATCAATAGCATTAATGTTAATGCCAGTTTGATAAGAACATAATTTTGATACAACGTGTTAAAACTTAAAAGAATAAAAATGCCACTTTATCACAATTTGTTAACTTTATTGGCATTTTTAGTTTTCATTGAAATAAAATGTTACTTTTTTTTACCCTGCTTGGTTGCATTTTGCATGTAAATAGGGAAAAATTAGGCGTTTTCATACATATGTGTCAGAATTCTGCGAGCTTCTTTCTGTCAAAGTAGCATTATTTAATTATCAAACTCATGTATCGCGTGTATACGTTGAATTTGGTTGGACATGATGGCGGATAATTCTTCTTTTTTCTTTTGTTATAAGGCCAGTGCTTAACGTAACATACACGCACAGACTCACAATAACAGTACTAATAGTAGGGCTCATTACTATTGTTGTGATTATGTGTATGTTACGTTTAATGTAACATAGAGTGATCCTTATTATAATATTAGTAACACAACACAAGGGTCCTGCTATGTTACCCACGGATTTAGTACCTCTTTTTTTTTTTTATCTTTTTCAAATCCACTATTAAATTTAACCTAAAAATTGTATAACAACTTAAATGTATTTATTGGGTTATTAACATTAAATGTCTCTATTGTTTATGTAAAATAAAAAAAATAAAAGTTTCCAAATTTTGACATATAAGTCCATAATATTTTAAATTTTTTCACACTATTGAATTAAGTTTCCAATTAAATGACTTATTCTTACGTTTATTAATATATATTTAAATTAATACATTCTCTTATTAATTAATAAATACATTAATTTAATATATAGTCGAACATTGTATATTATTTACTAGCCATAATTGACGATAAATATGCATATGATTTTTTTTAATTTAACATAATGACAACCAATTTCCTCTCACCCACGTGAGCATGGTTCAAACATTATGCCTTTTTTTTTCTCTAACACAAGAGATTTTACTATTTTAAATAAATAGAATGTAA
Organism: Citrus glauca; assembly: GCA_029633175.1. Classification (NCBI taxonomy): domain Eukaryota; kingdom Viridiplantae; phylum Streptophyta; class Magnoliopsida; order Sapindales; family Rutaceae; genus Citrus; species Citrus glauca. The sequence goes on from JAQOOD010000057.1 coordinate 62,414, forward strand.
AAAATTTGAAAATAAATTTAATTTCATATTCTAGATAGTTAATGTTTTATTATTTTCTTATGACATTATATTTATTTAACATACTATCAGTTATTCAATTATGTAGAAAAAATATATTAATTTACTAATAATAACAAAGTGTTAGTTTATCTATTCGTAAAATCATTTTTGTTCAGTTGAACAAGGATTTTGTATTTTTGGTTGAGTTTTGTCTTTAAATAAAAAGAATAAATTTAATTGTATACTTAAATAAATTGACTTTTGTTATTCCACCCCAACATTTTAAATAGTCATTAGGGCACATCCATACGGTTAAGATATTTTATTAACTTAATTAAAGAAGGGTAAAAAAAATAGATCTAAACAATTACTCTATTAGAAAGTAATTGAAATATTTCTTTATTAATTTTTTTGTAATTAAAAATAAGAGTAATAATTTTTTATTATTCTAATTCTATATTGAAAATAATTTTAATTACCTTTTATATTAATCATTTTAGGAAATTAGATAAAAAAATAAGAATTTTTTTATGTAAATACATTAATTAGTTTTTTCATATTATAAAATGCCTAGTGATTTATAATAAAATTAAATATCCATGCTTACTCTTAGATATCCATATTCTGAAATTCTAGTTATGCAACCCAAGAGGGGGGGTGAATTGAGATTTTAAAATTTAGGCTAAGCAAACCACATAACAATTTAATTTAATGCCCTAATGGAATAAAAATAAATAAATTCAATAAAACACAATAATAAAGGAGTAAGGGAAGAGAGAGCAAATACAATGATTTTTACGTGGTTCGGCAATCCCTGCCTACGTCCACGCCTCCAAGCTTACCCGGCTTGAGGATTTCACTATCCAAACCTCACAATGCTTTAAGTGCTAAAATTCAAGAGTATTGAAAAGGATTAAAAGTTTTTATTCGATTTTTTTTCTTAAGGAACAAGATCGAGTATTTATACATGAGTAGAGGAACTATATATGGAAGAAACATTTTACAGAAATTATGGGATTAATTCTAAACTTAGTCGTTGACTAGCCGTTGGCTAAGATATGAAAAGAAAATGGATTTGAATAATGGTTGGCCATCTTTCTTTAGTGAGTTTGCATGTCACGGGATTGTGTGAGATGATTGTTGCAAGCCTTTGGCAAGAGCAATACAGATTGCCATATTTGTTTCCAACGGTTTGTAACTTGCCTTGTTAATGTGGGATTGAGTTGGTGTGCTGATGTTTTCCATGTTGGTGCGTGACTCATGTGGCTGCATGTAGTTCATGTGTTGTGACTGTTCGAATTCCACATGTGGTGGGCAATGTATCTTAACAGCCCCCCTCAAGGTCGGCCGGGTCACAGAGTGAACGCCGAGCTTGTGTCGAAAGAGAAAGAAAAGATCTTTGCCCAATGGTTTAGTAAGGATATCTGCAGCTTCTTGCAATGAGGGAACATGCGTGGCTTTAAGGAGGCCTTGAGATATTTTTTCACGAACAAAATGGACGTCAATTTCGATATGCTTGCTGCGCGCATGAAACACGGGGTTGCGAGTCATGTAGATGGCGCTCATGTTATCGCAAAGAAGGTGAGGAATGTGTGATGGTGAGACTCCAATGTCCTGCAATAAAGAAAGAATCCAAGTTATTTCAGCGGTAGTGGAAGATAAAGCCCGATATTCTGCTTCAGCAGTAGAGCGTGCAACGGTGCTTTGTTTCTTGCTACACCATGAGATTAAGTTTGCCCCAAGGTAAACACAAAAGCCAGTCGTGCTACGTCTTGTTTCAAGGCAACCAGCCCAATCGGAGTCCGAAAAGGCATACAGTTGATTGGAGCTTTGTTCAAGCAATCGAAGTCCAAAGTTGAGAGTGCCTTTAAGATAACGCAAAATTCTTGTAACAGCCTTGAGGTCTTGTTTAGTAGGGCTCTGAAAGTGTTGACAAACTTTATTGACAGCATGAGTGATGTCTGGTCTGGTGAATGTGAGATATTGTAGACTGCCGACAAGGGAAGGATAGTGAGTGGCGTGTATGGGTTCTTGATCATCATCATATGGTTGGGTTTTGACAGCCATTGGAGTCCGATTAGGGGTGCAATCTAGTAAAGCAGCCTTGGTTAATAAGTCACGAGTGTATTTGGCTTGTGACAAAAAAATGCCTCCTGGAAAGCGCCGAATCTCGATCCCTAAAAAATAGCTCAATAAACCTAAGTCTTTTAATGCAAACCGAGTACTGAGATGACTGATGATGGATTGAATTCTATCGGGATTATTTCCTGTAATAATTACATCATCTACATACATTAACAACAAAATAAGAATATCGTTAGCATGAAAAATAAAGAGGGAAGGATCGGCTTTGCAACTTGTAAAACCAAGCTCTAGAAGTGCTAATGATAAACATTCAAACCAGGCACGTGGTGCTTGTTTGAGTCCATATAAGGACTTGTGGAGTAAGCAAACATGGTCAGGAAGATTTTGATCCGTAAAGCCAGGTGGTTGCTCCATGTAGGCAATTTCTTTTAGTTGACCATGAAGGAAGGCATTTCGAACATCCAGCTGTTTGATAAGCCATTTAGAACTAGTTGCAAGTGCTAAGACAAGCCTTATGGTAGTTGGCTTAATGACGGGGCTAAAGGTCTCGTCGAAGTCAATGCCAGGAACTTGTGTGTACCCCTTCGCAACTAAACGAGCTTTTAACCGATCTATTGTACCATCTTCTCTATACTTGGTTTTATAAACCCACTTCGAACCAATAACATTGGCATCATGAGGTCGAGGAACTAAGGTCCATGTCTTATTTTGACGGAGGGCAACAAGTTCTTCGGCCATTGCTTGTAGCCATAGAGGATGCTTAAGAGCAGATTTTAATGTTTTTGGTTCGGTCACTGTGGCATGATCGGTTTGAAGAGCTAAGGTAGGATTTTGTTTGAGCTTGTTGCGTGTCAGCATAGGATGCGTATTTAGAGACTTTGTTGTTTTGACAGGAGAGATATTTAGTTCAACGAACAACTTTCCTGAGAGATCGTTTAAGGCAGATGGAGCACGGTTGTCACTATCTAAGGTTTGTTCGGAGGTCATGTGGATATGTGTATTATCGGCAGAAGCAGCAGACTTGTTATTGGATGAGGGGCTCTTTTGAGGTGAATTTGTAGAGGGACTTTCGAGTAAAGAAGTGGGTGGTTCATGAAGGTCTTCAACTATTACAACTTTGTTTGCAGCGGGAGACAATGGTTCAATCGTATTTGGAGATGTGGCAGTGTAGTTTGGATTAGCAACTTTAGTGTGCCCAAGAGAAGTGTTGTTGAAGGATTCTGTCTAAGTTTTTGGGAGCCATTGTGACACATTTGGAGTAATGGGAACGCTACAAGCATCCTGCACATGAGAAGAATCTATTAGATTTTGATAAGGAAAACATAATTCATCAAATGTTACATGACGAGAAATATAAATTCGATTGTTTTGCGGAAAAAGACAGCGGTATCCCTTGTGAGTGGGGCTGTAACCAATAAAAATACAAGGGAGAGTTTTTTGTCAAACTTCGTTTTATTGTAATCCTTCAGAGAGGGAAAACAACGGCAACCAAAAACTTTAATTTCATTGTAACTAGGAGTTTCCTTAAAAAGTAACTCATGAGGTGTGTGCATCTTAATAATTGTTTGTGGCAATTTATTAATGAGATATACGGCTGTTAAAACAGCCTCCACCCAATATTTCAATGGTAATGAAGATTCAAATAACATAGTAAGGGCAGTCTCCATTATATGTCTATGTTTCCTTTCGGCAACTCTATTTTGTTGAGGAGTATAAGGGCATGAAGTTTGTTTGATGATTCCAAACTGTTGAAGATGTTGTTGGAAAATGATTGAGCTAAATTCTCCTCCGCCATCACTTTGAAAAATTTTGATCTTTCGTTCCATCTGATTTTCCACCTGTTTTTGGAATTTAAGAAAACACTAAAAAAAAATCAGATTTTGATTTTAAGGGAAATAACCAACAATAACGTGTACAATCATCCACAAACAATACATAGTAACGAAAACCTTGATTAGAAGCAACTGGAGCAGGACCCCATAAATCACAGTAAATTTTATCAAGAGGAAAATCAGAAATTTTATTTGATAAACTGAATGGGAGTTTACAATTTTTGCCTAATTGGCATGAAACACAAATACTAGTGTTCTTAGTCCAATCAGTTATACTGATAGACCCATTAGCGCGCAAGACTTGTAATATTTTAGGACTTGGATGGCCAAGTCTCTTATGCCATAAATCTTGGTTTTCTGAGTTTCTTCTTATTGTTTGAAAAGCTAAGTTTCCTCCTTCATTGAGCACGTACAAGTCCCCGTGCCTAGTTCCCTGAGCCAGTACCTGATTCTCCTTGCTCTTTACAACAAAACCAAGAGAGTTAAATTCCACGAAACCATTTATATCATCCACAAGTTTGCTTAAGTTTGGGAACAACCAAAATATCTTTCAAGTTTAATTTCCCATGTGTGGTATCACCAATATGAGAAATATGTAAGCTTTGGCCATTCCCTACAAAAATCTTATCAGAACCTCCATAGGGTATAAATTTCTTTAACTTACCAGTGCTATTTACCATGTGGGCAGTAGCACTTGAATCAGCATAAAGTTGTGGGTCATTCTCGTCTTGCAGATTCATGGCCGCCAAGGCTTGCGGTGCTTCCTCTTCAGGGGTAAAGTAGTCATACCTGTGCCTACAAACTGCAGCACTGTGGTTAGTTTTACCACAAATTTGACAGATTATACTTGATTTGGAATTGTATTTTCGCTGATCAGTATGTTCTGTACTATAGTGTTTTGGTGCAGGTGGCGGATTTGGGCCATTATTGTTGAACCTTGGTTGCGGCAGAGAGTTGTTGTTAACATAAATATGTTAATAATATTGATTTTGATAATAACAAACTTTACATGATTTTTGATAAAATTATTGGAGTTATTTACTAAATAAATGAAAGTCTTAAAAACTATTCCTTGCATGCTTATAAAAGATGGATCTTAATTTGGAAAATGATTCTTTGCAAAAACTGGTTTAAAATATGTTTCTGGCAGAAAACGGTGAACCGTTTATTTCTAAACGGTTAACCGATTACGACCAGAGAGCAAAGGTTTGTCTAAGACTCTAACCGATTAGTGAAAAACGGAAATGGATAGCTTACTGGACGCTAACGGTGAACCGTTTAATTATAAACGGTTAACCGATTACCACCAGAGAGCAAAGGGTTGTCTAGGCTCTAACCGATTAGTGAAAACGGAAATAAAGAGCTTACTGGAAACTAACGGTGAACCGTTTATTTATAAACGGTTAACCGATTACAACCAGAGAGTAATGTCACCCACAGCCTTAGCCGTTTACTTAAACGGATAACCGTTGTTCTTTTGCAGGTTACTGTACACTAACGGTGAGCCGTTTATTTGCAAACGGTGAACCGATAACGTCCAGAGAGTCATTTCGTGCAAAGCCTTAGCCGATTACTTGAAACGGATAACCGTTATTCTTTTTCAGGTCACTGGACGTTAACGGCGAAAGGGTAACCTAAAAATGGCAAACCGTTTATTTGAATTCTGGCGTAACGGTAACTTTGTCCAGCACAAACGGTTAACCGTTAACAGCTAACGGTGAACCGTTTTCGGGCAGACAGCAAATAACGGCTAGTTTTTCAGCTCTACTTATAAATAAGCTCATTCAAATTCAAAGAAGACTGATCACAACACAACCATTGAGCATATACTCGAGTTTGCAATCTTCACAAGAGCTAGAAATAAAATTTCATTTCATCTATTCACACTTTGAGCATCAACTTGTAATCTTTGATTTAGTGTGAGAGAAAATCAAATTGTAATCTTTTATTTTGAGGGATTGTAAGTGTTGGGATACACTTGGGTTAAGAGATTGGGGAAAATCTCTAGTTGTAAAGGTTATTGACACCTTGGAAGTCAAGTGTAAGCTATTGAAGCCTTGGAGGCTTGCTTAGTGGAAACCTCAAGCCCGGAAAGCTTGGAGGCGTGGACGTAGGCGAGGTTGGCCGAACCACGTAAACATCGTTGTGTTTGATTCTCTCTTTCTCTATCTTTTAACTTGTGATCGATTCATTTATTACTGTTTTTAATTTCGTTTTAGATTTGCTTGATAATTTATTTTTAGTGTGAGTATTATTAAAAACCCAATTCACCCCCCTCTTGGGTTGCCTTATTAGTATTTCAGTTGTTAGAGGGTGATTGATTCATATTGAAAGATTGATTCATGTTGTTGTGCCCATTGTTAGAGGGATAATTTCCTCTTCCACGAAAGTTGTTGTTAAAACCGCGTCCTTGTCCTGGGAAAAGTGGAAGATTGTTGTTGAAGCCGCGTCTTTGTCCTTGAAAGCTTTTCCCACGTCCACGTTGCCCAAAAAAGGCTTGCTGTGGATCCGCTTCTTTGCCATCATTCTTCTGAGCGATCACAGTCTGTTCATGATTCTGTAAGGCTGACAGGAATAGTTTCAAACTTGGATAAGGTGGCTTGGTTAGCATAGCCGTTTTGAAGTCGGCATACTTGGGTCCTAGTGCCCGTGCCAATTGAAAGACTTTGTCATCGTCCGTCAAGGGCTTTCCAATGGCAGCTAGACTGTCACACAGTCCTCTAAATTTGTTCAAGAAGTCATCAAGCTTCAGGGAGCCTTTCTTTTTAAGGAGAAGAGATTGTCTTTAAGCCAAGACTCTCGCTCCTTGGTGGCTGGAAGCATGTTTTCCTCAATAGAGAGCCAAACTTCTTTCACTGTTTGTCCTCCAACTACCAGTGTAAGGACGTTTTCCATCATCATTCCACGTAACCAGGTAAGAAGCAATCCATCATTGTGTGGCCAAACTGAAAAGTCAGGGTTGGCAATAGACTTTCCATTACTGGAAATTGTTTGGGGTGGTGAATCATCAGAGATGTGATTGTTGAGTCCTAGGTTACTGATCAAGGGAAGGACTTGGGACCTCCATAAGAGATAGTTGTTGCTAGAGAGTTTAATAGATATTAGATTGGCACATTGGTGGATAGTTTGCAGGGAGAGTTTGGCCTCCGTTTGGATATTGGATGAAGAAGCCATAAGCTCTGATACCATGCTAAAATTCAAGAGTATTGAAAAGGATTAAAAGTTTTTATTCGATTTTTTTTCTTAAGGAACAAGATCGAGTATTTATACATGAGTAGAGGAACTATATATGGAAGAAACATTTTACAGAAATTATGGGATTAATTCTAAACTTAGTCGTTGACTAGCCGTTGGCTAAGATATGAAAAGAAAATGGATTTGAATAATGGTTGGCCATCTTTCTTTGGTGAGTTTGCATGTCACGGGATTGTGTGAGATGATTGTTGCAAGCCTTTGGCAAGAGCAATACAGATTGCCATATTTGTTTCCAACGGTTTGCAACTTGCCTTGTTAATGTGGGATTGAGTTGGTGTGCTGATTTTTTCCATGTTGGTGCGTGACTCATGTGGCTGCATGTAGTTCATGTGTTGTGACTGTTCGAATTCCACATGTGGTGGGCAATGTATCTTAACATTAAGAACACTTACAATTGACTTCAATGGTGTCAATCAACCTTTACACCAAGAGATTATCCCTAATCTCTTAACCCAAGTGTACGTAGGCGAGGTTGGCCGAACCACGTAAACATCGTTGTGTTTGATTCTCTCTTTCTCTATCTTTTAATTTGTGATCGATTCATTTATTACTGTTTTTAATTTCGTTTTAGATTTGCTTGATAATTTATTTTTAGTGTGAGTATTATTAAAAACCCAATTCACCCCCCTCTTGGGTTGCCTTATTAGTATTTCATTTGGTATCAGAGCTTGGTGCTCTTGTTTAGACTTAATCGTCTAGAGCTAAAGATCAATGGCAACTCAATATGATTCCACATTTAGGGAAGGACAATCCACCACTAGACCACCCTTCTTTGATGGAAATGATTACCCTTATTGGAAAACTAGGATGAGAATTTATTTGCAAGCCTTAGATTATGAGATTTGGGAAATTGTTAGTGATGGTCCTTTTATGCCCTTGACTAAAAATGAAGTCGGAGAAGATATTCCAAAACCATCACGGGATTGGAATGAACTCGAAAAGAGAAAAGCCTCTCTAAACTCTAAAGCCATGAATGCCTTATTTTGCGCACTTGATAAGAAAGAGTTTCATAGAGTGTCTAGTTGTGAAAGTGCTCATGAAATTTGGCACAAACTTGAGGTTGTCTATGAAGGGACAAATCAAGTGAAAGAATCTAAAATAAGTAGGTACACTAGGCAATATGAATTGTTCCAAATGGAACAAAATGAAAATGTGCACTCTATGTATACTAGATTCACGGACATAGTAAACACTCTAGGAGCCCTAGGGAAAACTTTTTCAAATAGTGAAAAAGTTAAGAAAATTATTAGGTCATTACCTAAGGAATGGAGACCTAAAAGGACTGCCATTGAGGAAGCAAAAGATTTAAATACTTTACCTCTTGATGATTTAATCGGTTCCCTTATTTCATATGAGGAAGATTTGGCAGCTGAAAAAGGGCATGAGGAGAAGAAGAAAAACATTGCTCTCAAAGCCTCAAAACATGAGAGTGATGGGGAGAGTGAACAGGATGATGAAGAGCTGGCCATGCTAGCAAGGAGGTTCAGAAAATTCTTCAAGAAAACCGGAGAGCGAAGAAATTTCAGAAACTTAAAAAACTATAAGGAAAAGAAGGAGGCAATCACATGCTATGAATGCAAGAAGCCCGGTCACATTAGGTCGGAGTGTCCACTTATCAACAAACACAAGAAGAAAGCCATGGTTGCAACTTGGGATGACAGTGAGGAAGATTCAAGTGATGAGGAAGGATCACAAGAAGTCTCAAATCTAGCACTTATGGCAATAGGCGATGAAGATGATCTTAATGAGGTAAGTGATCCTACCTATGATAAATTGTATGATGCTTTTAAAGATTTGCATAATGAGTTGATGAAAATTGGTAGAAAGAATGCATGTCTTAAGAAGGAAATTGCAAAGCTTAAAAATGAAAATGAATCTTTGAATGCAACAATTGTATGCCTAGAAGTAGGAAACAAGACTTTGCATGATGAAATTGCATTATCAAATGAGAAGCCTAACATCATACATGAGCATTTAGAATCACAAATAGATGAGCTGAAAAATGAAAATGAAATGCTCAAGAAAAAGAGTAATGAGCTAAATGAGATTGTCTTGAAATTTACAAATGGGCAAAAGATGTTGGATAATTTGCTAAACTCACAAAAATGTGTATTTGACAAAAGTGGCATTGGTTATAAACCAAATTTGAAACAAAAACTCTACAAGAGTTATTTTGTGAAAAATACATCTATTAGCAATAAAATTACATGTCACTTTTGTAATCAAGATGGTCATATGAAAAATAGATGTGCAGTAAAGAGAAACGCATATTATGGTATGAAATGTGTTTGGGTTCCAAAAGGAATCATTGCTAACTCTCAAGGACCCAAAAAGGTTTGGGTACCTAAAACTTAAGATTTTCTCTGCAGGGCTTGAAGAAGAAGAAGAATAAGTGGTACTTGGACAGTGGTTGTTCAAGACACATGACAGGGAGCTATTCTTGGTTCTCAAGCTTCACCAAAATTGAGAACGGTGGAGACGTATCTTTTGGAGACAACTCAAAAGGAAAAATTCTTGGAATTGGAAATGTTGGTAAAGTATCTTCAACCTTAATTGAGAATGTATGCTTGGTTGAAAACTTGAAACACAATTTAATAAGCATTAGTCAATTGTGTGACAAAGGTTATAAAGTTGTATTTGATAAATCAAGTTGTGTTATTGAAAATGCATGTGATGGGAAAACTGTGTTTGTGGGAACTAGATGTGGTAATGTTTATACCATTGATATAGAATGTGCATCTACTCTTGAAAAATGTTTTTCCGCATTACATGATGATAGTTGGCTATGGCATAGAAGATTAGGACATGCAAGCATGGATTTGATTTCTAAAATTGTGAAAAATGATTTAGTCAAAGGACTTCCAAAAATCAGTTTTCAAAAAGATGGAATTTGTGAAGCATGTCAATTTGGAAAACAAATCAAAACCTCTTTCAAAAACAAGAATCATATCTCTACTTCAAAACCACTTCAATTACTTCATTTAGACTTGTTTGGACCTTCTAGATATGCTAGTTTAAGTGGTAAATATTACGCATTTGTAATTGTGGATGACTTTTCTAGATTCACATGGGTATTGTTCTTAGCTAATAAGGATGATGCCATTGACGCATTTCGAATTTTCCATAAAAAGGTTCAAAATGAAAAAGGGTATTCTATTTCTTGTATTAGAAGTGATCACGGTGGAGAATTTGAAAATCATGCATTTGAAATTTTTTGCAATAATTTTGGCATTGAACACCAATTCTCATCACCTAGGACTCCACAACAAAATGGAGTAGTAGAAAGAAAGAATAGGTCCATTCAAGAAATGGCTAGGACCATGTTGAATGAAAACTCCTTGCCTAAGGATTTTTGGGCCGAAGCCGTCAACACCGCTTGTTATGTTTTAAATCGGGTGTTGATTAGACCTAATCTTAATAAAACTCCATATGAGCTTTGGAAAAATAGAAAACCCAACATTGGCTATTTTAAAGTTTTTGGATGCAAATGTTTTGTCTTGAACACAAAAGATAATCTTGGTAAATTTGATTCAAAATCTGATGTTGGTATTTTTCTTGGATACTCAAATTCAAGCAAAGCTTATAGAGTTTATAACAAAAGAACTTTGGTAGTGGAGGAATCTATGCATGTTACTTTTGATGAATCTAACCCCTCCTCTGCGGAGAAAGGAGTTGTTGATGATAATGCAGAAGAAGAACAACGAGAAGAAGCATCAAATGACAACCAAGAAGACACAACAAATGGAGTTCAAGAAAAGCATCATGAAGAACAAAATGTGGAGCAAAATGAAGGTACTTCTCAAACACTCCCCAAGGAGTGGAGGTATGTTTCCTCTCACCCTAAAGATGTAATCTTAGGAGACCCCTCACGAGGCGTTACCACTAGATCTTCTCTTAGGAACACATGTGAGCATGCTGCATTCATTTCTCAAATTGAACCAAAATCTTTTGCGGATGCCGAAAATGATGAATTTTGGATTATGGCTATGCAAGAGGAACTGAATGAATTTGAGAGAAATAATGTGTGGGAATTAGTTCCTTGTCCGGAACATCAATCCATTATAGGGACTAAATGGGTATTTAGAAATAAAATGGATGAATCTGGTGTGGTTGTAAGAAATAAAGCTAGACTAGTGGCTCAAGGCTACAACCAAGAAGAAGGAATTGATTTTGATGAAACTTTTGCATCTGTAGCTAGATTAGAATCCATTAGAATGTTGTTAGCATATGCATGTCATAAAGATTTTATTCTATATCAAATGGATGTTAAAAGTGCTTTCTTAAATGGATACATTATGGAGGAAGTTTATGTGAAACAACCTCCTGGTTTTGAAAATGAGAAATTTCCAAATCATGTGTATAAGCTTTCTAAAGCTTTATATGGTTTAAAACAAGCTCCTAGGGCATGGTATGATAGGCTTAAAAATTTCTTGTTGGATAACAATTTTTCAATGGGAAAAGCGGATACAACTTTTTTTGTTAAAAATAAGAACCAAGACATACTTATTGTTCAAGTGTATGTTGATGATATTATTTTTGGTTCTACTAATGAGCTTTTGTGCAAAGAATTTTCATCTTGCATGAGCAAAGAATTTGAGATGAGTATGATGGGAGAGTTGAAGTATTTCCTCGGACTTCAAATCCAACAAAACGAGGAAGGCATTTTTATAAACCAAGCCAAGTACGTGAGAGATCTACTCAAAAGGTTTGGCTATGAAAATGGAACGGCAAAAAGCACTCCTATGAGCACTACCATCAAACTTGACAAAGATGAAAAAGGTAAAGAAGTGGACATCAAAATATATCGAGGTATGATCGGATCCTTACTCTATTTAACTGCAAGTAGACCCGATATCATGTTTAGTGTATGTTTATGTGCAAGATTTCAATCTTGTCCCAAGGAATCCCACTTGCTTGCTGTTAAAAGAATTTTTCGTTATTTGATTGGAACCATAGATGTTGGCCTTTGGTATCCTAGAGGAACTCATATAGATTTGACATGTTTTTCGGATGCGGATTTTGCTGGTCATAAAATGGATAGGAAGAGCACTAGTGGAACTTGTTTTGTTTTAGGACATTCACTTGTTTCATGGGCTAGTAAGAAACAAAACTCTGTTGCTCTTTCAACAACCGAAGCTGAATATATAGCCGCCGGAAGTTGTTGTGCACAAGCACTTTGGATGAAACAAACACTTAGAGATTATGGCATTCATCTTGAAAAAATTCCTATTAAGTGTGATAACACTAGTGCTATAAATCTCTCAAAGAATCTCATTCAACACTCTAGAACCAAGCATATAGAAATTAGACATCATTTCTTAAGAGACCATGTTCAAAAGGGAGATATTGCATTAGAGTTTATTTCAACTGAAAAACAACTTGCCGATATTTTCACTAAACCCCTTTGCGAAGAACAATTTTTTAAAATTCGGCATGAACTTGGGATGATGAAATTTTCTCATTAATGTCTCTATCTATGCTATTGAGTGTACTAAATTGATTGCTTTATAATTGTGAAACAATGGTCATGAATTGCTTGAGAATGATTGTTAAATGATGAATTTGATATGTTATTTCTTGATTGTAAGAATACATTGATTGAAAACATGTTCATAAATCATGCATTAAAATGACTCATAATATATTTTTAGATCAATTAAATGATCTGGGAATCTATTTGTTACTAGCCATATATTAAAATAAAGTGTGCGAAAATTTTGTTAAAATAAACGGATAACCGTTTCTCATAAACGGTGAACCGTTTAGCTCCAGAAACTAGAGCTTTGTGTCTGTCACTTACTCTTTCACCGTTTGCCACAAACGGTTAACCGTTTTCGGGCAGTAAGTTGTTAAAGCATTACCCTCTAACCGTTAAGTGCTTAGGCTCTCACCGTTTTCTACTCTTAAGCTTCTGTTCGTTACCCTCTAACCGTTTATTGTAAACGGTTAACCGTTTTCTCGGTCTTATACTGTTCCAAGCCTTTCTCCTCTTCCTCTCCAGTTACCCTCTCACCGTTTTCTCCATACCTGCGCAACCGAAGCTTTTTCTCTCCTCAAATCTTCATTTTTCTTGCCTCTTGTGTCAAAACAAACCGATTAAATCATTTCCTAATCCTTTTTAAGCATTTTAACCGATTCAAAACCGAAAATCTTTATCCAAATCAAAATTTCCCAAATTTGAACCCTAACTGCCGCGAGTTGAGTTTATGCTTTTTTGATCCATTTTTGTTCCTTTTTCAACAAAATTGAGCATCACACTCGTATTCCTTACTCATTTCTCATCCAACCACCGATTAATTTCTTCCTTTCTCGCCTGTGTTCATCCCACCTCACTCCTCCATGGCTGAAAGCTCTCGGAGATGTGTCCGGCGCAAATCCACACCTTCAGCTCACCCCTTTCAGCCTAGGGAAGTCTCTGAATTCACCAGGACTCACTTTCCCACTCCTCCCTTAGCGAAACGGTTCGAGAACCGCTTCGATGGGCGAAAGGTAATCGACACTTACTTTGTTAATCTTAATGATTTCCGGAACTTGAGTGTGTGTAATAGCACTGTTCGTGATATGCTTTTGCCTTGGGAGTCTGGTATTAATTTTGCTGAGCGTGTCTACCCTAATTTGGTGCGAGTTTTCTACTCGAACATGGATATCTCTCATACCACTCAGCATAGGGTAGTTACTCAAGTCCACGGTATTCCCATTGAATTCGATCATGTTGATTTAGGAGAAATTCTTAGTATTTCTCATGAGGGCCATATGATTTACACATCTAGGAAAATTTTGTGGTTCGACGATTTTCGGCACACGGATGCAGTCCGTCATATATGTCGCCGTAAAGACCTCACTGATGATATCTGCCTACTTCCTTTTCGGTCTCAACTCTTACCTCTCCAAGTCCGTATTCTGCATTCTATCTTGCAGCACATAGTGACACCTAGGCGAGGTCACACGGATGAGGTCACGAGGTTAGACGTGGGCATCCTCGATAGCCTACTTTCAGGTCGTTCTTTAAACCTCTCTTATATTATTTTGCGGCACATGCTGAGTACTCCTGTGGTTAATCACCGCCTGCTTCCATATGGTAGTATTATTACCAAGATACTTCGCTATTTTCATGTGCCTCTCATTGATACTGGACATATGGAGACTAAACGGATGGGTCCCGAGGCAATGTCAAGTATCGGTTTCTCTTGGAAAAATGGGAAGTGAATCAAAACTAGTAGCTCTAAAAACCGGGACACTTTGATAGCTCCGGAGGATGATCGGATGCTTAACGATGTCTATCGGCCTGATGAGCTTCCTGACTTTAGACTAGGGGCTCAGCCACCTCCTCCTAGTCGCCGATTTGTTCCTCAGCCTCCTGCTGATATTGACTATGCGGAGCGTGCCACGGATGCTGATATTCCATCTGCCTCTGCGCCACCTCCTGCGTCCGAGCCATCCTCCTTTCCGGAGTCATCTACTGCACCTGCGCAGCCTTCTGATCCTCCCGAGGAGCCTGATGCCTCCGTGCCACCTTCAGCTCCCGCTCAGCCACCTGCTTCTGACAGCATGCAGCTGATTCTCGAGCGATTGGATACTCTTTCTCGAGACCATCAGCAGCTCCGATCCGATTTTGAGATATTCCAGCGGCAGAGCATTGATCATCAGCTTGAGATTATTCATGCTCAGCGCATCATTCTCAGCTACTTTGGCTATGATCCGGGCAGCTCATCCTCTCCTCCTCCACCGCCTCATTAGTTTCTGAGTTATATTTCGCACAAACAGTTTTATCTTTTTTTGCATTTTGACATGTGTATTTCTTTTTATATGCTACTTATGGATTTGGATGCCATGATATTATGTTTATTTCTCATATTGGATGTCTTGGTTACGCTTGATATGAATTATGGATTTTTCTTATTGAAGTGTTTGTTTTGCTTCATGAAGTTGTTGAGATGGTGATGGAGTTACTTGAAATGACAATTTTGGAAGTGTTTTTTTCTCTCATGTATCTTATTGGTTTGCTCATTTTTAAGGGGAAACTCTGCCCAAATTTTTACTCACCCACTGACTTGCATTTTTTTCTCTCTTTTTGATGATGAAGGGGGAGATAACTTATAACTTTGGAAGAAGAAACCTAAAGTTTTTCAAAAAATGATGATGTTTTCAAATGCTTACTTGAGCAAAAATCATTCTATTGGTCATTTATTAATTTGGCCATATACTAAGGGGGAGCCATATATTGAGGGGGAGCCAAGTTTTGAACAAAAGTTTGTCATCATCAAAAAGGGGGAGATTGTTAACATAAATATGTTAATAATATTGATTTTGATAATAACAAACTTTACATGACTTTTGATAAAATTATTGGAGTTATTTCCTAAATAAATGAAAGTCTTAAAAACTATTCCTTGCATTCTTATAAAAGATGGATCTTAATTTGGAAAATGATTCTTTGTAAAAACTGGTTTAAAATATGTTTCTGGCAGAAAACGGTGAACCGTTTATTTCTAAACGGTTAACCGATTACGACCAGAGAGCAAAGGTTTGTCTAAGGCTCTAACCGATTAGTGAAAAACGGAAATGGATAGCTTACTGGACGCTAACGGTGAACCGTTTAATTATAAACGGTTAACCGATTACCACCAGAGAGCAAAGGGTTGTCTAGGCTCTAACCGATTAGTGAAAACGGAAATAAAGAGCTTACTGGAAACTAACGGTGAACCGTTTATTTATAAACGGTTAACCGATTACAACCAGAGAGTAATGTCACCCACAGCCTTAGCCGTTTACTTAAACGGATAACCGTTGTTCTTTTGCAGGTTACTGTACACTAACGGTGAGCCGTTTATTTGCAAACGGTGAACCGATAACGTCCAGAGAGTCATTTCGTGCAAAGCCTTAGCCGATTACTTGAAACGGATAACCGTTATTCTTTTTCAGGTCACTGGACGTTAACGGCGAAAGGGTAACCTAAAAATGGCAAACCGTTTATTTGAATTCTGGCGTAACGGTAACTTTGTCCAGCACAAACGGTTAACCGTTAACAGCTAACGGTGAACCGTTTTCGGGCAGACAGCAAATAACGGCTAGTTTTTCAGCTCTACTTATAAATAAGCTCATTCAAATTCAAAGAAGACTGATCACAACACAACCATTGAGCATATACTCGAGTTTGCAATCTTCACAAGAGCTAGAAATAAAATTTCATTTCATCTATTCACACTTTGAGCATCAACTTGTAATCTTTGATTTAGTGTGAGAGAAAATCAAATTGTAATCTTTTATTTTAAGGGATTGTAAGTGTTGGGATACACTTGGGTTAAGAGATTGGGGAAAATCTCTAGTTGTAAAGGTTATTGACACCTTGGAAGTCAAGTGTAAGCTATTGAAGCCTTGGAGGCTTGTTTAGTGGAAACCTCAAGCCCGGAAAGCTTGGAGGCGTGGACGTAGGCGAGGTTGGCCGAACCACGTAAACATCGTTGTGTTTGATTCTCTCTTTCTCTATCTTTTAATTTGTGATCGATTTATTTATTACTGTTTTTAATTTCGTTTTAGATTTGCTTGATAATTTATTTTTAGTGTGAGTATTATTAAAAACCCAATTCACCCCCCTCTTGGGTTGCCTTATTAGTATTTCAGTTGTTAGAGGGTGATTGATTCATATTGAAAGATTGATTCATGTTGTTGTGCCCATTGTTAGAGGGATAATTTCCTCTTCCACGAAAGTTGTTGTTAAAACCGCGTCCTTGTCCTGGGAAAAGTGGAAGATTGTTGTTGAAGCCGCGTCTTTGTCCTTGAAAGCTTTTCCCACGTCCACGTTGCCCAAAAAAGGCTTGCTGTGGATCCGCTTCTTTGCCATCATTCTTCTGAGCGATCACAGTCTGTTCATGATTCTGTAAGGCTGACAGGAATAGTTTCAAACTTGGATAAGGTGGCTTGGTTAGCATAGCCGTTTTGAAGTCGGCATACTTGGGTCCTAGTGCCCGTGCCAATTGAAAGACTTTGTCATCGTCCGTCAAGGGCTTTCCAATGGCAGCTAGACTGTCACACAGTCCTCTAAATTTGTTCAAGAAGTCATCAAGCTTCAGGGAGCCTTTCTTTTTAAGGAGAAGAGATTGTCTTTAAGCCAAGACTCTCGCTCCTTGGTGGCTGGAAGCATGTTTTCCTCAATAGAGAGCCAAACTTCTTTCACTGTTTGTCCTCCAACTACCAGTGTAAGGACGTTTTCCATCATCATTCCACGTAACCAGGTAAGAAGCAATCCATCATTGTGTGCCCAAACTGAAAAGTCAGGGTTGGCAATAGACTTTCCATTACTGGAAATTGTTTGGGGTGGTGAATCATCAGAGATGTGATTGTTGAGTCCTAGGTTACTGATCAAGGGAAGGACTTGGGACCTCCATAAGAGATAGTTGTTGCTAGAGAGTTTAATAGATATTAGATTGGCACATTGGTGGATAGTTTGCAGGGAGAGTTTGGCCTCCGTTTGGATATTGGATGAAGAAGCCATAAGCTCTGATACCATGCTAAAATTCAAGAGTATTGAAAAGGATTAAAAGTTTTTATTCGATTTTTTTTCTTAAGGAACAAGATCGAGTATTTATACATGAGTAGAGGAACTATATATGGAAGAAACATTTTACAGAAATTATGGGATTAATTCTAAACTTAGTCGTTGACTAGCCGTTGGCTAAGATATGAAAAGAAAATGGATTTGAATAATGGTTGGCCATCTTTCTTTGGTGAGTTTGCATGTCACGGGATTGTGTGAGATGATTGTTGCAAGCCTTTGGCAAGAGCAATACAGATTGCCATATTTGTTTCCAACGGTTTGCAACTTGCCTTGTTAATGTGGGATTGAGTTGGTGTGCTGATTTTTTCCATGTTGGTGCGTGACTCATGTGGCTGCATGTAGTTCATGTGTTGTGACTGTTCGAATTCCACATGTGGTGGGCAATGTATCTTAACATTAAGAACACTTACAATTGACTTCAATGGTGTCAATCAACCTTTACACCAAGAGATTATCCCTAATCTCTTAACCCAAGTGTATCCCAACACTTACAATCACACACACTTACAATTACAAATGTGTTTTCTCTCATACAAAATATATGATTACAAATTTATACTGAATGTGTGAATAAATGAATCAAGAACGAATATAAAGTTCAATGAATGTTGTATTTTTTATTACAAGCTCAATGATAATGTTGTGATGCACCTTTATTTGAATTTGAATGAGCTTATTTATAGTTGGAGCTGAAAACTAGCCGTTATAAACTTTCTGCACGAAATCGGATCGCCATTAACTGTTATAGGTTAACCGTTTTAATTGGTTCAAGTGACTGTTGGGCTGAATTTCAAATAATCGGTTAGCCTTTTGTTGTTATCGGATTGCTGTTAATTTCCATAATCCTGCAGAACAAATTTGGTTTAACCATTCTTACTGAACGGTTTAAGGTTAGCAATATGGAAATAATCAGTTCATCGTTATTTTCTAGAATTATCATTTTAACAATACTTTACAGAATATACTCTTTGAAAATTATCGATTAGTCATTTTCAGCAAACGGTTAGCCGTTTGCTACAGTGAAATTATTTTTTAAAATTACAGTTTTGCCTCAAAATTTTTTATAATTATATTATAACCCCAATCGTAATAAAACTTTACAAATAAGTCCATTTCCAGAGTTTCAAAACTTAAAACTTTTTCTATTTAGACCATTAATTGAAAACAACTAATTTCATAAAATAATTTTTTCCTTAAATAGAAAACCTTTATATTATGAAAATAATGATTTATTTAAAATAATTTGAGCTTTTAAAAATGTAATCATTCTTAATTTTGTTTGTTATCATCCAAATCAACATTATGGGTACATGTATACTAACAATCTCTCCCTTTTTTATGATGACAAACCTTGAATATATTTAAAGAATGATTCCATAAATTGCTTCCCCTAAATGTAAGCTTTCCTTACAATTTGCCAATTTACTAAATTAACAAATTAAAATACATGTATTTTTCTCCCCCTTCATCATAAAAAATAAAAATTAATGGAAAAGAGAAAGAGTAGAAATTTTTACAAATTTAAAAACATGTATTCTTCTTCTCATTCATCATAAAAAAGAAAACTTAGTGAAAAAGAAAAAGAGTAGCAAATTTGTAACCCATGTTGTCCGAATATAAATTTTGACAGAATCTCCCCCTAACAACAAGCATTACCTCAAATACAAGTTTAATAATATTACTCCCAAATTATTATAAATCATCATATAAACTAACTCCATACACAAATCATCACACAATCCATCAACCATGAAAAGATCATGAACCATCATTCCATCAATTACCAAATTAGCAACTCATCACATAAAATCATCATATAAAACAACCATGTAATCAAATCATCATCATACCTTAAATTCATCAAAATCACCACCATAATCACATATCAATCATCAAAACAATACTCAAAGTGCATATTATTCTCCATCTTTTGATAATATCGAAATGATATATTACTTCGTCTCCTCCTTTGGACAACAAAAAAGTTTAAAATGCATATTATCCAAAATCATATTGTATGCTCCCCTTAAATAGATGGCCAACTTAAAATTTTAACCAGAATGACTTTATCCAAAAACATATCATATTTATCTCCCCCTTCATCGTAAAAAAGAAAAGATAGATAGATACAAT
Source organism: Citrus glauca (assembly GCA_029633175.1). NCBI lineage: Eukaryota > Viridiplantae > Streptophyta > Magnoliopsida > Sapindales > Rutaceae > Citrus > Citrus glauca. Next base: position 82,274 of record JAQOOD010000057.1, read on the forward strand.
CAAAATAAGATCATAAAAAAAATAATTCGATGAAGATATTACCCACTTTGTGCGAGCAAAAATTTCGGCAGGGTCTCTCTAAAAAATGAACAAATCCTCAGATACACAAAATAGTTAAAAACACTTCCATATAAGCTTAAACAATTATAACAAACCAACAACTCAATTCATCAAGCAACGCACATATAATCATCAATCATCAAAATCATTAAGAAATTAATTTTAATAGTATTAATAAATTTCATCATCCTAAGTTCATGCCGAATTTTTGAAAATTATTGTTCACAAAAAGGTTTTGATTTGTTTACCAAATTGGCATGCAAAAGTTATAATAACATATTATCAACTATACAAACTCCATAATTACCCATCACATTTTAGAAATCAAGACAACTAAACTCATCAAAGATCTAATGTGACATTTCAATATAACTTAAAAAATCTTATATGCTTAAAATTCTCGAAGTGTATGTATTTTTTCCTCTTTCGATATCATTTAAAACAAGTAATGTATAATCCACAATACAACGATAAAGTACCCAAAAAAATACATCCATTTACCAATCATAGATTGCATAAGATCAAAACTTCGTCAAATACAATGTAACCATCAAAGCACATTCTTTATCATCAAAACTTAAGTAAAGCATAAGTACATACTAACAATATATAGATCATCAAAATTAACATATGGAAATAATATATATCATCAAAATCACATGGCTATTAAGAAAAACCATTATTATGAGTAAAGAACAAGTGATAAAATCCGTTATTACAAATGCTCACTAGGCCAATTTAATGAATGATGATATAATACAATAAATGATAAATAAATTCACACATATATAAGTGATGAACAAATAAGGAAGATGAATAAATGACATGAAACATGATGATAGACAATAAAAAAAAATGAAATCAAAGATCATACAATCATCAAAATCAAACAAAGGCATCATGATAAGTTGGCATGCTACCACACACACACACACACAGATATATATATATATATATCCATGCATCACACACAATAATAATTCAATTATGTAAGTGTTCGAGCATGCTTTTGCAAATTCAATCTATTATCCATCCATCATGATCTACTCAACATAATCAATAGGCAAGATAATCTTATCCACATCATGCACTTAATGTTATGATGAAATATAAAATACTTACTAAGATTTAAAAACCATCATTTATAATTAATAAGGCAATAATTGTTACCAAAACAATTAAATTATCTTGTCTCATCATTTTCACTTAGACAATGATCATATGATTATCCTTATAAGCTTTCATTAAGGAATTCTCCATCATTTCTTGATTGTGGTACCTACAAAGAAAACATTCACGTTGTGCCCTTTGGTAGCCAAATACTCTTGGGTCATTGAGTGTTAACAATGGTTCATTTTGGAACCCAAATACATTTGATTGCATAATATGCATTTCTTTTAACTTGACATCCATTCTTTATGTGACCATCTTGATTGCAATAGTGACATACCACTTGATTGCTAACTAGGGTACTTTTCACAAAATAATTCTTATAATACTTTTGTTTCAAATTTGGCTTAGAGTCGATACCTCTTTTGTCAAGCACAAATTTTTGTGAATTAAGTAAGTTATCCAATATCTTCTGTCCATTTGTAAATTTTAAGACAATTTCATTTAACTCGTTGCTCTTCTTCTTAAGCACTTTATTTTCTTTTATTAATTCATTAACATGTGATTTCTCATGCTCATATGAAGTACTTTGTTTACATTAAATGATGCAATCCTATCATGTAAGATTTCATTATCTAGTTTCAATTCTTTAATCTTTTCATTTAATGAAACATTGCATTTTTGTAGGGCATCTTTTTCATTTTTCAAGTCATCAACATGTGATTCTATATTTTCATGTGAAGTGATAGGCTCCTCATTTGATAATGCAATTCTATCATGCAATTTTGTTCTCTAATTCTAGGCATGTAATCTTTGCACTTAGAGATTCGTTTTCTTTTGCGAGCTCTACCAATTTCTTTTTAAGATATGCATTCTTTTTACTAATTTTCATCCATTCATCATACAATTCTTTAAAAGCATTATATAATTCATCATAAGTAAGAATATCATTTACCTCATCAAGTTCATCATCTCCTATTGCCATAAGTGCTAGGTTTAACACTTCTTGCAAATCATCTTCATTACTCAATTCTCCATCTCTATCGTCCCAAGTAGTCACCATTGCCTTCTTCTTGAGCTTGTTGAGAAGAGGACACTCCGATTGTATGTGGCCACGTTTTTTGTATTCAAAACAAACAATTGCCTAATTCTTCCCTTTCTCCACCTGAAGGTTTTCTCTCATGAGATCTTTAAAGTTTCTTCTCTTGATTTGCTTCTTGAAGATTCTTCTAAACTTTCTAGCAATCATTTCAATGCCTTCATCTTCGAAGTCACTTCCGTCATTATTGTTGTGAAAATTTTATTGAACTCGCAAGTGCACGAATCTATTGTAATGTAGATCAATGGTGACGAGTGTCGATCCCACGAGGATGTGGATTTTAATTATGTGTAGAATTAATTTTCTAAATGAGTGGTTGGATTTGTGGTGAAAATAATTTGGATTATCCTAAAATTGGAATTAAATGGCGAGAATAAATTCCAAAATTGGAATTGAAATTGCGAGATTAAATTGAAGAGAAATCTATTAAGATGACGTACTTTGGTATCTGAATCCGTATCAACATGCATCATGGGTTAAATAATCCTTATTAATACCAATTAAATCATGAGGGAGGAATCCACGCCTCATGAACCACGCTCTAATCAATATAGTGCTAAGAGTTTATCATGCCAAATAATAATAACCTTGTACTAGGGAGCCGATGTAACCAGGGTGGTATCTAGATAAGATTATTATTATTTGTCAACGAAAAGTCAAATCATCCACAAAAATTAGAGGAAGAGAAAGTAAATTTACCAAATAAAGTCCATGACACATGTTGAGACTTCACCTTTAACCCAAGCTTGAAAGAAAATTAGCCACTCATAATTGAACTAAGGACAAAATGGAAATTTATTAAAATATGTAGAAAATACAAAATAGAGAAGGAATTACAAAAAATGAATCTCAAAAATGGATTCAGAGCTATCCAATTAGGGGGAGAGGCTATCTTTTTATAGATAAATGGAGTAAATCATGACCATTAGATAAAAAACAGTTTGGACGCTCAGGATTGCGCCACGTCATCAGTCAACAGTACATGGTTTGACTACGTAGATGAACAATAACACGGTTTGACTCGGGTTGAATAGTGACGCGGTTTGGTTGAAAGTAATCCTGTGTGATGCATGTACCGTACACGAGATTTTTAGTCCACTAATATGTTGTCACGTCACCATCAACAGTACATAAGAATTTTAGTCCAATAGGACCGTGACACCTCATCAGTCAATGCCACATCATCGATCAATGCTACATCATCGATCCATCTATGTGAATAGTGTCGTGAACAATAACGTAGACAGTACCGTACACGTGAATAGTACCGTACATGTGAACAGTGCCATTTTTCCTTTTATACTCCTCCTAAGGTTTTTGACCGTCCTGAGTTCAAAAGTGATGTTCATTTTGTCGTCTGATCTCTCGTTTATTATGAAATAACCATGATCCCCCTAAAATACATAAAATATTTAATTAAAATAAAAAACACAAAATTAAATTACAAGAAGCTTATACATAAAAGTAAGGGTTGTTAGTAAGACGTGAAATGTAAAATGACGATTTTCTCCTTTATAAATATGTATTTTCTAAATCATCACTTTCAACTATAGAGGATTTAAAAGCAAAGATTTTATTCTTTTTATCTTCATCAATTCTTTCATTAACTATATCTTCTTCATATGAGATAAATGAACCAATAAGATCTTTAAGAGATAAAGTATTAAGACTTTTTGCTTCTTCTATGACCGTTCTCTTTGGTCTCCACTCTTTAGGCAATGATCTAATAATTTTCTTCATTTTTCACAATTACTAAATGTCTTTCCTAGTGCTTCAAGAGAATTCACAATATCAGTAAATCTAGTGTATATACCATGAACACTCTCATATGATTCCATTTGAAACATCTCATATTGCTTAGTGAATATACTAATTTTACACTCATTGACTTGATTTGTTCCCTCATATACAACTTCAAGTTTCTTCCAAATTTCAAAAGCACTTTCACAACTAGAGACTCTATTAAATGCTTTCTTATCTAAACCACTAAATTGAGCATTCATTGCTTTAAAATTTAAAGACATCTTTTTCTTTTCTAATTCACTCCATTGACTTGAGGGTTTTGGAATATCAACTTCTACTTCATTTTTAGTCATAGGCATGAATGGACTATTATAAATAATTTCCCAAATTTCATAATTTAAAGCTTGCAAATAAATTCTCATATTAGTTTTCCAATATGGGTAGTCACTACCATCAAAGAATGGAGATCTAATGGTGGATTGGCCTTCCATGAAGGTTGAACTAATTTGAGTTGCTATGGATCTTTAATTCTAGATGGTTTAGTCTATACAAGAGCACCTCGCTCTGATATCAAATGAAATTCTAGTTATGCAACCCAAGAGGAGGGTGAATTAAGATTTTAAAATTTAAGTTAAGCAAACTACACAATAATTTAATATAATGCCTTAATGGAATAAAAAACAATAATTCAATAAAACACAATAATAAATGAGTAAGGGAAGAGAGAACAAACACAATGATTTTTATGTGGTTCGGCAATCTCTGCCTATGTCCACACCTCCAAGCTCACCCGGCTTGAGAATTTCACTATCTAATCCTCACAAGGCTTTAAGAACACTTACAATTGACTTCAAATGTGTCAATTAACCTTTACACCAAGAGATTATCCCCAATCTCTTAACCCAAGTGTATCCCAACACTTACAATCACTCAAACCAAAGATTACAAATGTGTTTTTCTCTCACACAAAATATATGATTACAAATCTATGCTCAATGTGATAAATGAATCAAGAACGAATATAAATCTCAATGAATGTTGTATATTTTCGATTACAAGCTCAATGATAATATTGTGATGCACCTTTGTTTGAATTTGAATGAGCTTATTTATAGTTGGAGCTGAAAACTAGTCGTTATAAACTTTCTGCGCGAAATCGAATAGCCGTTAACTTTTATCGGTTAACTGTTTTGATCGGTCCAAGTGACCGTTGGGCTGAATTTCAAATAATCGATTAGCCGTTTATTGTTAGCGGATTGCCGTTAATGTCCAGAATCCTGCAAAATAAATTTGCTATAACCGTTTTACTAAACGGTTCAAGGTTAGCAATATGGAAATAATCGGTTCAGCTTTTTTAGTAAACGGTTCACCGTTATTTTCCATAATCATTATTTTAACAATACTTTGCAGAACATGCTCTCTAGAAATTATCAGTTAGCCATTTTCACCAAACGGTTAGCCGTTTGCTACAGTGAAATTATTTTTTAAAAATTATAATTTTGTCCCAAAACTTTCTATAATTATACTATGGCCTAAATCTTCAAAAAAACTTTACAAATAAGTCTATTTTCAGAGTTTCAAAACTTTTTTCAATTTAGACCATTAATTGAAAACAACCAATTTCATAAAATAATTTTTCCCTTAAGTATAAAACCTGTATATTATGAAAATAATGATTTATTTGAAATAATTTGAGATTTTAAAAACTTAATCATTCTTAATCTTGTTTGTTATCATCAAAATTAACATTATAGATACATGTATGCTAACATACTTATATTGGATAATTATGCATTTACACATGAATGGTTAATAACTATAATCATCTGGATTTTGCCATCCCTAATTAACAAGGATATGACCAATTAAATAATTGTGTCAAACTTACCACTCAAATATTTGTGTGTGTGTGTTATATTCTTGTTGGATTAATGGCTAAGTGTTGGAAAATAGCACCATAGCCATGACCAATTTTTTATTTTTTATTTTTTAGTTTGGTGGTGAAACAGATTTCTTTTTTTCTTTCCCTTCAATTCTAGCAAATTATGCATTCACTTCTCTACATATATTGCAATAAAAAAAAACTTATATTATCCAAATTGACAAGTCTACGATGTCAAAGTATTGTGTTCATGTCAACATTTTCAAAAGGTGCTTCTAAAATAGATTGTGGTTTCTAGAAATATCATTGCAATTGAAAATTTTTTGGTGTAGGACTAATGTGTAAAAATATAAAACTCTTTAGTTTTTTTAATAAATAAATGGACTCCACTATAATTGACCTAGAAAAAGACAAAAAGGCTGTACGAAACCCATATGGCAATATAGTTTTGACCCACAAGTGTAATGATATTACAATTGAAATTTTGTTGAAGTTTATTTTAATATGAGTGACGGGAGAATTATAAAATTTTATGTAAATTTATTATGTTCAACTATATTTGAACTGCACAATATTCATTCATAATTATACGATCAAAGTTATAATATTTTTTTTGTTATTTATCACTTTACGTATGTGGTTATGATTCATGTTTTATCTTCGAGTAGCTCTAAGGTAGTCATGATCAAATTTATTTTATATAAATTGATATGATATAAATTTATTAGTTTGATAAATATATAAAATAATAAAAATAAATCAATTAACTTAATAAATACGTAATACAATCAATTTAATTATCATATCAACTTATATAAATTAAGTATGTATAAGAGTAATTCAGTTTAAAAATCTATTCTCTAAAAAAGAGTGGAGAAATGTACTCCTAAATTAAGAGAAATTCTATTTTCATAATTACATGAAAAGACGTAAATCCCTGATCTCAAGAGTGAATCAAGCAGACATTAAAGAATTGCTATGGGAGACTAATTTAGACTATGGGTGAAAAATTTGTGGACCTAAATGTCACTTTCTCAAACTAAAAATAATAAATTGACAATGAACGCCAAAGGCATTGTGGTTGTGTTATTCGACATACTCATTGCTCATCTTTAATGTGGCCGGGTAAGAATTGATGGGCTGGAATCCGGATGGTATTATTTCTCAACTTTCATTTTAATTTTGCAAAAATTAAATAAACTGGAAAAAACGTGTTTAATAGGCCATTGGTAACAGTAATGTTTTTGTCTCCCATGAAAACAAATAATATTAATTTTTTTAATCTAGCAAAAAAAATTGTAAACTATAATAAATAAAATCATCGCCCTTCTCACTACTACTATTTATTCACAAGATAACTGCCTTTGCACTCAGTGGGGTCGTACAAATATCAATGCGCTCTTGCTTTCTCTGCCACTTATTTCTCTATTTTATGCGTAAATAATAATTTATAGAATAACTATTATTAGCAAAACAAGCTTTGGAACAAGAGAATACTGTCTCATGGTTGGATAATATTCCAGGTAATCTTTTGATAAATGAAAAATTCAGTTTCATTTCAAAATAATAATAGAATAACAATTAGTGGGCTCGACAACAATTATATAACATAAACTTTTTCATCCCTCTTTTAATGTCTTATAGTTTAGACAAATAATCAAATATTTGTAAATATATTTTATTTTTAAATTTCAAATGCGTTTTTAGTTTACCAAAAATTAATTACTATTATGTCAAAAAATAAATAAAAAACATTATTTAAAAAAACCTTTAATTTTTTATATTGGGCTCTTGCACTAGGTTTTAATTATGTATTTCTTTGAGCTTATTATTATTGAGTTTTAATTGTGATTTTATTTGGACTTATATTCTCATTCGTACATATTTGTATATTATATTCTCATTTTGTACATATTTGCATATAATATTAACAGAAAGAATAAGGTTATTTTAACTTAAAGGTGATATGTAAAATCTTTTATAACGTTGTAAAATATACATATGTGCCTTAGCATGACTCAAATTTTAAGTATACATAATTAATTAATAATGTAAAATTTCTATCTCTAATAAATCCTTGTGAAAAGAGGATTTTCATTTTATATAGAAGAAAATGAGCACATGACTTTTAATTTTGTTATCAAGTGAGTTTTAAAGTCATTACAAGCAGGTAGACTAAAAAATAAATAAATAAAACAAAAAATACTAAATATATACTTATTGAGTTAGGTTATTTCAACTTAAATTTTTATACAAATTTTAAGTAATTAATTAAATAAAATTTAATAATGTCTGAATTGACATTATTATATGCTATACTTCGACTTCTAATATCTATCATCAAGCTGACATCAATAGATCAAGATAAATTTGTGTTGTAAATTTGATTTGAAAAAATTCAAGTTGAAATGACCGCTCGCCCTTATGAATATAATAATTGCAAAATTGTGATCTTAGTGACTGCGGGGATCATGAAATTGATTCCATTATGATTTTTTTCTTTATTTTAGCAAATAATTTTATTTTCAATCTTTGGTAGTAAGTGGACTTTTCTCGAACACACCAGTGGCTTTCCGCTGTACTTTACTGAAATTGAAATCAACGACGGGTGAAATAATATTATTTAAAGCTGTTCGCCTGGGGATTGTATAAATCCCATGCTTGTTGTCGGCACATACACTGATTCGCGTGCTATATGTATAATTAATTAATTGCAGATTTGTTTTCCCAGATGCAATCTTTCTTTCTTTTTTCTAAATTGATTTATAAGTACGCAGCACAAACAGGGAGCAACAAATAAAAACTAGATCTTGCAATCTTCAAGGCAATTACTTAGTTTCCTCTGAGATGGCGACGGCAGCTGAATCATCATACAGGGTGAGGGTTGTTGATGAAAGCCGTGTTGGGCCCCCGCGGGGCTCAGTGTCCCCAACAACTATTCCTCTCACTTTTCTGGACATGGCATTTATTTTTCTAGGTCCCATGCAGCGTATCTTCTTCTATGAATTCCCCGACATCAGCACTCCTCATTTCACGCAAAATATATACCCCAATCTCAAGCACTCACTTTCACTCACTCTCCGGCATTTCTTCCCCTTTGCTGCCAATCTTACTTGTCCTCCGCCGCCGAATCACCCTTACATCTCGTACAAGGAAGGCGACTCCGTTCTGGTCTCCGTTGCTGAATCCGACTACGATTTTGACCATCTTACAGCTAACCAAGCCCGAGATAATAATGCGTTTCATCAGTCACTTGTTCCGAAACTGCCTAACCCAAGTTTGCTGTCCGATGAAACGCACGCGGTGCCTACTATGGCCGTACAATTCACCGTCTTTCCAAATTCAGGCTTTTCAATCGGGATCGCCTTTAACCACGTGGCAGCGGATGGAAGAAGTTTTAATCATTTTGTGAAATCTTGGGCGTCCATGTCCGTTACCCATCGGTTAGGAGACTTGCCTTGCCACGACAAGGATTTGGTCGAGGACCCAGATGGAATCGCTTTCATCTACTTGAATGATTGGCGTAATTTTTTGAAGAATTGTTCGGCTCCTTCCTCTGCCGATAGTGGTAATGGTGTTACTCCTCCTGCAGTTGTTCCTCAAGAAAAGGTCCGTCTCACGTTGGTTCTCGGACGTGCGGAGATTGAGAAACTGAAACAATTGGTGGTCGCTGCCACTCAAACTCAGAGCGAGCCAGCAGCACGCATATCTACATATGTGGTAACTTGCGCTTTCATTTGGGTTCTTTGGGTGAAGATACAAGAGAGCAAGGAAGGTACTACTGGTGGCCACTTGGACGATGACACGCTTTCCCACTTCATAGCACCTGCAGACTGCAGAGGACGACTTGGGCTTCCATTTCCACCAACATATTTTGGCAACTGCCTAGCAAAAATATCTGGGTCAGCTAAGCGAAGTGAGCTAATGGGGAGTAATGGGATTGTTGTTGCAGCCAAAGCAATTGGAAGAGCTATTTGTAAACTGGAGAAAGGTCCGCTGACAGGGGCTGAAAATTCGATGTCCCATATTATAGAAAAACTTAAAATGCCGAGTCTGTTAGTTACGGTTGCTGGCTCGCCAAAATTTCGCGTGTATGATACAGATTTCGGGTGGGGCAAACCGAAGAAAAGTGAGGTGGGTCACATTGGGCATGGATCTTTCTCTCTTAACGAATGCAGAGATGAAGAAGGTGGGGTTGAAATTGGCTTAGTAATTGGTCGACAGCAATTGGACTTCTTCAATTCCATTATTGAGCATGCAAGGGCTGAATATTCAATGATCGGTTAGCAGTACTGAGCTGATGATCGGATTCCCATCCGATCCGACTCTCGTAGACTACCGCAAATCGGAATTAAATTGTTAGATTGCATTTTTAATGATCCAGTATGTTAAGTGGGTAGTGATTACATTTAAAGTTCTAAGTTGTAACGTGCACTACTCACTCGCGTTAATTTTGTGATAATTTCCTCCAGAAATATATAATAACTTGCATAATTGCAGGCAATAATAGGCCCACTACAAAATACAAATCAAATATAGATTAGTTACAAGGTTGATGAGTAATAATAAAGAGAGAGAAAGTTGAGGGAAAGATAAGAGAATTTTGTTCTTTCTCTACTTAGCTCACTTTCTCCCTCCATTTTCAATACATTTTTTCTCATCTTTCTCTCTCTTTAGTATTTTTTAAAATAAATTGTTTTGTCATTAATTGTTCTCACTTGTCATCTAGCTGTAAATTTATGTACATACCGCATTTCATAAAAACAAAACCCCCTCCCTGCAAACAATGGACGCTTGAAATAATAATTGATTTAATTGTATATGATAGATGAGAAAATTCTAGCTTGTCAATTTTATTGTAAAGGCAAACAGACTTCAATTTTTGAAACTGTTGATGCAAATATTTGCTCAATGTACAATGATTAATTTGTGTGTCGAACGTTTTTCTAAATCGAGTTCTGTGGTTTAGTTTTTCCTTGAGGCGAGTGTCTCAAATCACATGTCTCTTTGTGGTTAATTGTTCTGCAAAAAGAAACAATATCAAAGGGTGCCAACATCCCGGCGATAATCCTCTGACGCTCAAGTCAATTCTTCTTATTTAATTTTTAGAGAGATAAAATCTAGAGTGAGATGGGAAAAGTTTTTTTTACTCATTTTATGCTCTTTTTCTCTTACCTTCAAATGGGGGGTTTTGGCCTTTATATAGGCAACATAGAGTCAATTGGAGAGGTTATGTGGCATTTTTCCAGTGACAAGTGTCAACCAAAGTCCATGCATGAAGACACATATTCATATGTGTCAATACTTGCTCATGACAAGTAATCTTTGGACATTTGTCATGTTTTTGGGTCATTAAACCTTAATGGACTTTAGCTTAAATTCGGCACTTATATTGGTTCCTTATAAAGAGGATTGATTTTGTAACATTTTACTCGTAAGGGCGTTCCGCAAAATGTTTATTAGCCAGTAGCTCGTTCCATGGAATGTTTATTGACTTGTTGGTGTATTATGTAAAATGCATATATTTGCCCATAGGCGCATTTTGTAAAATATATATTTGTTCGTAAGTGCATTATGTAGAATGTATATTTGCCCAGAGGCACATACCATAGAATATATATTTGCCCGTAAGCCTATTCTGTAGAATGTGTATTTGCTCGCATGCTCATTCCATAAAACTTATATTTGCCCATAAGCACAATCCGTAGAATGTATATTTGCATGTAGGCGCATTTCGAGTAGCCTGGGTACTCCTACTTATAATTATTTTCAAAGTGTCTAGGTCGTTCTTTGTGAGGGATGGACATAGGTCGTTCTTTGTGAGGAATGAACCTAGGTCATTTTTTGTAAAGAATAGACCTATGTCATTTTTTTGTTGAATCATGTCTTTGACACTTTGTCGAAGACTCGCTCTTTGAGCATTTTACTTAGAAATATTTTTTAAGTTCCTAGGTCATTCTTTGTAAAGAATAGGCCTAGGTCATTCTTTGTAAAGAACAGACCTAGGTCTTTCTTTGATGAATCATACTTTTTATTTTTTGTTGTGTCTTACATTTAGATACTTTAGTTAGAATTGTAAGTACTTTGGTCGTTCTTATAGAGAATGAGTCTGAGTTATTTTATTGGGCCTATATTTTTCGTGGGTTTTGGGTCTTTAATAATTTGGTTTAACAAAAACAAATGAAAACAAATAAATAAATTCTCTTACAAGAGTGACTTGACAAGCTTCCCATTCGTTGAAGCAACTATTGCAGCGAAAATGAAAACGATGGCATGCACATTTTTTGCAATTAAATTCCATGCATATTTATATATAAAAAAATTATAAGATAATATTTTATGGAGCAATACAGTAATAGCTGTTTAATACTATTTTGGGTCTTTATTCATTAGAATAAATTTTTGGATCAAATAATTTTACAAGTATGCTGTAAAATTGCAAAACATTTTAGTCTTTTTGCTTTTATTGTAGAGCTTTTTTTTCTAGTATTTGAAAGTAAATCCAAAATACTAAATGTTCGGATTGCACTATCATAGAACTTAATCAAGTTATTTAAATTGCCAACTACTCATTTTATCTTGATCAATTTCTAGATTGCTTGAATCCTTGCTAGGAAAAAGGCTATGATTTTCTATAGTTTTTTAATCATTTTGTAGTTTCTGGTGTAAGGGGTTACTAATAGAATTCAAAATCTCATCTCAATATTATTACCGGGACTAGTTAGATTTTATTCTATTATTTCAATTATATTATGAAGCACTGCTAAGATTTTTATCCTTATTAATATTTGAGAAACATCTACCACCTCTACTAAATTATTTATTTATTATAATTAAGAAAAGACTTTATCCCCCATAATTTGTTATATATGTCTTGTGTCAAGAGTGAGCATAGCTGCTGAGGATGAACACATTAAGAATGAAGGAGCTCTCACTACTCGAACCATATATAAATTTGCTAGAGAATCTGCTACAGCCACACTAGAGCATGTTGTTGTAACATGAGCAATGAAGGTCACTAGGGTCAAAAGGAGGTTGCAAGAGTTGAGTGACAATATCACTCAATGTGTAGAGGCACAACAGAGAGAAAATTATAAATTCTGGAACTACTTGATGCATCTTGAAGATCACTTGCATCAATTTGCTATTTACATGAAAAGCAAAAACAGAGACTTTCTTTATACTCTACTGTAGCAATTTAACTTCCACCCAGCAGAAGAAGATGGTCCAACCACTCAAACAACAATTAGTGAAGAGGAATGAGAGTCAGAAGATGAGGACCAACCAATGCCAAAAGACACAGAGGTGCTGAATCAGAAAACGACAGCTCACTTGGAGAATAAAAAGAAGAATAAAGCCCAAAAGAGGAGAAAGAGTAGGTACCTCAAATGGTGCCTCATAAATGAAGGCAAAAACATATCATCATAGATGAAGAAGACCAGCCAGATGAGGAGCAAGATGTTAAGCCCCCAATCTCAGTCCTCTCCAACAAAGGCAAAGAAAAAGTTTTGGACGAAGACGACTCAGAGGAGGATCCAGAGGACATTGATGCAGAACTTGAAACAACTACCACAAGGGTTACTCGAACAACTACGGAGAAGAAGAGCCTCCTAGACATCATTGTTGAAATCACTGTTGAGGATTCTGCTGCAGCAAAAGCTGGTCCAGCTGCTCTACACCAAACGCCAACCAAATATTCTTCCACAATTCCCAAGGGATCTAGCAAACATAAAGGGGCCAGCTTTGGAGGTGGTAGAACACCAGAAGAACCAGAGCACAAGCGAAAAAGACCCATTCAACCTAAAGCTCGTTTACATGCTGGAACTCCACCAACCAATCCATCACTAGGCCAGATGAAAAAGTAGCCCACATCCCACCACAAGGTTCCCCTAAGGACCGCTTGAGCCACCAAAAAGCAGTGAACCTTTCAACTCATGCTGCAGCAAACCATCCCACCACAAGGGAGTACCTCCGCCACCTCAATTTAATTTCTGTAACTTTTATTTTAATTTTGCATTTCTCTAGCACCAATTTATGCATGTTTGTTTTGTTTTGTGTGCTTGTAAGGACACAACACTTCTCAAGTTTGGAGGAGTTGTGTTAATGTATGTGTTTGGATTGTGTATTGTGCGTTTTGTGTTGGAGGAGTTGTGTTAATGTATGTGTTTGTATTGTGTATTGTGCGTTTGGTGTTGGGTGTGGCTCTGATGTCTAGTAATTATATATGGAGTGAAAAACCTAACGAAGATAAAGTGAGTTTATTCAATTTTTTAGATCGCCAAGTAGAGATACTTCAGGGATGAGGGTTGAAGTTTTATCCCAGCACTTAGGCTTTGGCTGAGTTTTTTGAGAATGTTGTAGAAGAAGTTAGAAAATCAAAAAGAGTAACAAAATTTCAAGTTTGGGGAATTTTTTTTTTGTTGAATTGTGCTTGTATAAATTTAGCTCCAATAGCTTAAATTGATGAGTAACCAGAGCTGAGTATGTACCCTATATGTAGACCTGAGTCCAAAGGTAACAAGAGCTATGAGCTTTGCTATAGTGATAAAAAAAATTTAGAGAAAAGGTCCTCTGTTTAGGATTTTGAGTAGTCATGTTTGTTCATAAGCCCCATGTTCAGTTTTGAGTTAAAGATGTCTATAGATAAGATTGTGTCGTGAGCATTACTGCAGTAACTCTGATTTGTACATTGAGTAAGTAATTGAGTGTCATCACCACAATTGATAGACATTCACATGAAAAAAATCAATGATATATTAAAGAGAAATCTTAAAAAACAGAGAAAGTATTTTGCTATAGCATAGCTTTGAACTTATTTGTGATTTTTATTTCCCCCATGTATGATTGTACTTGTGTTCTACCTCTGAAGTGTATGTAACATCAGTGCAATGCTGCAGCATCTCTAGAATTTGATCAAAGTGGCACATACACACCTTGGAAAAAATTAGCTTAAGGCTAGATTGAACTATTATGGCGATTTTGCATGAGTAAGAGTGTGATCTAAGGGTTGACGAATCCTTGGAAGCTTGATGGTAGAGCTATGTTACTAATGTGTGATTGAGTGTTAATGTTATTATCATTACCTGAGAACAAATAATGGTTTAAGTTCAGGGATGTGATAACTTTATGAAATGAGAGTTATCATGACATTTTTAAACTTAAATTAAGATTACTTAAAAAGTAAATGATTTGTTTCTTATTGCATTTTAATGATAGTTTGCTTTAACATTTATTTTAGTAAATTTTGTTTGATTTCGAATAATTGTGTGGTTAAATCATATACATAAATGTAGGTAATTAAAAAGCTCGAATTTCAAGGAAAGGATGTTGTTGCAATGGGCTTGCAAAAAGAATGAAAGAACATGGCTGCAAAAGAATTAAAATAAGTTTGGAATAGTATAGATGCTGCAACCATTGTTGTAGCAACCATTGTTGGAGCATTGACAGAAAGATTTCGCGCCAGACACTTAACAGATTGCGATATGGAGTTTCCAAATCTGGAAGATTCGCGCCCTGGACTTCTAGTTGCCCTAATTATCATCTATAAAAGGAGCACACTGTTGTGCTAATTTTATTGAACTCGCAAGCGCACGAATCTATTGTAGTATAGATTTAATGGTGCGAGTGTCGATCCCACGAGGAGGTGGATTTTAATTATATATAAAATTAATTTTGTGAATTGGTGGTTGGATTTTTGGTGGAAATGATTTAAATTATGTTAAAAATTAAATTAAAATGGCAAGATTAAATTCTGGAATTGGAAATAAAATGGCAGGAATAAATTGAAGTGTAAATCAATTGAAATGACGTACTTGGGTATCTGGATCCGTATCAACATGCGTCATGGGCTAAATATTCCATATTAATGCCAATTAGATCATGAGAGGGGAATCCACACCTCATGAACCACGCTCTAATAAATATGGTGCTAAGGGCTTATCGTGCCAAATAATAATAATCTTATACTAGGGAGCCGGTGAAACCAGGGCAGTACTAGACAAGATTAGTATTATTTGTCGACGAGAAGTCAAAACATCCACAAAAACTAGAGGGGAAGAGAAAATAAATTTACCAAATCAAGCCCATGACACATGTTGAGACTTCACCTTCAACCCAAGCTTGAAAGAAAATTAGCCACTCATAGTTGAACTAGGGGCAAAATGGAAATTTATTAAAATACGAAGAAAATACAAGATAGAGAGAGAATTACAGAAAATGAATCCCAAAAATGGATTCAGAGGTGCCAAATTAGGGGGGGAGGCCCCCTTTTTATAGTTACATCGAGTAAATCATGGCCATCGGATTAAAAACAGTTTGGACGCTCAGGATTTCGCCACGTCATCAGCCACTATTCGCACAGTACAGTCAACCGCCACTATTTGCACAGTACAGTCAACCGCCACTATTTGCACAGTAATGCCAACAGTACCCGTATATGTGAATAGTACCGTACGTGTGAACAGTGTCATTTTTCTTTTTATACTCCTAAGGTTTTCGACCGTCCTGAGTTCAAAAATTATGTCCGTTTTGCCATTTGATCTCTCGTTTATTGTGAAATGACTATGATGCCCCTAAAATACATCAAATACTTAATTAAAATAAAACACACATAATTAAAGTACAAGAAATTTAAACACATAAAAATAACGGTTGTTAGCAATACTTGATATATAAAATAACGATTTCTCCTTTATAAATATGCACTTTCTAACACTCAACACACCCCCCAACCAGCTTATTGCTAGTCCCTAGCAAATAAAGCGAAAACAAAAATTCAAAAAATGATTTTTTTTTAAACCTCTTTTTATTCAATCAGATTAATGATAACAATCAAATAAAAGTATAAGCATTATCTCAAGTTTAAAGAAACATCACACCCATATCAACCATCCACATGAATCAGCCCAGTAGACTTTGTTGTAGCTACCTTTAAGAATGACATGTTAAACCCCAAAATCTCACTGGAAGTAGTGACACTCTCACAAAGAAATTAAACCCAAATAAAAATAGTCACTCCAATGAATGGTAATTGAGAGAAAATAATAAGAAGTGGTCTCACATGCTCTCACCAAAAAGAAATATGCCATTAACTTAGAAATAATACGATCTCCAGTCAAATAAAAATGCTAGTCAACCCATTTTATTTATTATTATTTTTTTTATGCATCACTACATCTTTTTAGCCCATATAACTAGCTTCTACTTCAGATTATAGTTCCCTAAAATCAAGGACTTTTATTAGGACGTAACGTAGGCTAGGGACATAGCTAACAAAGAAGGTAAATAAGGAAGACAAAATGTATGTTTGAGAAAAATGCATAAAATTTTTTTTTTTTTGAAAGTTGCAAGGTGGATTTCACCTATTATTATTTTTTTTTGAAGCAACAATTTTTGTTTCTTTCTTTCTTTTTTTTTGAACTAGGCATAACTTTAATATACAAAATATTTATTTACAGTTTTCTCAAACATAAAAAGGTGATGGATCTTGTAAGATATTGGGTAATACTCTAAATCGGAGTGGGTCAAGATAATAAGTTGAGAAAGAAATTTTTTTTTTTAAAGGCTCAAAAGGACTAACTATGGATATTCATAAAAGGGATGGCTA
This sequence comes from Citrus glauca, assembly GCA_029633175.1. Taxonomy (NCBI): domain Eukaryota; kingdom Viridiplantae; phylum Streptophyta; class Magnoliopsida; order Sapindales; family Rutaceae; genus Citrus; species Citrus glauca. Next base: position 99,773 of record JAQOOD010000057.1, read on the forward strand.
CAAAGGCTCAAACGGATCAAAGAGGGCCTTTCCATCATCTTTTAGGACTCTAAATAATCTTCTATATCTACTAATTAAATGGGCTTCTAAATGTAACAACACACTCTTTTTTTTATTTTTTATTAATTTTAATTTTTTTTTTAGGGTTAACTCAAAAGCAATCTAGAGATCGTGTACAATAATAAACTGCTAAGCTATATAAAGAATGGGCAAAAAGGTTACTCTCCAAGAAAAATAATAGGCTCAAAAACTCACTTGGTATTTATTATGACATGTTCATTTCTTCAAGCAACTCATTTTTGTCTCCGACATCAACATGTAGAGTAGCAAACATAGTGTAACATCACTTCAGACTAAAGATAATACAAATACTAAAATTTAAAATCATCATGTTATCCAATGTTAAAACAAATAAAAAAATGTTTTTTTAAACAACACCCTACCCCCCAACCTATTCTAAAAGAAAATATGCATGCAGAAATGTGAAAATGATGCAGAAAAATTAATTAGAAAATGATAGAAAATGAATTTTTTTTTTAAGAAGATGCGTTTCTAGAGGCACTACACTCTATATTCAGCCATCTTTGACTCAAAAAATTTTTGTTTGAAAATGTATATTTATAAAGGAGAAATTAAAAAAGAAAAAGAAAAATGAACATCAAAACAAAGAAAAAGAAAATATCTAAATTTTTTTTTTAAATTTTTTTTCAAACGATGAAGATGCGTTTCTAGAGTCACTACACACTATATTCAGCCATTTTCAACACAAAAAGTTAGCAACAGTTAGTTTCTACAACAAAAAATTAGTAAAAACTTAACCAAGATTCCACAATTGTCCATTATTCCCTCCCCCTAACCAGAACGAAACATTGTCCTCAATGTTTTAAAGAAAAGAAGTAGAGTTTAGAAGACATCACCTGGTTGGTGCAACACAGAAGAAAATATTTACAGGCGAAGAGTTAAATCTAATTTGTACTTCTTACTGCGGCTATTGTTACCATCATCATTTGAACGCTCCAACACAAAGCTCCAGGGGTCTGGCTCTGGTTTATAAGCTTGTAACATGTCAAGTAGCTCATTAGCAGTGTGAGCACAAATAAAAAGTTTTTTCGCACTGGAAGGAATAAAGTAGTTTTTTATTGCATGGTTAAGAAATGCGATAAAGCCATCATAAAAATTATTGACATTTAACAAACCGATGGGTTTCTGGTGAATGTGCAGTTGGGCCCAAGATGCTAGTGTGATAAGTGCCTCTAGTGTTGCAAGATCTCCTGGCAGGAAACTAAAAGCATCGGCATGATCGAGCATTTCAGTTATCCGTTCTTGCATACCTGAGACGACTAATTCTTCTCCAGTCGTGGAGTCAGACACACTGCCCAAAGGTTTTAGGACTCTAGGGATGATGCCTAACACTTGGCTTCCTCTGACAAGAGCAGCTTCTGAGACCAATTTTGATAACCCTCGATTACCTCCTCCATATACTAAGTGTAATTTTCTCTCTGCTATGTTTCGACCAAGATCTATGGCTACATCAACGAACTCTTTATGTTTGCCATAGGTAAATCCAGAAAGCACACAAATGTTCTTGAATTGTCTATTGGGAATAGCTGCCATTGGGATATTTCTCAAAAACAATTTGTGAGTGCTTAACAAAAAGTCATATTTAAGATTCTTGGTGACAATGGATCACAACTGTGTATGAGGTGGCGGGTCAATGTCAAAAACGTGTAAAGCACATGGCTCGATAGTCAAAAAGCAAACAGTAAAAACAAACAGTAAGAAAATTATTAAAGACAATAATGCACTGATAAAGCAACAGTGAAATAAAATAAAATAACAGTAAAGTAAAAGGATATTGACAGGTAGTTGCGACTGTGGCTCACATCTTCCTGTGGTTTTACGTCCAGAAACGGCTTGAACGCCCTCTATGGGTCGAGGATAGGCTTCCCATCCAATTTTCTTATAAACTGGCAAACAGGGTCTTTTATAGTCAGATTCCCGAGACTATATCGTGCATGTTCTTTCTGGAATAATGGTCACAACTGGAGAATCGCTCCTTGCACATATCCACTGGGATGCGTTTCAAGAGACAAAAGGATATCATCCAATGACTCCTTATTCAAGCCATCCCTAATGAATTGAATTTTATCTTCCCTGTTATCAGATACCATTCCTAAAGAACATCGGTTTTTATTGCAATTCATTCTGGCACACTTATGACAAGCAACAGAAATTGTTCAAGCTCGTCGTTTTCTTGCATAGTTTCCTTTCCCACAACCAGGCATGTATGTAATAAATTTTGGAGGTAACTCACCTGCCAATCGTACTTTTGCTTCAATTAACCAACGGATGTCAGCAGGTATGTTATTCCTCATGAGCAGTCGCATGCGTTCGGACCGAGTTTTGTAGATCGTAAGGAGGGCATTCTGAGGGAGTGAAGGGAATCGCTTGTGAAGCTTCGCTAGAATCTCGGTTCTGTCCATTCTTTCACCTCAGAATATCAGTTATTATGGGAAACTGAAGTAACCGACTTGATTGTCACGGAGTACCGTTATCCGCCACTTCACCGGGGTAACAAACTAAAGCACACAAACAGAAAAACAAATTGAAACACACAAAGAAAATTAAAATCGTCCTCTTATTGAATTTACCTCAAGCTCCAACTGGATGTCGAAAACACCTCTCTCAATATTTCTGAGTTGGCCTTCTAAATCCTCAATGTAGGCTACTAACTCTGGTGGTTGTAGAGCCCAAATGCGATGTGTTTTACAAGAATGAATCTGCCTTTTGAGATGAGTTTTGATACGTTGAAGTGGTTTAAGCATGTTCAGGAGGAACAATCTTCGTGTGGCAGTCATTATTAACAATGATAAAAGAAAAGTTAATGACAAAAGAAACACACTTATGTAAAAATAAATTCAATTAGCAAAAGAATAAAAATAAATAAAGAAAGAAAAATCAAACCACGGAAAGAAAAAATCAATTCAAATCTGGTGGGTCACTCAAATTTATTTCGGTGTCTTCTCCATGTGGTTGGTACTCTAGATATGGCTTTAATCTTTGACCATTAACTTTAAATGTGACACCGTTTTTTGGGTCTTTAATTTCAATTGCCCCATGTGGAAAAACAGTATGAACAATAAATGGACCAGACCATCGAGAGCGTAACTTACCTGGGAATAGGTGCAAGCGAGAGTTGAATAAAAGTACTTTATGACCTGGAGTGAAAGATTTTCTCATAATATGCTTATCATGGAAGACTTTCATTCGTTGCTTGTAAATTTTGGCATTTTCATACGCGTCATTACGAATTTCTTCAAGTTCTGCCAATTGTAATCTTTTTTCTGAGCTGGCTTGGTGCATGTCAAAATTGAATTTCTTGATAGCCCAATATGCACGATGCTCGAGTTCCACAGGTAGGTGGCAAGCTTTTCCATACACTAGCCTATAGGGTGACATCCCAATCGGGGTCTTGAAAGCCGTTCTATATGCCCATAATGCGTCATCAAGTCTTAATGACCAATCTTTTCTGTCCGGCCTCACCGTCTTTTCTAATATGTGCTTTAGTTCTCGATTGGAGATCTCCACTTGGCCACTGGTTTGCGGATGATACGGGGTCGCCACTTTATGAGTGATTGAATACTTTGTCAAAAGAGCTTTGAATGCTTTATTGTAAAAGTGGGCACCACCATCACTGATTATCGCTCGAGGGAATCCAAAGCGTGAAACAATGTTACTTTTCAAAAACCCTATCACCATTTTGTGATCATTAGTTCTGCATGGAATCGCTTCTACCCATTTCGATACGTAATCAACAGCTACCAAGATGTATTGGTGGCCAAAAGAAGGGGGAAAGGGTCCCATGAAGTCGATACCCCATACGTCAAAAATCTCAACCACTAAAATTGGATTTAGTGGCATCATGTTCCTTCGTGTAATGCTCCCCATTCGTTGACACCTATCACATAAAGAACAAAAAGTATAAGCGTCTCGAAATATAGTTGGCCAATAGAAACCACATTGTAAAACTTTAGTCGCTGTTTTCTTAGCACTGAAATGGCCTCCACAAGCTTGTTCATGGCAGAATGAAAGGATATTCTGAATTTCATTTTCTGGGACACATCGTCTGACAATTTGGTCTGCACAATATTTGAACAAATATGGGTCATCCCAAAAGAAATTCTTTATTTCTGCAAAGAATTTGGCCTTGTCTTGCTTAGTCCAATGCTCTGGAAGTTTGCCTGTAACAAGATAATTAACTATATCAGCATACCAAGGTAAAACTTCCACACTCATTAATTGTTCATCTGGAAAGGACTCATTCAATGTTAGTGGCTCTGTAATTGTGTCAAAATGAAGACGAGAGAGATGGTCCGCCACAACATTTTCTGTGCCTTTCTTATCTTTGAATTCCAAGTCAAATTCCTGCAAAAGTAACACCCAATGAATTAGTCTAGCTTTTGCATATTTCTTCGTGAGAAGATATTTCAGAGCAGCATGATCTGTGAACACAATTATTTTACAACCAATGAGATAAGATCGAAATTTTTCCAATGCAAACACTACTGCTAGCATTTCTTTTTCAGTAGTTGAATAGTTCAACTGTGCATCATTCAATGTCATACTAGCATAATAAATAACATGGGGAATTCGATCAACTCTTTGTCCTAATACTGCTCCTACTGCATAATCAGATGCATCACACATGAGCTCAAATGGTAAGCTCCAGTTTGGGGGCTGAATGATGGGTGATGTTGTCAACAATTGCTTTAATTTTTCAAAAGCCACAAGACATGAATCATTAAAGATAAAAGGTGCATCCTTAGCAAGTAAATTGCATAAAGGTCTAGAAACTTTGCTAAAATCTTTAATGAAACGTCTGTAAAAACCAGCATGCCCAAGGAAAGATCTTACTTCTCTGACTGTTTTGGATGGAGGAAGATTAGAAATGAGATCCACCTTGGCTTTGTCAACCTCAATACCTTTGCTTGAAATGATGTGACCAAGAACAATACCTTGTGTTACCATAAAATGACACTTTTCCCAATTTAAGACCAAGTTCTTTTCGATACATCTCTGCAGAACTAGTGTTAGATGACGTAAACATTGATCAAATGAATCACCAAAGACAGAAAAGTCATCCATAAAGACCTCAAGGAATCATTCAACCATATCAGAAAAAATGCTTAACATGCATCGTTGAAATGTAGCAGGTGCATTACATAATCCAAATGGCATTCTCCTATATGCAAAAGTGCCAAAAGGGCAAGTGAAAGTGGTCTTCTCTTGATCTTTTGGTGCTATGGGAATCTGATTATATCCTGAGTAGCCATCTAGAAAGCAATAAAATTCGTGACCTGCTAACCTATCAAGCATTTGATCGATGAATGGTAAAGGAAAATGGTCTTTACGTGTGACAGAATTCAACTTCCTATAATCAATGCATACACGCCATCCTGTAGTTACTCTAGTTGGTATCAATTCATTATCGGCATTCGTAACTACAGTGACTCCTGACTTTTTGGGGACAACTTGAACAGGACTGACCTATGAACTATCAGAAATTGGGTAAATGATACCTGCGTCTAATAGCTTAAGGACTTCTGTTCTAACAACTTCTTTCATATTAGGATTCAACCGACGTTGCATTTCCCTAGTAGATTTAGCATTTTCATCAAGGTGAATGTAATGCATGCAGTCTACTGGATTTATACCTTTTATATCCGCTATGGTCCATCCTAATGCTCCTTTGTGTTCTTTTAAAACATCCAACAACTTACCTTTTTGTTCATCATTGAGGGATGATGAGATGATTACCGGTAAAGTACTTTCGTCCCTCAAAAATGCATATTCCAAAGTGTTGGGCAATGGTTTGAGCTCGAGTTTCGGTGGTGATTCTGATGATGGAATGAGTTTCTTCTCTGATGGCGCTAGTTGTTCAACTCTGGGCTTCCATTTATTAGTGTCCATAGATGGTGCTGAGCCAAGTAGGGCGTTGACATCATCGACCGATCTGTCAATATCAAAATCCAAACCAAAGTGTGTTAAACATGTTTGTAAAGGATCATCACTAAGGTTTGAAACAAAAGAGTTATCAACTAATGCTTCAATTAAGTCCACATCAACAATTCCATCATCTGTGTTGTGAGGTTGTTTGGCAATATTGAAGATGTTCAGCTCCATAGTCATGTTGCCGAAGGACAACTGCATATTTCCAGTTCTGCATTGAATATGAGCATCCGCAGTTGCCAAGAAAGGTCGGCCTAGGATAATGGGGATGTGCTTTCTTGAATCCTGTATTGGTTGAGTGTCAATTACAATGAAGTCAACAGGAAAATAAAACTTGTCTACCTGGATAAGCACGTCCTCCACAATACCACGAGGTATTTTTGTGGACCGATCTGCAAGTTGTAACACCATTGGAGTTGGGTGTAATTCTCCCAGTCCAAGTTTCATGAAAACAGAATAAGGCAACAAATTTACACTAGCTCCTAAATCCAACAAAGCATTCTCAATTGTGTGGTTCCCTATACTACATGAGATAGTGGGGGAACCTGGATCTTTGCATTTTAAAGGAATTTTATGTTGGAGTATAGAACTAACGTTTTCTGTTAAAAATGCCTTCTTTTGAACATGCATATTTCTCTTTTTAGTACACAGATCTTTAAGAAACTTGGCATAAGATGGAACTTGTTTAATAGCATCAAGTAGTGAGATGTTAACACTTACCTGTTTGAAAATTTCGAGAATCTCACCTGTAGATTTTCCTTTCTTTCCTTTCGCTAACCTCTGAGGAAATGGAGCTTTTGGAACATATTCTCGTGGGTTGGTGTCTTCTTTTTCCTCCGGTGATGAGTCCTCAACGTTCACAGGTACAATTTGATTGTCTTTTGTCACTGGCATCTCCACTTTGTTGTCGACTTCTTTTCCTTTCCGCAAGGTCATGACAGCTTTGACCTCTCCATGCTGCTGTGGTGAACTGGTACTTGCTTCATGCACTCCTTTAGGGTTAGGCACTGGTTGACTTGGAAATTTACCTTTCTCAACAGTCATTGCCAAGGTCTGAACTGAAGAAGCAAGTTGTCCTACCATCTTCTCCAAGCTTGAAACTGATTGGGCTTGTAAGTTGAAGCCCGCTCTCAACTCATTTCGTAATCCATCAATGGTGCGGTTTTGTTGCTCAATCGTGGAGTGAGTAACATTCCTAAGATTCTGGAATGCATCCTCCCATGGTCTAGGTTGAGAGTAGTTTTGGTTCTGATTCTGATTGTATGGTCTGAATGGTGGCTGAGAGGCCTGAGGATTTTGAGGAATTTGTTGCATTGGCGGAACTGGAGCTGCTGGTCCATTCTGTTGGAATCCTTGCGACCATGAAAAATTGGGGTGGTCTCTCCATCCAGAGTTATATGTATTTGAGTATGGGTTGTAATTTGATGGTTTTCTCATTACTCCTATGGCATTGGCTTGATCTGGATATGAGTCAAGGTCATGTGGCTCTGTTGATTTAGCAGTCGATAATGATGCTATTTGTCGAGCAAGACCTTCAACCATCTCCTTGACTTCTTTGATTCCTGACGTTGACTCGCCAATTTGAACCTCATTTACTCCTTTAATCCTTCTGGTACTCCTGAGTGATCGACTCCGTTGTTGGGAATTATCTGCTTGTCGCTGGAAGAATTCCCAAATCTCTGATGCACTTTTTGACATTAGCTCTCCTCCACTTGTCGTCATTAGCCATTCTTGCACATTTGGTAATAAGCCCTCTAAAAAGTATTGGCATTGGTGCCATTTCTCGTACCCATGATGTGGACACTTCAAGAGTAGCCCATTGAATCGCTCCCATGTTTCGAAAAACTGCTCGTCATCTCTCTGGGTAAATATGAACTGGGAAATATTTATTTAAAAATTTTGTAACCATTTGTTCCCATGATGCAATACTATTAGCAGGTAATGTATTAAGCCATGAACGAGCTCTATCCTTTAAAGAAAATGGGAATAATCTAAGTTTTACATCATCATCTGAAAAATTCTCATATTTAAATGTTTGACAAATTGCATGAAAATCATTCAAATGATTGTATGGGTCCTCATTTTCTAGGCCATAGAACGTGGGGAGACAATTTAGCACACTAGGTTTTAATTCAAAACTCCTAGCAGCTACATTTGGGTACCGTATGCATGATGTGCTCAAATTAGCTAAGGGACTAAAGTAGTCCTTAAATGGCCTCTCCTGTGGTGCTTGTAAATCCATTTTGTTTTTAATGTTTTTGTGTGTGCGAAGTGTTTTCTCTAATTCAAGGTCTATAGGTTCAAGATTGGGTAATAATAATCTACGACCATGCATACAAAAAATACAAGAATAAATGAAAAACAAAACAAATAAAATAAAAATAAAATTTAAGAGCAAAACAAATAAAGAAGAAGGAGAAATTATGATACTAACCTTGTTGTGCTATTACAAACTTACTATAAAAACACAAGAACAAATATGTGAAATAAACTAAAAATAAATTAATAAGATAAATAAAAATGACAAAGAAGAAATAAAAATTAACTTGAAAATTAAATTGCAGAATTTAAAGTAGAGAAAAAGAAAAGAAATATTAACCTCTAAGTGTAGATTCAAAAAAATACAAAAGAAAATTAAATGGAAATATTCACAAAAATTAATTCTATGAATTAAAATTACTTACCTCCCCGGCAACGGCGCCAAAAACTTGTTGTGCTAATTTTATTGAACTCGCAAGCGCACGAATCTATTGTAGTATAGATTTAATGGTGCGAGTGTCGATCCCACGAGGAGGTGGATTTTAATTATATATAAAATTAATTTTGTGAATTGGTGGTTCGATTTTTGGTGGAAATGATTTAAATTATATTAAAAATTAAATTAAAGTGGCAAGATTAAATTCTGGAATTGGAAATAAAATGGCAGGAATAAATTGAAGTGTAAATCAATTGAAATGACGTACTTGGGTATTTGGATCCGTATCAACATGCATCATGGGCTAAATATTCCATATTAATGCCAATTAGATCATGAGAGGGGAATCCACACCTCATGAACCACGCTCTAATAAATATGGTGCTAAGGGCTTATCGTGCCAAATAATAATAATCTTATACTAGGGAGCCGGTGAAACCAGGGCAGTACTAGACAAGATTAGTATTATTTGTCGACGAGAAGTCAAAACATCCACAAAAACTAGAGGGGAAGAGAAAATAAATTTACCAAATCAAGCCCATGACACATGTTGAGACTTCACCTTCAACCCAAGCTTGAAAGAAAATTAGCCACTCATAGTTAAACTAGGGGCAAAATGGGAATTTATTAAAATACGAAGAAAATACAAGATAGAGAGAGAATTACAGAAAATGAATCCCAAAAATGGATTCAGAGGTGCCAAATTAGGGGGGGAGGCCCCCTTTTTATAGTTACATCGAGTAAATCATGGCCATCGGATTAAAAACAGTTTGGACGCTCAGGATTTCGCCACGTCATCAGCCACTATTCGCACAGTACAGTCAACCGCCACTATTTGCACAGTACAGTCAACCGCCACTATTTGCACAGTAATGCCAACAGTACCCGTATATGTGAATAGTACCGTACGTGTGAACAATGTCATTTTTCCTTTTATACTCCTAAGGTTTTCGACCGTCCTGAGTTCAAAAATGATGTCCGTTTTGCCATTTGATCTCTCGTTTATTGTGAAATGACTATGATGCCCCTAAAATACATCAAATACTTAATTAAAATAAAACACACATAATTAAAGTACAAGAAATTTAAACACATAAAAATAACGGTTGTTAGCAATACTTGATATATAAAATAACGATTTCTCCTTTATAAATATACACTTTCTAACACTCAACACACACATGCAAAGAAAAGGGAGAGACCATCTACCAAGAACAAAAACTAAAAAGAAATAAGAGAAAAATAGAATTCAAGAGTAAAATTAAGGGCTGCATCATAGGAGAATTTGGATAAATCAATCGGGAACTCAGTTATTCTTAGTCTTCTCTTATTTTCTTATTTATTCTTTAACAATGAGGATGTATTTGATGATCAAAACTCTGTTGTTCATATTTCTTTTATAGATTATGAACTAAATTTAGTTGTGGTTGAGTGATAAACAATCTTAATGGTTCATTAACTGATTATATGTGTTGCTGCATGTTTGCTATAACATTTTTTTTATAATATTTATTTATATTCATTATTTTGGTTGACCATCCATTTAATGATACTAGCTAAGAAAGAGCCACAAAAGAGCATATCTTCTTGGAACATATCAGAGCAACACTTGCTTTTATATTGAGTTTCCTGAGTTGAGTTTTACTTAATTTTAGAAGGGTCATGTTTAATTTAAAATTAGTAATGAACTAGACATAAGAATTCATTGTAAGATAATTAGAACCTAATCGTGTAATGATATATCATATGTTAGCGTAACAATTGGTCACTGTTAGGTTACATATAGATGTAAGATATCCAACATGCGATAACTGAGGATACAATAGGATTCTTCCTAGTGTTGTAAAGGATGTTGTAGAAACCCGACCTAAAATTAGAAAAAAATAGTCAAAACCATTAAGAGTGTTTAATCACTCAATTACTCAATCCCCATTGGTTTTATTCTTGTGTTTGACGTGAGAATTTTATTTATTGCATTTTTATTTAAATTAGCTTATCAGTTTCATTAATTATTTTGTCTTAATTTAGAACACAAATTGCACTATTCAAGATTGTTATAGCAAATTTAATAATATCAATCCATGTGAAGACGATCTCAAATATTTATTATTATATTATTTGTTGTGTACACTTGCACGTTGACACCAATAGCGTATGAAAAAGTTTCAACACCCTTAAGGGCATAACTACATTGCGTTATGGGTTTGGTACCCTAGTCGTTCGTGTCTTAGCAAAGTGAGTGTTGGATTTGATTTGACGATTGCAGAAGAGATACAGAGACAAAGGGGAGAAACTTGAGGAAAAGGTTATGAGCCGATTACCTATAGGGAAACAAGTGTTTGATAAAAGAACACACGTAACACATTCAAACAAATATCAAACGAGTATATGCAACTAGAGTCTATCTACAATGCAGCGTTGTATCTTATACAGTGCTTGCACACAATTGGTACAACCGATTTTTAATAGGTTAATCTAATAAAAATAAAAATTTTATTTGTTTTCAATGTGAAAAAATTATTGAAAAATAGGAAAAAAGATAAAATTGTAATTAAATGAGGCAAAAGATTTAATAATTATAAATTCACAAATAGTATAAGAAACTATAAAAATATTATAAATATGTCAGAAAATAGTTATATTCTCACTTATTTTATCATACTCTAACATTTATAATGCATATTTTAAATTTACTTTTTAAATTCCTATTTTTGTCAAGATTTGTCTAAGTTTTGGTATATTGTTTCAACTCATTCTCCCACCAGTATTTAGTTCTATATTTTTATTTTTCTATTAAATTCTAACTTTTTAGGTGAATATTTTAAATTTACTTTTTATATCTCTACATTCTGTTAAACTTTGTCTAGTTTTTGGTCAGTTGTTTCAACTTATTTTTCCCACCACTTTTTGATTTTATATTCCTCCTCTTTTTATTGAATTCTAACATTTTGGGTAATATATTAAGTTCAGTTTTTAATATTTCTACTTTTCGATAAAATTTATCAAATTCTTTGTACATTATTCTAACTTTTAGCTTAACCTCTTTAGCTCTTTCTCTTAACAAATTTTAGTTCTATATTCATGCTCTTTTTATTGAATTCCAATATTTAGGTGAATATTTCAAGTTCATTTTTCAGATCTCTTTTTTTCATTGGAATTTATCAAATTCTTGTCGAGTTATTCCAACTTCTAGGTTAAACTTTTCTACTCTTTTTTCCACCATTTTTTGGTTTTATATTTCTACTCATTTTATTGAATTTCAACATTTTGTGTGGAAGTTTCAAGTTCTTTTTTAGAACCCTACTTACTATTGAACTTTATCAAATTCTTAGTAAGTTTTTTCAACTTTTACGTTAAGCATTTTAACTTTCATTTCCACCAGTTTATGGTTCTATAATCCTACTCTTTTCATTGAATTCTAGCATTTTAAGTAGATATTTTAAGTTCATTTTTTAGATCCCTATTGGCCTATTTACTGTTAAAATTTATCAGACTATTGGTAGGTACTTATGAGTTTTGGGTTAAGATCTTCAACTATTGTTGTCACCACTTTTTAGTTTTATATTCCTGCTTTTTTTTATACTAAATTATGATATTTTAGGTGAATATTTCAAGTTTACTTTTGAGATCCTTACTTCTCATTGGACTTTACCAAATTTTTTATAAGTTATTCCAACTTTTAAGTTAACTTCTTAAATTCTTTTTCCCACCACATTTTAGTTCTATATTCCTGCTCTTTTTATTAAATTCCAATATTTTGGGTGGATATATTAAGTTTAGTTTTTAGACACATATTTCCCATTGAAATTTATTAAATTCTTGGTAATTTATTTCAACTTATGGGTTAAGTTCTTTAACTCTTGTTCCCACTATTTTTTTGTTCTATATTCTTACTCTTTTGATTAAATTCTAACATTTAGCGTGAATGTTTTAAGTTCATTTTAGATCCCTACTTGTTGTTGCACTTTATCAAATTCTTGATAAATCTTTTTAACTTTTAGGTTAAGCTTCGTAACCCTTATTTCCACCACTTTATGTTTCTATAGTCTTGCTCTTTATGTTAAATTCCAATATTTTGCATAAAAAGTTTTAAGTTCATTTTTTAGATTCCTATTTGCTATTAAAATTTATTAGACTATTAGTAGGTATTTACAACTTTTGGGTTAAGCTCTTCAACTATTATTACCACCACTTTTTGGTTTTATACTCCTACTTTTTTTTTTAACTAAATTCCAATATTATTGGGTGGATATTTCAAGTTTATTTTTTAAATCCCTATTTCTCATTTGAATTTAGTAAATTCTTTATAAGTTATTACAACTTTTTAGTTAACCTCTTCAACTCTTTTTCCCACCACATTTTGGTTCTATATTCCTAGTCTTTTTATTGAATTCTAATATTTAGATGAATGATTCAAGTTTAATTTTTAGATCTCTACTTTTCATTAGAATTTATCAAATTTTCATCAAGTTGTTCGAACTTCTTGGTTAAGTTCTTCCACTCCTTTCCATTACTTTTTGGCTCTACATTCCCACTCTTTGCATTGAATTTCAATATTTTGAGTAGATATTTCAAGTTATTTTTGGTATCTGTGCTTCTTGTTAATCAATTCCCACTTTATTGCCACCGATTTTTGGTTACATATTGCTACTCTTTTAAGTGTATTCTAATATTTGGGTGATGTTCTAAGTTTATTTTATAAATTCCTACTTTTCATTATAATTTTTCAACTATTTAGTAAATTGTTCTCACTTTAGGTTAAGTTGTTCTGACTCTTTTAAACCTTATAATGGTTTTATGTTCCTATTATTTTCATTACATTCCAACACTATAGAGGTCTTTTTTTAACTAATAATAAATTACTTTTTTAAATAACAATAATATTAATAAGGTGAATTGTTTTTGACCCCTTACTATTTTAACATATATCAATTTATCACATAATATTGAAAAGTTTTTATTGCAACCCTTATAATTTTCAACATTTCGGATCCATAATCTCAGTCTATGTTTTTTTTTTCTTTTATCTTTATTACTTCATGAGATCCTTTGAATAGTATGTATACCAGAGCTTTTAATCTTTAGTCATATTGTTCTCATTTTAATTAATAATATTTAATTATCTTTAAAATAATTTTATGCATTTTTTTCACCTTTCTCTTTACCTTTCAAACTAATTTCTTTAATTTTTCATAAATTAAATAAGAAGTAAGAATGAATGTGATTGCTATGCTTCTTAAGTTATGACAGTGTAATTTAAGTTACATAAATATTTGAACTTACAAAATTGAAGCTTGCTTAATCTATTTTTGTTGAAGCATCTTTTTTTTTTTAGATAGCCCATTTTATCATTTCAATTAATTCTAATTATTCATCTTTAAAATAAATTTTATCATAAAACTTAATTTGTATAAAGTTTTTACCACTCTATTTTGTTTACAGGATAGCTTCTTTAGTTTCTCATCACTTCAACCAAAAAGTCATGTAATTATAAGTAGTATTATTATTTTATTTGTATTATTACTAATATTATTATTTATTTTTCTGTTACTAAAGTTGTTATTGTACTATTATTATTACTATCATGTCTCATGAGGTTTTTTGTTAAAAGTAATGTGTATATGTCATAATATATTTGTAATATTTTTAGATATATTGCTAAGATATTAATAATATTTTAATTATACAATTGATTTTTATAATTTACAAAATAAGGTATTGAAATATCTTTTCTTAATTGAAACCATTATCAATTACTTTAAGAGATTTGATCATGAATTTGATCATCTATACTTGAAATTTAGACATTTCTACACATTTATTATTTAGAAAATTATAATTTCTTAAAAACATTTTTTAATAATCAGTATCACTCTCTTGTATAATTTTCAATTTACAAAATAAGTTCTTCAATTTTTCTAGACTCAACTGAAAGAGCTTTTCAATGTTTATCATTGCTAAAATGGTATTAAAAAAATTCTCACACTATAACAACAACATTTTTTATTATGATTTTGGTGTGTTTAATTAATTTATTGTTTTAAATGGTTTGTAGGCAATTGTTTGCAAATGAAATTATAATGCCCTGTTAATTTATCCATATATAGCACCAAAAAAAAATTAATCAAATCAAAACTTCCATTCATTTAAACAAGTTTAAATTTTTTTTTTGGCAAGCTTGTGGGACATAATTTTAAAAACTTTTAACATCAAATAAACTAATACAAAACTAAATCAATTTACTACCTTCAAAAGCTAGACGCTAGATTTCAAGGGTCTATATACAAAAAAAGAAAAAGCAAATGATATTAGAAAACAAGGCCGCAAAGAATAAATAAATAATATTCATGTATTTCAAATGCATGTTCTAAATTCTTGGGTAGGATTAAATAATTTTTTTTAATACAAAAAAACAAGACTTCAATTCGAAATAAAAACAAAACTACATGCTAATTTTTAAAAACATATTTTTAAAAACATATTTTTAAAAAAAATTTATTAACAGCAATATTCAAAATATACTTTGTTTTTTCATACTAGCATACTTGATCTATTCTTTATGTCAACTTTCATTTAATGACAAATTGATCTTTGTAAAATAAAGAGGAGAAAAACAAGAAATGGAGTAATAAGATTGTTATCCCCTTGCATGATGCTGAGTGACTCTGAAATAAAATGTAATCATATAAAACAATAAAATAACAATTGCCACTAAAATCATGCATAAAATCCACTGAAATTTTAGAATTATGAGGACATATGCCAGATAAAGAAACCTTAGTATTAGCTCAAAAACATTGCCAATGGCGGCGGACATTCCATTACATGCTTGTAAAGAAAGGAGCACAATAATACTGTAATTTGGGCACAAGCATTTATATAGAATCATTAGCCAAGATCATTTGGTTATGACACCAATTTAGTGTCGATAATTACTTTTGCTGACACTTGTTAATTGTGTTAGTAATGCTCAAGGCAGAACACACTGAGCATATAATGCCATGTTTAAGCCCATGATTCAAATTAAGAACTAAATTTCAATGACAATTTCAATATATATACAACTCAAATTTTCTAGCATTGAAAACTACATAACTTGAAAAATTGTAATCAAATTCTTTTTATGTTTTTTCCTTATTATAGGAATCCAACAAAATCTAGAAGTAACAAGTCTCTCACCACATCAACTTCTTACGGCGAATCAAGCGCGATTCAAACACCATATATAATAGATGAACAAGTCTCTTGGCAGAATCATTGCCCATGAAATCTAATCCCAAATATATTGTTGCCCAAAATAGTGACACACCTGGTTTCATCAACTGTGATCTTTGAACAATAGCAAGTGTTTTCTTCAGTGTGTGAAATGGCGCATTATAGTGTGGCCAAGGTTTGTTTGGCACGACAATAAGTTATAGTGGATGTCTTAATTTCAAGCAACTACGGTTTGGGTATTATCTCACGACAAGGGTTTGGGTTTCCTGGGTTATGAAGGGTTTATTGGTGGCAGAGAGTTTTGGCGGTGAATGAGTGAAGATTTGGGTCTCAATTTGTGGGTGGGTTTTGGATATTTTCAGCAACTACAGTTTGGATTGTGTTGATAGGTAAGCAGAAGTTTCGATTTAGGACTGACTTCAACTCTAGTGCAATAAAGTGAGATGACTGCGACTCAACGGCGAGCCAGTGCCAATGAGCTAGGTCTGTCATAGAGAAAGACAGAGAAATGCTTGTACTTTGGACTACTGGTGAATGAAAATATCAAAAAATAAGAAAAAACAAATTCAAATTATAGTTAAATAAAAAAAAGATATGGATGACAAAACCCATTAGCACTACACTATTGGTAGAATTTCTTGAGATCTGAAACAACCCAAAAATTAAATCATAAGCTAAATTAAAACAAATCCATCAATTAAATTGACGAAAAATAAAATATTAAATCATTACCAGCTGACAACCCCCTTAGTTCTTTCTCCAAACTTAGCTTGTGAGGGAGAACGAGATTACTTGAATATGCAACTTATGGTAGCCACTTCATCCCTTGTTGATGGCTTTTACTTGCTTGCTCAGTAGAGGCACTAGATGTTTAGTTAGAGAAAACCCCCTTCCATAACAAGCAATTAAGGTTTTGGTTCGTTTTTCAATTTGGGAAAATGGAAAAAAAGGAAACAAAGTTTTAATTTTTCATTATCTATTTGGATTAATTGAACTTAATTTGTAACTAGACAACAGAAAGCAGAAGAGATTGCGAAGAGGAAACGAAAGAGAAAGAGGAAGATAAAGGCAAGATAGCGATGGAGTTTAGGAACGATAGCTAGAAGTGGAAAATTGCTTAAGTGTAGGTTTTGTTCTGTAGCTATTTATAATTTTTGTTTGTAAATATTATCAAATGTTGTTTTGGGCTTGATTCAATAGGGTTTGATAGTTTGTTCTCTAAATGTTAAAGTTTTAAACTTTAGAGGTCTTAGGCTTGAGTCGGAACTAAAACAAGTTTTAATGTTTTTTTTCTCTAATATTTTAGTATCAGTAAATTTTATGTTTAATTTACTAACACACTAGTATCAATAACCTTTGATTCCTATTTGTCAAAAGCGGAAAATAGTGCATATATGCATAATTACTGACACTTTGCAAAGTGTCAGTAACTAAGTGTCAGTGAAAGTCATTTTTATAGTAGTGAGATTTAATCTTAAAGGCTGTAAAGCACAACATTTAAATTTTTCCATTTAAATACAAAAAAACTATTATATTGCATTCACCAAGCCATTAATAATGGTACCATAGGTATGCAACTCCATAGAGATTCAAGGCAAACATGCTAGATGTTGTCAATCACCTACAGATACAGCAGAAAAAAATAGAAATATATTGGACCACAATCATAGAACATGTGCAACTACAAATGAAAGGACAAAAATCTTAGGTCATCCCCCATTTGCCAATCCACTAGCTGAATGCCTTTTAAGATTTAAAAAGAAAACTTTATATACAAAGCATTTGTTCCTTTGTCCATTGAAGTCAAGCTTTTTCAACACACCAATTATCCTCTCACCTACTAAAATACATACCTCTAATTAAGGAAACAACATTTTGGTGGTTGTGAAATTACTGGAATTAATACAAATGAAATAAACAAAGCAAGACTTACGATTCTAAGATTTTACAGAACACATTCAATTTTGAACTATTATAAAATAGAAACATAAGATCTGATATAGACACTTGATCAAATAGAAAATATTTGAGATTTCAATTTAAAAAAAATCTTACAGATGAAATAAAATGAAATTTCATACGCATAGTTGTTGAATAGATAAAATTATATATTACTTGCCATTGAAGAAAAAAAGTAAGTGAATATAAATCCCTCTAGTAGTAGACATCTCATTTTGGCATCAACAAGCTGGTGGGGGATGGAACGGAGACAAAAGGCGGTTGCTCGGCCTGTGGCTAGTGAAGGTTTAGTTTACGTGGGCTTCAGGTGACCTGGTACATATGCTTGGCTAGTGGCCGATGAGGACTTGAGAGCGTGAGAGAGAGGGCTGAGCAGTTGTTAAAAACTGCTAGGGTTTCTAAAGAAAAAGTAAGGATATGAAGAATTTATACTTTTGAGTAAAAGAAATTGAAAATTTTTAATTTTAAACAGATCATAAATAAAAACAAGACTTTTTATGGTAACATAGGATCCTAATATTCGAAACCTAATATATATGTGTATATATATAGAGGATGCCACTTACATAGTTTTTACAACATACATCGTTTCTTTGAAAAATAATGTGAGGATGAAAAACATTTAGCTCACCATAGTTAAGTGACATTATTATTCAAAAAGAGGTGTATGTGATCAATTATGAAAATAATGAAAGGTATTGTTATCATTTCGCCAAACTAAATGTGTTTTTCTTCTCATTTCTCCCTTTATTTACAATGGGAATAAGAAATGTAATTACAACTAATAATAGGACATTGGTTTTACTTGTAGGCTATTTGTTTAACTAACTCGCCGAGTCAAACTCATGTGAGAGATAAGAGTTAAAAATTATATTTGGCTCTCCCACACCCTACCTTTATTGCCATTATTACTATTATGATTAAAAAAATAATGTCATACATAGAGCATATATACATTCTAATAATAAAATGCCTAACACTAATAATAAGTATTATAACTGAGTTCAGATTAATCAAATTAATATTGGCTAACAATTATGGTTATTAACAAAATAAAAAATAAAGTTTAATGTTATAATATCATTAATCACGATACCACTAATAGCAATACATCAAAATTTGTATTACATATATAAATATCAATTATAAGTTTTTATAGCAATTGTTGTGACTTTAAAATAATGAATAAAATATAACTATAGAAATAATACTGCAAGAAAGGATAAATAAAGTAATTTCACAAAAGTTTGTAAGAATTAATTTGTATAAGAAATTGTTCATGAGTATTATTTAAAAATCTCAAACAATAGATACTTTATATTTATATAATATACAAATATTATTGGTCTAATGTTTAGACTGCACTAAACTATTAATAAAAATATTCAGATAATTTTTTATACAAAATATCATTAATAGTATAATGTAATTAAAAGATAATTTATGATCAATTTTATTAGCTTATATTTAAATATTATTTGCAGTAGTATAGAATTCTCGTTTATTTTACGTACATTTTCATGTTCTTCAAAAAAAAATTATATTTTCAGTTTAAATTGAGGGGGTCTTTTGGTAGTGTTCTAGTCTGAATTGATTAGCTTGATATTTACTTAAAATAAGGTTAGCTAAATGATAATTACCTTTAACAATTACCTGTTTTACAATTGCTTTCGCTGACCGGTCACGTGTGCAGAATAAAAAAATAATAACAGGCGGCCGCATCAGATACGGCGCTGCATTAGCAGACCCATGCAACTAATGGTTGAATACAACTTGCTGGAAACGTGCTAAGTATGGGTTGGGCTAAGACTGACCTGAAATTTTCCGAAGTAGTGTCCGAAATTTTTGCAAATTATCAGGTAACGCATTGCCTCAACAAATGCTGGAAAATTTTGGGAAAATTTTGCTTTCACCGATGAGGCTCGGTACAATAATTCATTTTATTATTTTATTTTAAATAATAACTTATTTTATTCTTATTTTTAAATAATGGTCTAAAAAATCTTTCCATAAATTTACAGTTAATTGACTATATTATTCGCTTTGTGCAAAATAAGATTATCACTTAAATAAATGCAAATAATTTAAAATGAAAATCTAAAGAACAATTATATAATATCTAACTTATGCATAAATATTTAAGTCATACTTATAGCTACAAGGTAATTTTATTAACTAATACGTATACAAACAAACGATAAATAATTTAGTATCAACATTAATTTTAAAAAAATCACATTGTCATTATTTTTACACTATAATTAAAATATATATTACATCACATAATTTAAATAAAATAATTATCAAAAAGTACTTTCAGAGCTTGCTAAGAGGGAGAAGACACTTCAATAGCCCTTAAACCATCAAATCCTCGCCCCTGTATGGCTGCGTACTTTTGAGACTTTTTCACTCTTTCATGAGTAGAATTCACTATTGACGAGGAAGTTCGTATCTAGTTAACCAATTTTTAAGTTTATCTGCATTGTAACACTGACTACTTATATCATGCTTAACTAAGGAATGTCATGAATATTGTTTTGATATTGATTTTCATTTGCTTTGACCAAAAAATAATTATATTGAGAATATAAAAATTACAACCAATATTATCACAGTTGGCCCAACATATCTTACAAGGGTGATTCCAGTAACTATATCAAACTCTATATAAGAAGATTAATTATTCAATTAAACCCCCCAAAAATTGAAGCGTTTCTCAATAATCGGCACTAGTGTTACATTCTTAGCTTTTTATTTAATTCCCAAATCTTTTAACATTTATCTTTTGATGCAATGAAAATATCTGAAATACTTTCACAGTTTTACAGGAGCAAGAGCAAAGCCACTTAATCCTTTTGCCCCTTGCTGTTTGCTTTAAGACCTTTTAACCCATGCTATACAACAAGCCCATCGCAAGAAAAGTAGTATAGTTATTAATCTTCAATCCTTCGTGTATGTGTTGGGAAAATATACTTTTTAAAAGTTTATGTATTTATTTAATTGTAATAAATAATTTTTCTTATTAATAAAATAAATGAGATATTTTATTCAAGTATTTTAATTGCATTAATATTTTGAGTAAATTTCATTTAATTATATTATATGTATTTATGTGATTACCATATGGATTAATAGAAGACATAAATATAAGTTATCTTACGATTAAATAAGTTATGTTCGCGGTTGATAAATAAAATTAGACACTTTATTTAGGTATAGACTGTAATAAATTTATTGAATGATTTGTCTTAATCATGTATGATTTTGTTTATATAGTATGACTACATTGAACAAGATCACATGTGATATTTAATTAACTTTGTAATAACTGTCAGGCTTGTTAAATCTCATAAGCATTGATTTTACTGTAATCTTAATCTTAAGTTAGTTATGATTTCACTATTATAGTTGTTATTCCATTTGAGTTACCAATGAGCATGGCACATACTTGTAGTCAAGATTACCCGGTATTTTAGTAGGAGCAATTATGAATATTGTAGTTATAGATTAACAATATAGAATTTGTACAACACATCTCTTGATGAGTTTTCGACACTTGATCATAGAATTCTCTGGCCATTGTGTGTCAACATATTTAGTATGTTGAATATGATTATTATCAGTAAGTATCAAGGAACCAAATGTAATTAAATTGATTGGACAGTTGAGATATCAATTTAATTAACGATGTGGTACAAATGATCATGCAGTAAAAATCAATCTGGCATGGGTTGAATTATTATTCGAAAACATTATCCTAGATAGCCTACAATTATGGAGGTCAATTCCAATCTTTTAGTGGAGTAGATTTGGAATTAAATAATTAGGTTAGTTTAATTACAAATCTAATTATTGTATCCATTATTGTATGTACCAATATGATCCCCGAGTTAGCTCATTTAATTGATAGTGTCATTACTAGATTAATAAGTAAGATAACTAGTCATTTGGGTTAAAAGCCTAAGTATATTATTTAGTGGGAGACTCAATTTAATATACTTGTGTGTAAGAGGCCTTGCTTTATTTTACAATGTGGGCCCCTATAACACAAGAACAAGTAAAGCCACTTTTGGTTTTATTGTTTTTAATTTAAATCAAATGTGATTTAATAGAATTAAAAATAAATAAATACGGAGCCTATGGTTTGCACCAAATAGAGATATAAAAGGATTTGTTTTCTAAAAAAGAAATGAGAGAGCCACATTATGCAGATCAAAGAAAATTATTTTTTCTCTCTCTAATCTTGAGAGGAATATTTTCTCTTGCTAATTACTTTTAATGGTGATAAAGGCACTCACACGTCAAGTGCAAATCAAATCTGAATCGTAACCTGGAAGATCATTGGTGATAGATTGTGATCTAACTAGATTGGTGGTGACGGATCGTGATTTAACAGTAGTGGTAGTGACGGATCGTGATCTGTGAGCCTAAATTAATTTAGCGAAAAAGCCAAATTAGATTGTCAAGGTATGATTTCCTAGATTACGAATTATTATCTATTATATGAGATCGGTCCTAAAAAATTTTATAAAAAATTTAAAAACTGATTTTTAACCAACAATATGTATATGCAAAGTCTTTTGTCCTCTGCCTAAGGTGCTATAATATAGGAATATTCACATATAAATCAAACTAGAAAATTGAAATTGAATGTGAAGTTCAAGGTTAAGAGTATTTCAATGAATCACCTTCAGCTCCTCATGTAGCACAACAAATATTTTCTTCAGTTGTTTATTTATCTGCAGTACTGCATATAGCAACGAATGTGACATTGTTCTTCTTAAAAAGTAAAATGGTGATGAGATGGCCATATTCATCAGGAAGAGAATTCAATAACAACAATTCTTTATCTTAATCTTCAAATTTATCATCCAAATGTAATAAATCCACCAAGAACTTATTGAATAAGTTCACATAGTCATTCGTTGACAGCCCAAGTGCATATAAAAATCGATGAAGTTTTTTTTCTTCATACAAAGCCTATTTTCAAGGCTTTTTTCATGTACTTTTCTCCTAGTGCCTTCTATAATTTCTTTGCTAATGCCTCCCTCATGAAAGAGTATTTTTTATTTTTACCAAAATATCAACAAACAATAACACATATGTTTATTGATCTTTATTAAATCCTTATTATCCATATTGTCAGGCTTTTCTTCAGGGACAAGATCCAACTCTTGCTGACATAAGACATCCAACACCTTAAATCGACGTATACCGAAGTTATTGGTACCGTTAAATTTCTCCACTTCAAATTTCGTAATAGTCATAGCAGTCCTCGCTGATTAAGATGACAATAATGCCTTTGTCATCTTTCTTAACCCAAATAACCAATGCCTTCAACAACTACTTACAGTTGAAAGAACAGCCTCTATGATGTTAATTCGAGTGAATAACTGTGCCAAGAAAGTTTTTCAGGAGAACAGAGGGGTCACAAAGGTCCCACTTAAAAGTCAAACTCCTTAAATTCTTATTATCTTATTGACAAACCTTTCCTAGACAGCATAAATTCACATTAATTACAACAAACTATCTCCCAAGTACAAATGGCCATCTTCACAGTATGTGTGAACAGTACCACATGAAACGACCCGCCCTGCAGCCCCAGGGCGAGTCTA
This sequence comes from Citrus glauca, assembly GCA_029633175.1. Lineage (NCBI taxonomy): Eukaryota > Viridiplantae > Streptophyta > Magnoliopsida > Sapindales > Rutaceae > Citrus > Citrus glauca. Next base: position 123,266 of record JAQOOD010000057.1, read on the forward strand.
TCTAAACTCGTATAATCGAATCGATAATATTAATGATATCTAAAAATTCTGTCAGAAATTTGATAGAATCTCCCCTATAAATACAACATTCCCAAACCTACGATTTACAAAACAATACTCCCAAAAATAACTCATTATCCATACAACCTTCAAAACCAACTTCTCAAGTCAACATATCAAATATCACCCAAATCATTATAATATAAAAAATACAAATGTTATCTTAATTGCAAAATATAACAAATAAATACAATTCACAATATCCCAAATATCAAAATATTAAATTTACGACTCCTAGCACCATCACGTGGCCACAATTTCAAATCTAACTATCAATATTGGGTCGACTGATGTACCTGCAAATCTCCTGTGGGGGGAAAAATATAAGAAAAACGGGGTGAGTATAAAACTCAGTGAGCTCAGCGAGTGGATGGTAGTTTTTGAAAAATAAATTTATTTAAAATGATTTACTCTTTCTCAAATCAATTTCATCAAACTATCATAAGAACTTATATAAACATATTTAATTCAAATCAGTCACTGAAATACTATATAACATAAATCTGCATAAAATAGATGGAATCATAATACTTATCATATCAAATACTGAATACCAAAAACTATAATCAAACAAGTACCCAAGGGAATGATCTCAACATATCCTGACCTCGATGGACGGGCAATCAAGGAACCATCATGCCCCGGAGCTACAATGGATAGATGGGGAAAATCTCATCTCATATCTCATATATCTCAATATATGTGTCTTTGTAATCATCATACTGCATGCATAAGCCCCCAAAAGGCAAAAGCGCCCAAACACACGGCCCAAAGCCTCTATGTGTGTTCAGACGGGCCCCAAAGGCCTCTATCTCATCTCATCTATATCTCTGTATTCATCTCATATTATCTGTTTCTCTGTATTTGGAAGGAAAGGGTACTGTCCAATGATTTCTCAAATAACATTTTATACACATGTACAAAAATATATAATCACATCTGAAATCTCATTTTTTTTATTCAACATATCTATAATCCACTCAATTCTAATATCATGCATTTACTCAAAAACGAAAATGAAATCATTATTCAAATTCATTCTTAATAACAATAAATTTCAACACATAGATAAAAATTAATTTTCTAGAAAATCATTAAATCAAAGCATTAAATATTCATTTATCAAAACAAGTTGTACTGCACTATAAAATGATAATATACTATGAAAATAAGTTTTGTATATTCCACTCACAGTGACGATGTCCCGACTCGGTATCAACAACGTCCGCAGGTTGATTCTCGTTCGCGGATCCTCCGAATTGCCCCTGCCGGTCAACGGTGATCGGACTTCAGTCAATGATGACGGGAAGCTTAGGTCTGATAGTTCAGACCACCGTGAGTCTAATTTCCCAAAACCGTGAGCTTTCCAAGTGCTGATCGGCGGCAATCCGGCGGTTTCAAGTGACGAGATTGGCAAGAAAATGATGCTGGTGACGTGAGGAGTAGAACCAAGCTGGACGCGTGCCCAAACTCTGGCGAAATCGACGATGATAAAAATGGGTTTTTGGCCGCGGGTTTCCGAGCTTTAAACGGCGGTGTTCCAGTTGTTTTCGGACAACGAGGATGGCTGGGTTATGACGGCCAGCTTCCAAGCTTCAAATCGGTACCAAGTTCGGCCGGTGAAGTGGCCGGAATTGCGAGATCTATTCGGGTCAAATTCGCGGGTCGGGTCAAATTCGGGTCAAACTGGGTCAACTCTCTCTCTCTCTCTCTCTCTTGTGCCTCTCTCTCTCTTCTTTTAAAAACAAAAATAGTTTCCCCCCGGCAAAAATATAGAACCCAACGTCTTCTTTTTTTTTTTTTTACTTAAGCTTAATACAAATTAAGCTTATACGGAACCTGCAACGAAAACAAAATCTGACTACTCAATCTTTTAATCGTGCTCAATTTATCTTGATTCGAAGAGGAAAAATTAAATCATACACTTAATTAAGAAAAATCAAAGTGCATATGTTACAATCTTCCCCCCTTATAAAAATTTCGTCCTCGAAATTGACGTACCTGATAAGAAAAGATAAGGATATTGAGCTCGCATCAAGTCCTCGCGTTCCCAAGTAGCCTCTTCCTTTGGATGATTCTTCCACCGCACTTTTACTAGAGAAATGGTCTTAGAACGTAGAACTTGGTGTTTCTCTTCCAGTATCTCCATTGGTTCCTCTTCGTAAGCCAAATCGTCCTTCAACTGAATTGGTTGCTTCGATAACACATGACTCGGGTCATATATGTACTTCCGGAGCATTGAGACATGAAACACTTTGTGGATTCTGGATAACTCGGGTGATAAAGCTAATCAGTATGCGAACGGACCAATACGCTCCACGATCTCATATGGTCCAATGTAACATGGACTTAACTTCCCACGCTTCCCAAATCGAAGTACCTATTTCCAAGGAGATATCCGTATGAAAACCTTATCACTTACTTCAAATTCAAGTTCCCGCCTACGCTTATTTGCATAGCTCTTTTGTCTGTTTTGGGCTGCCTTTAATCTTTCCCGAATAAGTTGTAACTTCTCATTAGTATTCTGAACCAATTCGGGACCAAAAAGCTTCCGCTCTCCAACCTCATCCTAACATACATTTTCTGCCATATAAAGCCTCATAAGGTCCCATTTCGATGCTAGCTTGATAACTGTTATTATAAGCAAACTCCATCAAGGGTAAATAAATGTCCCAACTACCCTTAAACTCTAAAATACAAGCTCGTAACATATCCTCCAGGGTTTAAATAGTACGCTCTGACTGACCATTAGTCTGTGGATGAAAAGCTGTACTAAAATTCAACTTGGTGCCTAAAGCCTTTTACAAGCTTGTCCAGAACTTAGAAGTAAATCAGGAATCTCTATATGAAACAATAGACACAGGTGTTCCATGAAGTCGAACTATCTCGGCCACAAAAATATTTCCTAACTTGTCCATCGCATAGGTGATCTTGAATGGTAAAAAGTGAGCAGATTTTGTAAGTCGATCAACAACTACCTAAATACTATCATGACCACTCTGAGTACGTGGAAGTCCTGCTACAAAATCCATGGTGATGTGCTCCCATTTTCACTCAGGGATAGGAAGCAGCTGAGAAAACCCTGCAGGTCTCTGATGTTCAGCTTTAATCTGCTGACAAACTAAACACCGAGATACAAATTCAGTTATCTCTCTCTTCATACCTTGCCACCAATAATGATCTCTCAAAGTACGGTACATCTTCGTACTACCAGGATGCATTGCATAAGCTGAACAATGAGCTTCTTCTATGATCTCCTTTTTCAACTCCTTAATGTCGGGTACGCAAAGTCGATTACCCATAACTAAAACTCCATCATCTCTCACCGCAAAATCAGTTCGTAAGCCTTTTTGCACATCCTCTTTCAACTTTAGTAACTGCAAATCTTGATCTTGTATCTGATGAACTTTGTCAATCAAAGTCGGCCTAACTCGGAAGTTAGCTATCAAAGCTCCACGATTATCAGTATTCAACTCGAGTCCCAAAGATCTTAACTCGATCAACAGAGGCACATATTTCACTCGCAAGTGAGCGATCGAGCTGGAAGACTTTCTACTTAGTGCATCCGCTACCACATTCGCTTTGCCCGGATGAAAATCGATAGTGCAATCATAGTCCTTAATCAGTTCGATCCATCTCCTTTGTCTCAAATTCAACTCCTTCTGAGTAAACAAATACTTCAAGCGCTTATGATCAGTGAAAATCTGGCATGTTGCTCCGTATAAATAATGCTTCCAAATCTTGAGTGCAAATACCATTGCTGCTAACTCTAAATCATGATTCGGGTAGTTTTGTTCATGCTTTTTAAGTTGTCTAGAAGCATAAGCCACTACTTTCCCATGTTACATTAGCACACAACCCAATCCTTGCCTTGATGCATCACTGTATACTACAAACCCTTCATTACCCGATGGAAGTGTAAGAACTGGTGCTGAAGTAAGTCGTGCCTTGAGTTCTTAAAAGCTCTTTTCACAGTCATCGTCTCACTGGAACTTAGCATTCTTTCTGGTTAACCGTGTTAGAGGAGTAGCAATCTTGGAGAATCCGTCCACAAATCTACGATAATAGCCAGCTAATTCAAGGAGACTTCGAACTTCGGTCACATTTGTAGGCCGTTCCCAATTTACAACCGCTTCGACCTTTTGAGGATCAACATAAATTCCTTTAACTGATATCACATGGCCTAGAAATGCTACTTTATCCAACCAGAACTCACACTTGTTAAACTTGGCATACAATTGCTTTTGCCTTAAAGTCTGTAAAACAGTCCGCAAGTGCTCCTCATGTTCCTCTAACTTCGAGAATACACTAAAATATCATCAATAAACACAATCACAAATCGATCCAGATAAGGGTGAAATACCGTATTCATAAGATCCATAAAAGCTGCTGGAGCATTAGTCAACCCAAATGGCATCACCAAGAACTCATAATGTCAATAACGAGTTCTGAATGCTGTTTTAGGAACATCGACCTCTTTAATTCTAAGCTAATGATATCCCGAGCTTAAATGAATCTTGGAAAACACCTTTGCTCCCTGAAATTGATCAAACAAGTCATCAATACGCAGAAGTAGATATTTATTACGCACGGTAACTTTATTCAACTGCCTATAGTCAATGCAGAGTCTAAGCGTACCATCTTTTTTTTTAACAAACAAAATCGGAGCACCCCATGGAGACACACTAGGTCTAATAAATACTTAATCCATCATAAAATTAAAGGGAAAATAATAATAATTTGTATAATTAATCTTTTGGGTAATAAATTTAAAAAAATTCGCAAAAAGAATTTATTAAGTTTTATTTATTTCTAAGAGTGGATCCATAACCCTAACTAATTCAATCCCATATTTTCATTTAAATTAAGTTGTTTAAATTAAAATTTTAATTTCAATTTTTAGATAAAATAAAATAAATAAATTAAATCTTTTTTCTGTGGATCGACCTCGGACTCATCGAGTTATAATACAACACGACACTCTTATACTTGGGAGTTTAATATTACTTTTAAGTTGTGTCAAATTTTTAGCATCATTGACGGGGAAATTTTTTTATTTTGCTTTATTTTCCCTTTTTTATTTTTCTCTTTGTGTAAATTTTCGTTTGTCCCGTTTTCTTTTTCTTAAATTCTCTTTTGACCCCATATCTTTCATAATTCTCGTTTTACCCCCAACAATTCTCGTTTCTAGCCCAATCTTCTGATAATTATGTTATGACCCCAATATCTTTCAGTCATTTCACTTTCATCCCAAATTGCTCAATTCCAAACTTCTAAAAATTATAATGTGGCTATAAAATTAAAAATAATTTGCAATAAAATCCCTAGACGAAATTCTTCAAAATAATCAAGACTTGGACTTATATCTTGGACATACTTTGGATATATTTGGACTTATTTTGGACTTAATTTGGACCAAAGTAACTTTAATTACTAACTCTAATTACTAACTCTTAACTTACTAACTACTAACTCCTAACTCCTAATTTTTTTATTTCAGTTATTTAATTTTCTGCATTTATTTAATTTTGTATTTATTTATTTTCGCTTTATTGGTGGGTTCAACCACCAAACTAACTACTAACTCTAATTTTTATTTTCAGTTATTTAATTTTCAGTATTTATTTCATTTTGTAATTTTTTGCTTTATTTTTTTTAATTGGTGGGTTCAACCACCATTTATTTTCTTTTTCTTTATTATTTTTTATTTATTTATTATTTATTGTTAATTGGTGGGTTGAACCACCAAAATTGTTATTTAATTTCTTTTGTACACTTATATTATTTGCATATTTAATTTGTTATTAATTTGTGTAAATATTATCTTTATAACATAACTATTGCATGAGACGTTGGTCTCGATCTTCAAGTGGCACGTTAATTCATAGATCTCAATCTCCACCACTAATCATGGATGAGAATTAAGGTGAAAATGTTTTGGGTGAACTTAATCCTCAAATTGATTAGGGAGACAACCGATCTCAACATGGGCATGATCAGAATCAACCAAGAACGCTGAGAGACTATATGAATCCAACCAGAACCGGAGCACCGTCGTGTATAGTATTTCCTCCATAAGCATCTCGATTCAACTTTAAACCAGGTATTATCCAACTTTTACCAACATTTCATGGTTTAGAATCTGAGAATCCGTACTTGCATCTAAGAGATTTTGAGGAAGTTTGTAATACATACACAGACCAAAATTGTAGCATGAACATAATTAGATTAAAGATTTTTCCTTTTTCATTAAAAGATAAAGCTAAAACTTGGCTACAAAACCTTAGATCTGGATCAGTAAGAACTTGGAATAACATGCAAGAACAGTTTTTGAAAAAATTCTTTCCACCTCATAGAACAAATTCTTTTAAAAGGCAAATCAATTCTTTCACTCAAAAAAATGGAGAAACATTATACCAATGTTGGGATAGGTTCAAAGAGTTGCTTAATATATGCCCACATCATGGTTTTGAAACTTGGCGATTGGTCACTTACTTCTACGAGGGCTTAATACCTCAAAGTAGACAAGTTGTTGAAATGATGTGTGATGGTGAATTTAGGGATAAAAATCCTGATGATGCATTAGATTACCTCGACCAATTAGTTGAAAATGCACAATATTGGGATACTGTTGGAACTTTTGAATTGACAAATAAGCAACAACCATCTCCATCTAGTGGAGGAATCCATAACCTTAGGGAAGATCATGATTTACAAGCAAAATTTACATCCTTAGTTAGGAAAGTTGAAGCTTTGGAGCATAAAAAGAGTGATCAAGTAAAATCTGTTCAAGAAATTGCATGTAACATATGTGGTGCGAATGATCATTTCACCCAACAGTGTCCCACTTTGCCTGCACTTAAAGAATGTCTAAATGATCAAGCTAATGTTATTAACACTTTCAATAAACCAAATGCATATTCACAGACTTATAATCCTGGTTGGCGAAATCATCCGAATTTCAGTTTGAGGAATAATAATAATGCACAATCTTCACAAGCACCACCTCCACAAAATTTTCAAAATCCTCAACCTTATCCACCATATGTTCCACCACCCTGGAAAAATCTGGAAGACACAATGCATTCATTCATGAGAAAGCAAGATGTTATTAATAATCAAAATGCACAAACTTTTTCTGATTTGAAAGATACTCTTTCTAAAATTGCTTCTGCACTCACCATTAAAAAAAAGGAAAATTTCCAGCTCAACCACAACCAAATCCTAAAATTCAATAAAATTCACCCACAGACCAGGTCAAGTCAGTTATAACTCTTCGTAGTGGTAAGGTTGTTGATAGACCTATGCCTGAACCTTATGAAAATGATGAAAATTCAAAGGGTAAGGAAGAACTAAATGAACTTACATCTAGTGAAGAAATAACTAGTGTTCCACCTGAACCACCATTTCCGCATGCATTGAATAAACTAAGGAAATCAAACAACTCTTCTGAAATTTATGAAATCTTTAAGCAAGTGAAAGTTAACATTCCTCTATTAGATGCAATCAAGCAGGTACCTTCATATGCCAAATTTTTAAAGGACTTGTGCACTGTTAAGAGGAAATTGAAAGTAAGAAAGAGTGCTTTCATGGCCGAACAGGTAAGTACAATTCCGTCTACTAATAATAAGTTGAAATATAAAGATCCTGGTTGTCATACCATTTCTTGCATTATTGGTAAGCACAGAATTGAGCATGCTTTACTAGATCTTGGTGCTAGTGTTAATTTGCTTCCGTATTCAGTTTATCTTCAACTTAATCTTACTGAGATAAAATCAACTTCAACTACAATTTTGCTCGCCGATAGATCAGTTAAAGTACCAAAAGGAATAATGGAAGATGTTTTAGTACAAGTTGATAAATTCATTTATCCTGTGGATTTTATTGTCTTGGAAACTGAACCTGTTGTGAATAATTACAAACCAATTCCTGTAATTTTAGGAATGGTTTAATGAATTTATCCTTTGGGAATATGACTTTGGAATTGATCGTTTTCAACATGTGCAGGCAACCTAATGAAGAAAATGAGAATGAAGATGATACTGATGAAAAGGAATTGCTTGAATCTTGTATTGAGAAAAATATTCAAAAAGGGGATTTTTCTGAACTTTCTAATGTTTGTTTAGTTAATTCAATTGAGTCAAATAAGTAACTTGAACTTGATATTTCTAATATAAATTTGTTGCTTGATTCTGTGCAAACTTCACAAAATTATGATGACGAGCCTAAATTTGAGGAGTTTGGAAGTATTGAAAAGACAGAACAACAAGAAGCACCTAAAATGGAATTGAGACCTTTGCCTGAAGGATTGAAATATGTTTTTCTTGGGGAAGAAGAAACTTATCCTGTTGTGATTTCTTCTACTTTAACAAGTGACCAAGAAGGTAAGTTACTAACAGTTCTTAAAAAGTATAAAAATGCAATTGGATGGACTTTAAATGATATTAAAGGCATTAATCCCTTAATCTGCACACATAGAATTAATTTGGAAGAAAATGTTATAACATGTCAACAACCTCAAAAAAGATTAAACCCATATATGAAAGAGGTATTCAAAACAGAAGTCCTTAAATTGCTTGATGTGAGAATTATCTACCCTATTTCTGATAGTAAGTGGGCAAGTCCTACACAAGTAGTGCCTAAAAAATCTGGAATCACAGTTGTTAAAAATGAAAAAGGTGAATTAATTCCAACACGAATTACATCTAGTTGGCGCATGTGCATTGATTATAGAAAATTAAATGAAGCCACTTGAAAAGATCATTTTCCATTACCACTCCTTGACCAAATCTTAGAAAGAGTAGCAGGACATCCCTACTATTGTTTTTTAGATGGATATTCAGGTTATTATCAAATTCCTATAGCACTTGAGGACCGAGAAAAGACCACATTTACATGTCCTTTCGGAACATTTGCATTTAAAAGAATGCCATTTGGGCTTTGTAATGCTCCTGCAACATTTCAAAGATGTATGTTAAACATTTTTTGTGATATGGTTGAACATTGTTTAGAGGTCTTTATGGATGAGTGTTTGGGAATTCCTTTGATGATTGCCTTGATAATTTAGAGAAAGTTTTAAAAAGATGTGTTGAAAAAGAACTCGTGTTGAATTGGGAAAAATGTCATTACATGGTTACTTTTTGAATTGTTTTGGGTCATGTTGTTTCTATTACAGGAATTGAAGTTGACAAAGCAAAAATCAAAGTCATATCTAAATTGCCACAAACAAAAATAGTTAGAGATGTGCGATCCTTTTTAGGACATGCAGGATTTTATAGGAGGTTTATAAAAAACTTTAGTGCCATATCTAAACCACTTTGTAACCTCTTATTAAAAGATGCACCGTTTGAATGGAATGATGATTGCCAAAAATCTTTTGAAAAAATAATTTGTCTTTTAACATCTGCACCTATTATGCAATCTCCTGATTGGTCTTTGCCATTTGAATTAATGTGTGATGTGAGTGATTTGCTGTTGGTGCTGTTTTAGGAAAAAGAAGGGATGGTAAGCCTTTTGTGATTTATTATGCGAGTAAGACTTTGAATAGTGCTCAAATGAATTATTCTACAACTGAAAAAGAATTACTTGTTGTGGTATTTGCATTAAACAAATTCCATTCATATTTGCTTGACTCTAAATCTGTTGTGTTTACTGACCACGCTACTGTGAGATATTTGATGAGTAAACAGGATGCCAAACCGAGACTAATTCGTTGGATTTTGGTACTACAAGAATTTGACCTTACCATCAAAGATAAAAAAGGTGCTAAAAATGTTGTTGTGGATCATCTATCAAGACTCACATCTGAATTCTGCAATGATATAACACCCATAAATGATACTTTCCCTGATGAATTTTTATTTTCTGTTACTTCAATGCCATGGTATGCTAATATTGTTAATTTTCTTGTTACAGGTAAAATGCCTTTGCAATGGAATGCTCAAGAGAAGAAGAAATTTTTGGTTGAAGTAAAGAAATTTTATTGGGATGACCCTTATTTGTTCAAATATTACCCAGATCAAATTTTTCGATGATGTATTCCTGATAATGAGGCAAGTAGTGTCATTAATTTTTGTCATTCTGAAGCATGTGGTGACTTTTCTTCAAGAAAAACTACTGCTAAAATTTTACAGTGTGGATGTTATTGGCCTACCATGTTCAAAGACGCATATGAATTCTGCAATAGGTGTGAAAAATGTCAAAAATTGGGATCAATTATAAAAAGAAACATGATGCCCTTAAATCCCATACTTGAAATTGAAATATTTGACTGTTGGGGAATTGATTTCATGGGTCCATTTCCATCATCTTTTGGATTTGTATATATATTAGTTGCAGTTGATTAAGTCTCAAAATGGATTGAAGCAATTTTTTGTCAAAATAACGATAGTAAAACTGTGGTTAAATTTTTAAGAGAAAACATTTTAAGTCGATTTGGAGTCCCTCGAGCTATTATCAGTGATGGTGGTAAACATTTTTGTAATAAGTCATTTGAGTTTTTAATGAAGAAATATGGAATTACACATAAAATTGCTACCCCTTATCATCCTCAAACAAATGGTCAAGTTGAATTAGCAACTAAGGGGATAAAACAAATTTTGGAAAAAACGGTTAACCTAAATCGAAAAGATTGGTCTCTTAGACTTAATGATGCACTTTAGGCTTACCGTACTGCATTTAAAACATCATTAGGAATGTCACCCTATCGGTTAATTTATGGTAAACCTTGTCATTTACCTGTTGAACTTGAACATAAATCACTTTGGGCTATTAAAGCTTTTAATTCAAATTTGGATGATGCTGGTAATGTGCGAAAATTGCAATTGAATGAACTTGAGGAATTAAGGAATGATGCGTATGAAAATTCAAGAATTATTAAGGCAAAAACAAACGCATTTCATGATAAAAGAATTTTTCGAAAAAAATTTTAGATTGGTCAAAAAGTGTTGCTTTATAATTCTCGTCTTCATTTATTTCCAGGGAAGTTAAAGTCAAAATGGAGTGGCCCATTTATTGTAAAAAAAATGTATATTCATATGGGGCCATAGAAATTGGGAATCCAAAGAACGGTGACACATTAAAAGTTAATGGTCAAATATTAAAACCATATCTGGAACATCACCCACGTGACGAGGACACCGAAATTAATTTGGGTGACCCACCAGTTCTTGATTAAGTCTTTAATGATTATTTTTTTTACTATTATTTTGCTGTTTCATTGTTTTATTTTTTTTAGATTGATGCACTGTACATATTTTGTTTAATATCAGTTTTCTTGTGTAAGCATATTTGTTTGACAGTTGTACATTCTCTCATCAATTTTCATTTTACATCATGAGCACCTCAATGAGAAAATACATGTTCGCACATCTTAAAAGATTTCGTCGTGTGAAATTTCACTTAAGAGGCTTGATACAAAGTTGTAAATCACATCCACTTTGGGATCTGCAAGTACCAGAATTCGTGTTCTATGTTGAAGATCTAGAGGGACAACTCAGAACAGTAGAGAGTGGCATATATGAATTTCAAATGGAGCTTGAAGTTAACTCAATGAGAGGACGAATGTAAGTTCATTTTCCTTTTATATTGTGTGTTTCTTTTTGCTCGCTTTCATGTTTGATTTGATTTTGCAGATTTGATTTTGGTGTGTTTTGATTTATTTTCCCGTATAAATGGCGGATAACGGTACTCCGTGACTTCTTAAGTCGAAATCTTCAGTTTCCCACAATAACTGAAACCCCAAAATCAAACATGGAAGAAATACAACATAAACTCCATAAGCATTTTCCCTCTCTCCCTTAGAATGCCCTCAAGAAAATTTACAAATCTCGTTGTGAACGACTGCGTTTGTTAATGATCAATGGCATTCCTTTTGACATTCGTTGGTTAATTGAAGCAAAGGTCCGATTAGCAAGTGAGTTTTCTGATCCATTTGTTTCTTACATGCCTGGTTTTGGTAAAAGTACATTTGCCTTATAAGAAAAAGAGAGCTAAATGACTTGGCTCAAAATGTCATAACTGTGTAAGACTTGGTTGCAAACGACAGAATTGTAAATCTTTAGGAATGGTTTCTGATACTCGTGAAGATAAAATTAAATTCGTTAAAGATGGCATGAGTAAAGAATTGTTGGATGATATCTTACAATCTCTTGAGACGCATCAAAGTGGATTGGTGCAACGTGAGATTTATAATTTGTCGATACTATTCCAAAAACAAAGTGCACAGTTAAGTCTTGGGAATCTGACTCAAAAAGACCATGTTTGCCAGTTTATAAGAAAACTAGATGGCAAGCCGATCCTCGACCCATAGAAGCGTTCAAGCTGTTACTGGACGTAAAACCAGAGAAAGATGTGAGTCATAATCACAACTACCAGTAAATATCCTTTCACTTCACTATTATTTTACTTTACTGTTATTTTATCATTTGCATTATTGCATTTAGCGGTGTGATTTTATATTTAACAAATATATATTTTTTCTTTTACTGTTTTCTTTTTCTAATCATCATTTTCTTTTTATTTTTTGTTTTTGAATTATTGAGCCACGAGCTTTACTCGTCATTTGACAAATATGCCAACCCATTTACAGTTGTTTCTCATTATTTATGTCACCAAGATCTTTAAATATGAGCTCGTTTTTCAAACACTCACAACTTGTTTTTGAAAAGTTAGTCCAATGGCAACATCTTCGAGTAAACAATTCAAAAACATTTGTGTGCTTTCAGGGTATCACTATGGAAAGTACAAAGAGTTCGTTCAGGCAGCTGTAGATCTTGGTCGTGTCATAGCAGAGAGGAAACTGCATCTTGTATATGGAGGAGGTGAACGAGGGTTATTAAGACTTGTCTCAGAGGCTGTTTTTACTAGAGGAAGCCAAGTACTAGGCATTATTCCAAAAGCCATGAAACCGCTAGTGTGGATGTCTGGCCCACCAATTGGAGAAGAATTAGTGGTATCAAGTATGCAAGAGAGAATATCGGAAATAATGAATCATGCTGATGCTTTTATTTTCTTGCCAGGAGATCTTGCAACTTTTGAGGCACTAATTACATTTGCATCTTGAGCCCACTTGAACATTCATCAAAAACTCATCGGTTTGTTAAATGTTAATAATTGTTATGACGGCTTGCTAACTTTTATTAACCATGCAATAAAGAATCATTTTGTTCCATATTCTGTAAAAAACACTCTTTATCTCTGCTTCTACTGCTAATTAGTTACTTGATCTCGTACAAGCTTATGCACCAGAGCCAGATCCAAAGACTTTTGCATTGAATTGGTCGACGGATGATGGTAGCGGTTGTTGAGTGTTAGAAAGTGCATATTTATAAAGGAGAAAATCGTTATTTTATATATCAAGTATTACTAACAACCCTTACTTTTATGTGTTTAAGTTTCTTGTACTTTAATTATGTGCATTTTATTTTAATTAAGTATTTTATGTATTTTAGGGGGCATCATAGTCATTTCACAATAAACGAGAGATCAAATGGCAAAACGGACATCATTTTTTAACTCAGGACAGTCGAAAACCTTAGGAGGAGTATAAAAGGAAAAATGACACTGTTCACATGTACGATACTGTTCACATGTACGATACTATTCACATATACGGGTACTGTTGGCGTTACTGTAATAAGAAGTGCGATTTAGATTTAACTCTCCGTCTGTAAATATTTTCTGTTTTAGTATTCATGTGCTGTCTTCTAAACTCTTTCTCTTTCCTTTTAAAACATTGAGGACAATGTCTTTTTCAGGTTGGGAGAAAGGAATAGTTGATAATTGTGGAATGTCTTAGTCCTAGTGATGTGTTTACAAAAAAAAAAAATTTCTGCAAAGACTAACTTAGGACAAATTTGAGTCGAAGATGGTAGGATATAGAGAGTGTAGTACCTCTAGAAACGCATCTTCTTAGTATTAAGGGTTTTGTTAAAAAACAACTGAATTTTTCTTCATATTTGTTATCCTCTTTTAAGCTTCTGCATCAAGTTCAGGTGAGACCTCCTCTTCTTCTTCTTTTATTATTCTCTTTTTATTATTATTATTATTATTTTTGCATATTTGTAAAATTATAAAATTTTAAGATAATGTTTAGTTTAGGTTGTGGGGTGGGGATAATTGATGTATATTTTTTTTAATATGTGTGTTGTTTTTCTCTTTTCTCTTTTCTTTTCTTGGTTAAAAAAAAAGGAAATTTTTTTTTTGTTTTTGTCTAGGATGGTTGTGTAAAGAGCCACAACTTTTGAGACGTATCCTAATAGTCTTGTTTTATTATATTTTGATTTTGAGATTCATAGTAAATTGTTTTTGTTCCCTTTTCTTTGAATTACTCGAATTTGTGAACTCTCCACTTGGTTATTAAGTTATTTAATTATTTACTCATTTAACAGGTATTATTGAATCATTCTTCACACACACATTATGACACATACTAGTGGGTTGTAAGTTAAAATTTCACAGCATTTAGTTCTTTTGATTTATTAGGAATAGTATCTAAGGTAGTAGAAAGTGTATATTGCAAAAAAAACAAAAAAATCAAAAAAAACAAAAAAAATGTTTTTATATCTAGAAACTTGAGTAATTAAGTCCGTAGGGGTGTTTCAACACCTCGTACCCTAAGGGCAACTGGTCTGGGAGTCACTGACCTAAAGCTCGCTACATGGGTAATAGATAGATTGTTTGTTTATTAGGAACCCGAGTAATTAAGTCCATAGGGGTGCGTCAACACCTAGTGCCCTAAGGCCAACTGTTATGGGAGTCACTGACCTAAAGCTCGCTACACGGGCTAGAAATGTAATATTTTAAAAATATGTGTGAATAATCTATAGCCTAAAGATATGATTTCTAATAAATTTTGGAACGAAAATGTTGTTTTTCTTTTAATGAAGCGCCATAAGTATTGTGTTAATTACTTAAGCACAAAAGAATGTTTAATGATATTCTGAATAATGAGTGAACATCAATGTGGTAAAGAAATTTGGGAGAGTTCATTTGTTTGGTAATTCAGAGGATAGATGAACAACTATTAACTTGCATGTGAATTTTATAAATCTTAATTTAATATAACGCTTTAATTGCTAGAGGACTAGCAATAAGCTGGTTGGGGGGTGTGATTAGTATTAAAATTTGTTGAATTATCAAGCAATAATAT
Source organism: Citrus glauca (assembly GCA_029633175.1). Classification (NCBI taxonomy): domain Eukaryota; kingdom Viridiplantae; phylum Streptophyta; class Magnoliopsida; order Sapindales; family Rutaceae; genus Citrus; species Citrus glauca. Next base: position 138,477 of record JAQOOD010000057.1, read on the forward strand.
GTTATTTTATGCTTATGTTATAATTTATATTTGTGTTTATGTAATATATTAGGAATTATTAATTATGTTTTAAATATATTTAATGTTGTGTATTTTTTTGTGTTTATTAGGAAAAATATTACTTTCACGTACTTCGAGGCTCCAAACAGATAAATGGAGGTCAAATTTGGATTCCAAAAGTCCGAAAACCTTAAGATCAATCAAGATCAGCTTAAAATTGGGTTTGTATAAAAAAAGTTGACTTTTCCTGTTGACCGAGCACTGATTGAATGATAAAATGAACTTACAATAGATATGAGTGTATGGGATAGCTGACAATTTTGACTAAATCTCAACCGTCCATGATACAATGGCCATGATTGTGCCACGTGGCAATGGTTGGTGAAGCAAGTGGGAGGATCCGAATCTTTGTATTCAGGTCGACCCGATCCACCTATTAACCCGCCAAATCTCAACCGTTCTTTGGGCAAATCGGACGAGTCAAATGATGCCACGTGTGATGTTGACTTTTGAAGTTTGACCAACCATTGGATCTTGATCTAAAGGTTGTGAGGAGCACATACATGAAGTTTATGATGGACCGTAAAACACTGGATTATGAATTTATTTTTCTATAAATAGAGCCTCATTTTTATGTTTTTAGGCATCTCTCTACAACTCTCTTCTTCTCAAATTCTCTCCATCTCCTTGTAATCTTGATTTCCAGGTGTGTTTTTAATATTTTGTATAATTATTTTTATAAATAAAATTAGTTTTATTTCTAATTTTAGTTGTTTTTATTACTTTTAATTATAAGTAATTCAATTCTACTCCTTTTTATTTTAATTATGCTTAACTAAATAATATTAGTTAGGGGAAGGTGAAACTCTTAGGTAATAAATATGATTTAATCAAATTCTATTTTTAATTTTATAAATTAAATTATTTTCTATTTAATTTTATACATATTTTATATTTTAAAAATTTGATTTATTGTAGACAAACAAATGAATTTGGCACAATAAATTCTTAAGATCTTAATATAAAGCATGGTGAAATTGTATTTTGACTTATTGTAGACAAATTAAATTTTGGCACAATAAATACTTAATCCATCATAAAATTAAAGCGAAAATATTAATAATTTGTATAATTAATCTTTTGGGTAATAAATTTAAAAAAATGGCGAAAAAATTTATTAAGTTTTATTTATTTAAGAGTGGATCCATAACCCTAACTAGTTCAATTCCATAGTTTCATTTAAATTAAGTTGTTTAAATTCAGGTTTTAATTTTTAGATAAAATAAAATAAACAAATTAAATATTTTCTCTGTGGATCGACCTTGGACTCACCGAGTTATCATACAACACGACACTCTTATACTTGGGAGTTTAATATTACTTTTAAGTTGTGTCAGTGGCATCCCTGGAAGTTCATCTGGAAATACATCTGAAAACTCCTGGACTATTGGAATATCCTCCAATCTCAACTCCCGAACTTCAGTGTCTAGTACGTATGCAAGATAAGCCGGACAATCCTTTCTTGGTAAGTGTCTTGCCTCAATGGCCGATATGACACAGGAGGTTAAACTCTACGCTCACCACAAAATTTCACCACAATTTTTCCTGGCTTATTAAACACAACTTCTTTTTTTAAACAATCCACAGTAGCATGGTGAGATGTAAGCCAATCCATACCCAAAATGGCATTGAAATCTCGAATGTCTAAAATAATCAAATTCGCCTTAAATTTATGCTCACCCAATCGAATCATGCAATCTCGATACACCCTCTCGGCAAGTAGTGACCCTTCGGTAGGTGTACTAACAACTATACCATAATCTAGCAATTCAGGCTCTCTCTTTATATGCATAACAAATGTACGAGAAATAAAAGAATGTGTTGATCTAGGATCAATAAGAATATGAGCATCATGGCCAAAGATAGATAATCTACCCATAATAACTTCTGGTGTAGCATGAGCCTCTTGCTGAGTCAAGGCAAAGACTCGAGCCTGAGTACGAGGTCGACCAGGTTGACCTCTCTGACTTGGAATAGTGGCCTGACTCCTAGATATAGAACCCCCTGTCTGCATACCCCTTTGACCGTGTATTGGTCCAACATGAGATTGATACTGTGGGGCTGTCCCTCGAGCAGAACTGTCACCCTGAGATAAAGTGGGGCAAAACCTCTTAATATGTCCAAGTTGTCCACATAAATAACACACATTGTCTCCCATACGGCATTGGCCCTGATGGTTCCTACCACACGAAGGGCAAGAGGTCTGTTGTATACTCCTACGGTGTCCTCCGCTATTCCTGTCATATTGTCCCTTAGTCCTAACATTACTCCCCATTGATGGCTGTGCCGAACTGTAACTGGTGGGTTGTCTCTGATCTCCCCTGTTACTTATACTCTGATTCTTTTGCACACCAGCAGAGTAATTTGTATGTGAGCCTCTCTTCAGTGGTCTGCCACTCGAGCCACCCTCTGTCCAACTCTGGCTATGTTTTTGTTTCAGAGCCTGAACTCTACGTCCCTCAGAGATACTGTGCTCTACTCTCTTACCTGCCTCAACTACCTCAGTAAACTCAATGTACTGTGATGCTGTCACAGTTGTAAGAATCTCAATCGGAGGCCCTCCTCAAAATGCCTGCATCTCTCCTTCTCATCACCAACTACTGAAGTGGTAAATCTAGAAAGATCTAAAACTTTCTTCTCATACTCTTCTACTGTCATAGATCCTTGAACTAACCAAAGGAATTCACTCCGCTTAATATCCTAATAGACAGCTGGAAAATAATGATCGTAGAACTCCTTACGAAAAATAGCCCATGTAAGCACAGCATACCTTTGGTATCTATGCTCTACTATTTGCCACCAATGATAAGCTTTATCCTCAAGTAGAAAAGTGGCAAATGAAAGTCTATCCTCCTCTGAGCATCTCATCACATCAAAAATACGTTCTAACTTAATAAGCCATGACTCTACCCCAAGTGGATCACCAGAACCTTTAAAAATCTTTGCCCCTAAACTTCATACACGCTCAATAATATTTGCAAGACCGACATGCGGATGAGTCTGATTCTGTACCACTGTAGTCACAATATGAGATAATCTATCAATTGACTGCTCAATATTCGGAGCATTTCCTGGTGCCTGGTGCCTGTTGCACAACCTCGTGCGTTGAAGACTCAACTATTCCCTCGTCTACGGGATCAATTTCCCCTGCAGGTACATCTCCTGGAGTCAACCCAACTACGAGTCTAGTACGGCCTCGACCACGGCCACGTCCGCGGCCACGTCTACTGCTACGACGAATCATGATGGTGCCTACAAAATATCAATTCCAACTTTAATAACAATCAAAACTTATTCTATTTACGACAGTAAAGTCTACAGAATCTATAACCATGCTCTGATACCAACTGAAATGACCCGCCCCGCACCCCCAGGGTGAGTCTATCTAAACTCGTATAATCGAATCGATAATATTAATGATATTTAAAAATTCTGTCAGAAATTCGACAGAATCTCCCCTATAAATACAACATTCCCAAACCTACGATTTACAAAACAATACTCCCAAAAATAACTCATTATCCATCCAACCTTCAAAACCAACTTCTCAAGTCAACATATCAAATATCACCCAAATCATTATAATATAAAAAATATAATGATTATCCTTAATTACAAAATATAACAAATAAATACAATTTACAATATCCCAAATATCAAAATATTAAATCTACGACTCCTAGCACCATCACGTGGCCACAATTTCAAATCTAACTATCAATACTGGGTCGACTGATGTACCTGCAAATCTCCTGTGGGGGGAAAAATATAAGAAAAATGGGGTAAGTATAAAACTCAGTGAGCTCAGTGAGTGGATGGTTGTTTTTGAAAAATAAATTTATTTAAAATGATTTACTCTTTCTCAAATCAATTTCATCAAACTATCATAAGAACTTATATAAACATATTTAATTCAAATTATACTCAATTTTGGTTAGCACCAAGTTTGATTTTTCAGAACTTTGCATTCAGTGCCCACAAAGTTTGATTTCATTTTTTCAACTGTAATTAAGGGCAAAACAACCATGGAGATGTAGACTAGTAAACCTACTACTGATTATGATTCTTTACATGTTTTTGGTTCTACTAATTATTATCATAAAGCATTGTTCATGGGTATAATTGGTGGAATAAAAAAATATTGTCTCTAGTGTCTTGTTACAAAGAATATTATTTTTAGTAGAAATGTGACTTTTGATGAATTAGTCATATTGAAACAAAAAGATTCACAAAAGTTTGAGCATTGTCTAAACTTAACCAATATCCTACAAGTATGAAAGCAGCCGGAGAAGGCAAAGATTGGAGGATGACTTGTTGATAGTCAACTCAGATTTAAAAAAATTTCACTGAGGTGGAGAATTGTTGAAAAATCAAACTTTACTTTGTGGGCACCGAATTCAATGCCCATCAAAGTTGATTTTTTTTAATTTCAAAATTTAATTTGCCAATTTGCAATGGTAGGTGAGAAAAGCATATAAATAGAGAAGAGAGGTTAGAGCTTGATGATCCTAAAATTGAGAGAATTGAGAACAATTGTAAGTGAAGAAATTTTGAGAGAGCTTCTACTTGAGTGCTAGGATGATTCAATTGGATGTATTGGGGTTGTAGATATTGAGAGTTTTTCCAACTTTTGTAAAGTCTCATTATTAGTAAAAATATCTTCCAGTATTTGCCCATAGACATATGAATTACGCCGAATCACGTAAATTATTATGTCTTATTATCTTTGCATTTGTTTATCACCACATTTATATTTCTCCAAAAGTCGCAGTTACCATAATATTAGTAATTGCTCAACCCGCACTTATGCAACAATATCGACATGTTGCACTTTATCGTTGGGCCTTCTACTTTGTCCCCCAAATAATTGATAACATTATTAATAAAGAAAAAGACGAAACTTATTATGCTTCAATTTCCCGTAAGTTTTAGGTCTTTTTAATCATACATATTCCACAATCATCTCTTGGTTCAGTGGTTACACTACTAAAAAAATGTGCTTTACTGACACTTCGTTACTGACACTTTGCAAAAAGTGTCAGTACTTATGTACATATGCACCATTTTCCACTTTTGAGAAATTGAAATCAAAGATTAATGATACTAGGGTGTCAGTAAAATAAATATCAAAAATCACTAACACTAAAGTATCAATGATAAAAAAAATCATAAAAAATTTGTTTTAGCTCCAACCTGAACCTAAGAGCTCTAAAATTTAAAGCTTTAATGTTTGGAGCACAGACCATCAAATCTCGATGAGTCAAAGTTATAATAATATTTACATTATTAAAAAATGAAAATATAAATAACAACAACATAAAACACACTTGACGTTTCCCCATCTAGGTTATATCGATTGTCTCTAATCTCTATCTTACTTTCATTGTTCACTTTCGCTTTCGCTTTTCTCTTCTCGATCTCTTCTATTTTGCACTATCCATTTACAAATTAAATTCAATTAATTTAGATAGATAATGAAAAGCTAAAACTCTGTTTCATTTTTCGATTTTCCCCAAATTGAAACACAAACCAAAACCCTAATCGCTTGTTATCGAAGGGGTTTTTCTCCAACTAAACCATCCAGTGCCTATACTAGGCAAGTAAGTAAAAGCCATCGACAAGGGGTGAAGTGGCACCATCGGTTCAGTATTCAGGTAATCTAATTCTCCCTGACAAGTTAAGTCCAGAGAAAGAACTATGGAGGAGGTTATCAGCTGGTAATGGCAGAATATTTTATTTTTTTTTGGGAAATTTAATTTTTGGGTTTGTTTTAATTTGGGTTATGAATAATATTTTTGAATTTTTATTTTTGGGTTGTTTCAGATATTTAGAAATTGAACAGTAGTGCAACCCTGGTGGGTTTTATTTTCCAAATCTTTTTTTCTTTGATTTATTCGTAACTTGAAATTTTTGTTCTTATTTTTCTATATCTTCACTCACATGCAGTCCAAAAATACAGGCATTTTAAGTGGTGCATTACTTAAACTCAAAACACTTGCTGCTACGAATCTGTTTTTTCTGCCACATTTGAGGTCAGTTTCAAACTTTGTGCATGTGATTTACTGTTATTGTTATTTAAAACTAAGAATGTGCATTTTTTTAGTTTCTGAAATAAACTGTTAGCTCCGTTTCTTAACTTATGAGCAATAAGTTAGTTGATTTTGACTGTACTAAAATATGAAATTTCATTTTAGCTTTTGCCTTTGTGATTAGGAGATGATTGTTTGGGTGTTATATTGGCTAAATGACTGTGTATTTAGTGGTTACAAATTATTTACATCTCTGTTTCATGTAAAGAGAGGCAAATTTTGTTATATAATCCTATTTGTTTATTTATTCTGTTTTGGTTGGACGATTTGTAATAGATACAATGACTATGATATGAATTAATTAAGTTCGTAGTTGTGAGTATTTTGAGATTGTATAAAGTTAATGACTTGTGTTTGATTCAATAAAGAAATGCTTGTTTCAAAGTAGTTCTGCATGTTGTATTTGAAGTTAAAACATGATTTATAGAATCTTAAAAAATGGCTTGCAAAGTGGTATGAAGACATTATTTATTTGAACTCTTAACTTTTGTTAGTTACTTGACATGTGAATTAGTTCGACTACTTAAAAAGCCATTAGCACCCATCTTACCTATTAATATCCTATTTAAGTTTCAAAACTTCTTTTGTTTCAATTTTAGGATTTTGTCTAAATTAATATTATAATTAATGATTTATAGGGGCTATTAATGATTTTCCAGAATTATAAGTTTATTATTACAACTATAATCATAATAACATTGAACTTTATATTAATCATGCAATTTAATTAAACTTAAACTGACATTACATATGTGAACAGGTAAAATATTTGAAATGGAGAGAAGTTGGATAACTTGTGATAGATTGTCTGTGGAGTATCGTTCTGGAGTTGCTGATTTCTTAAGTTTTGTCGTTTTGAATGCTGAAAATCGAATGTTAATTAGATGTCCTTGCACCTTTTGTTGTAATATGGAGTTTCATACTCCTCAACAAGTGACTTTTTGGAAGATTGGAAACCTTTTGTTGACAAAGTTTTGTCTGAACAATTTCAGGTGCTGTTTGTTAATATTACCTGATTTAATTGTTGGTAGTTACTAATAATCAGTGGTAACTTTTGTTCTTCATATAAACTGTTTGTGCAGGAAAAAAGTAAGAAGGCAAAAAATAAAAGAGCAAAAAATGTCTACAACCATCGCTTGGGCAGTACAAGATATGATGGCATGTTGTATAGAAAAGTAAGTATGGTAATATGGAGTAATTACAGTAATATAAGTAATCTAGTAAGTATAATATAATAGAATCAATTATTTATGTTTTATGTCACCTTGTAACAGAAAAAGGAGAGTGGAGTTTCTGAGCGGGAGATTGATCACAGCGAAGCTTGGTTAATGGCACGAGCAGACCGAGATGAAAAATATGCTTCTGATGTGACGCCAATTGTTGAGAAAATAGTAAGTCACTTGTATACTTAATTCTTATGAATTTTCTTTATAATATGTGTGGGGGGGTAGATATTTACGTACATATATGCTGCTTTTTATAATAATTGTATGGCAACATTTACAATTTACAAAAAAATAGTAAGATTTCATCAGAACTTATTTCTTCGCATATAAAAAGGTTAAAACTTGTGTGAGTTGTTGTCATGTAATATTTTCTGTAATTTCAATTTGAACTGTATATGGATTTGCTCTTTGTTAAAGATTCAAGAAGGATATTAGTTTAGTTTAGCTGATGTCTTGTACTCGTAATTGCGGATTTACAATATTTTTTTTTGTGAATCAGTTGAAGAGTCAGGTTGAACAAGGAACATTCCAATCACAATGGTCATATCACATTCTAGGTGAAGCTCTTCAGAAGCAACCAAATGGAAGCATGGTGCAAGGAGTGGGCCAATTTGTCACCCCATCTATGTACTTTCATGTCCCTGATGCCACTGAGTTAGCAAGAGAAAGAAAGATGTATCAAGAGAGTTTCCAATTCATGTCTGCTCAATTAGAACGCATGAATGCAAGGTTAAATGCATACAGCAATACTGAAGTTAGAAGTTCTGACTTTCCGAAGCCCAAAACTTTCACTGGTGTTCAGATTGACAATGATCAACAATCCCCTGAAACTCTTAGAAAAAGAAAGGTATATGGCCTGTTACATGTCATTATTTTATTTCCATTTGTATATGCATGTATTACTACTAATGGTATGTATTTTGATTATTGCATAGGCTGATTTGCCATCGGTTAAATCAAGGACAGTCCCACAACAATTTCCCAAGCAACTCCTCAATAAACCCCCGAAAAAGTAGAGTGTGAAATTAATTCAAAGCCCACGTCGAGAAGATCTCCTAGACTAACTCCTAAAGTACTGGATAGGAAGTTCTCCTATAATGACAAACTACCCAACAAAGAACCACTAGTCATCAGACCAACAGAAGTACCCAAAAAAGAACCACTGGTCATTAGACCAGCAGAAGTAGCCAAAAAAGAACCTAGAGTCATCAGACCAGCAAAAGTAGCCAAAAAAGAACCCCTAGTCATCAGAACAGTAGCAAAAGACCTCAATGTACGTGTGAAGGATACACGGGCAACAGCACGATCAAGAAAGAATGACAGTAGTGAATATATGAACATGTTTACCATGTTCTTCGAGAATTCTTTACCTTGGTTGATCAGGATTCGGCATGACACAGCAACCTTTGGTGAAATTTGGGAAACACACTTGGAAAAAATGATTTGTGCCGAAATCATCGAGTTTAAAGAAGTCTCAAACTGCATCATTAACATATGGATCAAGTATAGTTAATCATAACTTATGTTTTAGTAAACTTGGCCCTATTATTTTATTTCCTATATTTAAACTTACTTCATTATATATATTTGTTTCCTCTTAGACACTTGTATGAGGAGATGGAGAGCAATGGAAGTACTAAACAAGTTCAGTTTGGGCTTTTTGAGAAGTTATATCCAAGGGTCAGCTTCAAAGACAGGACTCAATACATTTCAAAACTTTTAGGCTTGGCAGAATTAGGACAAGCCATCGTATTCCTATATAACCCTGGGTATAACCTTTTTCATTTGCTAGTTATATTCTTTAATTTGTAGATTAATCACGAATGGGGATGGCAAAATCCGAGTCCGGGTCCAGGTTTAGCTTTTCCGGATTCGGACCTGGATATCATTTTCTTTTCCCAGATCTAAATTTTAACCCGAATTGTTTCACCCGAGTCCGGGTCCGGGTTCAACTCGAAAAAATCCAAGTTTCTTGATTCTGGGTTTTAAACCCAAATTAATAAATCAATATCAATTTTTAAAATTCTAAAAATAAAAAATTAATACATTTAAAATAAAAAATAAAAGATTAATCAATAAAATTAATTAAAAAATAATACTAAAATTAAATATCAGGGTCCGGGTTCCGGATGTCCGGGTTAACCTAAACCCAGACCCGGACCTAGATACGGATATATCCGGGTTATTAAAATTTATTCCGGACCTGGGTTTTTTTACATTCCAACCCGGCCCGGATTATCCGGGTTCGTATGGGTCCAGGCCGGGTTCGGGTTATTTTGCCATCTCTAATCACGAAGTTAAAAACTTTTACTTGTAATTCATGTGTGAGAGTAATTTTTACTTTGTTTAGTGCCCACTGGGTGTTATTGGCAATTAATATAGTGAGACGTACAATCTATTACCTTGATCCTTTGGAAGGTAGTCCTGATGAAGAGCTAATGCAGATTGTCAATTAGTTAAGTTTGTTATTTGTATCTTTGATCATGTTATTTTATTTTTATGTCTTATGCTAATTATTTGCTAATGTTAGCTGTGTCTCTTAATTGTAGGGGGATTCAAATACATCAGAGTTTAAATTCTGATACAAAGGCCAATGTTCAATGGATACCTGTAAAGGTAAAAATCAGACAAACCTAACTAATTATTATTAACGTACAATAAAAAATTAATGTAATTTTGATCTTGTAGTGTTCGAGGCAGCCGAGCAGCTTTGAATGTGGTTACTATGTGATGAAATACATGCAAGATATCATCACAAATGTGAACGTTCAAAAAAATAATGTAAGTATTGAAAATGATTTTTACAATACTGCATCATATTGTTTTAATTTATTGTAAAATGAATCAGCTCAACCACATGTGTGCTTCTTTACAGTTATCTTTTTATTTCGTATTGTATGCATTTTATAAATTGTGAGGGTACTTATAATTGTGACTATGTTGCATACTGTTGAATAGATTATATGAATATCCATATAGACATGAATTAGAATTTGGGATGTACACAATGTACTGCATATCCTAACACAAAATAATTGTTTGGGTTGCAAACTAGTTGTTAGTGGGGATGTGCTATGGTGTCGTTGCTTGTACTTTACTTTGATGAGGATAAATTGTCACCCAATTAAGGTTTTGTATCTACATCTATATTTGTATTAAATCGCGTACTGTTGGGGAGTTCCAAAGAGTAGTACCAAATGTTAGTCTTCATAAGTATTTCCATATAATGCCTACTATGGTAAAATTTGGGCCCTCTTTAATTTTGCCTCTATATGGAATTTGACTAAATTATTTTTCTATGAATTACAGGAGCAGTAACATCGATTATGAAAAGTGAAAAAATAAGGGAAATTTGAATTAAAGTAAAAAGGAAATGTTGACCCCAAAAGATCTTGATAAAAAAAATTATAAATTTGTATGTCACCAAGTAAAAGTAAATTTTATTATTTAGTATTTGAAATATCTTTGATTGTTTTTATGTATGTATTTATGTATACATGCGTTTGTATGTATGCATGTTTTTCTGATAATTTTTATTGATAATTAATTATTAAAATTAAGTTGATATTTAATTGAATAAAAATTTGTTATAATATGTATACATGTGTTTGTATGTATGCATGTTTGTCTGATAATTTTTATTGATAATTAATTATTAAAATTAAGTTGATATTTAATTGAATAAAAATTTTTTATAATATGTAATATGCATTACATAAACCCTAGGTTACATTTTTTTATGTAAATGTAAACTTTTGTTTAATACAATATAAAAATCATTAAGTTTTATCAAGATCTATTCGTTTTTTTTCCTTAAAGTAAGGTAAAATTGGTATTTTGTATATGTGAATAACTTGTTGTTTTAAAATTAAAGTTCAAGGGAGTTGAGGAATCACTGTCAAGGACCTCTCGCGACTTCGTGATCAGTGGGCTACATACATTGCCATGTTAATTACAGCCTACAATCGCGAGGTAATATATAAGTAATTTATGATTATTTTTCCTTAAAACAAATCTGACTTATTTTTTGTGGTGTGCTAATTGATTTTATATACTTGTAGCTGGAAACAAAATAAAGGCATATGCGGACTCCAAAATCAGTGACATTGTTGTCTATTTTTTCTTCTTGGCTAAATTTTTCGAAATTAATTTAGTATTTTATCGTGTATACTACTTGTTCAGAGTTTAATTTAGTACTTGAACTTGTTTTTTACCCCCAAACAATGATGTATTTGAACTATTTTAATTTAACTGATGTATTTGAAATGTGTATTATGTGAATTGCATTACAAGATTTGGTATGTTTAATATATTTTGGGTTTATTTTAATTGTAAAATAAACATGAATAATGTGATTAAAAAAATAAAACACAATCGGTATAGCACTGTTAATATTGACACTAATTATTTAAACGACGATAAGAATTTTTTATGTTACTGCGTCAGTGGATTCCTGATACTGTAGTCACATAAATCAGTGACATGTAAATAGTATCATTAAATGCTAACACGATTGAGTCACTATCCTTGTCACTCTCTAGTGACACAAAATATTGACATAGAAATAGTATCAACTGATACTAACATCATAGTATCACTATTGTGGTGATACTATAGTGATACAAAATACTGACGCAAAAATCACTGACACCAAAAATTAGTGTTAGTGTGCTCTGGCTTGAGCATTACTGACACAATTAATAAGTGTTAGCAAAAGTGATTACTGACACTAAATTAGTGTCAATAAAGCCCACTTTTCTAGTAGTGTTATCACCGCACTTCTCCTGTCCAATCTATATCTACCACATTGTCAATGCCAACTTATAGCTTATAAGGAAAGTGCAAATTGTCAAAGTAATGAGAATCAAAATATTATTCAAGGCAAACAATCGATCAAATTCACTACAAAAAAACAGGCAATAGATGATGGAAAATAACTGTCATAAAAGAAGGTGCATGACAAACAATTTATATGTCATCTATATCATTGTCATTAATTTATGACAGGATATTTTTCATCATTAATTCATGATGGCTTTTCACAGTCATATATTTGTCACACAATATTTTAATATAAAAATAATTAAATAAAATTTAAATTTATTTATGTGCTTTTTAAAAAAAATTTGGCAGAAAATTGAATTATCATTTGTAAATTTATTGTTCAATTTTAGTAGTAATTTAATTATTTATGATAGAATGTATGATGGCTATTTCCCGTCATAAAGTTTTCATTTTTTAAAAAAAATATATGTTACAATTATAATTTGTTGATGAATTCCTATTTAATATCATAAAACCCCAAAAAAATTAATATTAATTAACATCCATTCAATCCAACAAACTAATTTCAAAATAAATACATCTAATATTCAATGAGAGCACCATTAATAAATAATAAAATATCTCAAATTGAAAAAATCATCCCAAAGTATTAAAAAAAAGGTTAAATTATAATCAACCTCCAAGAAAAGCAATTAAAAACAACCACGAAGCCAAGTTACTTAACAAAACTTCTAAAGATTAATTTAAGTATTCCAACAACAGGACTTACAGTAAAACTTCCAACAGCAATCCAATCTTCCAAGAGCACTCTAATTCCAGCCACATACCCTCCAACACTCCAACTATTAGTCCAACTCATATGCAGCAGCCCAATATCTTCCAGTAGCACTCTAATTCTAACCACATACATAGAAACACTCCAACCTATATCCAGTAGCACTCCAATTCCAACCACATACATAGAAACACTCCAACCTATATCCAGTAACCTAATCTATGTAGAATCAATCAAAATACCTAATGTTATCAAATGCATAACATCTGCACTACCATCCTTAAGAACAACCATTATAGTTTGATACCACAACTTTAATTTTGACAAATTGTAACAACTAATAACAAGGTGCATCTATAGTTTTATACTCATACCAACCATTTTACTGAAGCAACAAGGATGTCAAAAAAATGGTTAGCCGACTCCAAAGGAACCTCATCAAGTTCATCATTTCTTTCCATTAAAGTGTTAATCACAAGATTAATACTGTCAAACTTTAAAAATAATGCCACAGATATGGAATAAAAGAAAGTTAAGATATATTATCATCAACTTACATTGTTCATTAACAAACAACGTCTGCGATTAAAGATGTATATACTGTACAAGAAGTTTAAACATCGACCTGCTTTCATGCTTTTGTTCTTCAGGCTCAAATGTATAGAATTCGGCCGAACTCCTTCCAATTTGTTAGTTTATATCCCGAAAGCAATAAAAACATGCATTAGCTATAAAATTGGAAGGAGCACCATCATTGTCTACAACTAGAAATGCATAAGCCACCATATCAACTAAGAGCAAAGAAAGCATTGTTTATGGGTATAACTGGTGAAGTAAAAGGATATTGTTTCTAGTGTCCTATTACAAAGAATATTATTTTTAGTACTGATGTGACTTTTGATGAATCAGTCATGTTGAAACAAAAATATTCACAAAAGGATGACAAAACCAATAGTTCTTTGCAGCAGGTGGAGTTTGAAAAGATTAAAGATAATCCAGCTAGTGTTAAGGAAACAAATAGTGATTCTCCATCGACTGAGGATAAAGAAGAGGTTCTAACCCATGAATTTTCATAGCAACAAGATTCAATTGCATATAGAAGGGGACAAAGAGAGATTCTAGATTTGTTTACTTTGTTGATATGGTGGCTTATGCATTTCTAGTTGAAGAAAATAATGGTGTTCGTTCCACTTATAGAGAAGCAATAAGTAGCCTGAAAGTAGACATTAGAAGCTAGCAATTGATGAAGAAATGCAGTCTCTTCATAAAAATGGAACTTACGAGGTAGTTACAATGCCCATGGAAAAGAAGGCAATTGGGTGCAAATTGGTATATGCAAAGAAAGAAGGATTTCCTCATAAGAATGAAATTTGATACAAGGCTAGATTGATATCAAAAACCTATGTTCAGAAGGAAGGAATATACTACAATGGGGTATTTTCTGCCATTGTGACACACTTGTCTATTCAAATTTTGTTAACCATGGTTGCGCAATTTAATCTTGAATTAGTTCAGCATGATGTAAAAATTGTATCTTTACATGGTGATTTCGAAGAGGAAATCTACATGACTCAACCAAATAGATTCAAGAATACTGGAAATGAAAAATTGGGTTTGCAAATTGACAAAGTCACTTTATGGATTGAAACAATCTCTGAAGTGAAGAATTGTTAAAAAGTCAACATCGAAGCCAACTTTGTTGAACATTTGCATATGGTTAGAAACTTTTGACTGCAATTGCATGTGCTACCATGAAATTTCCTACTCTTCAACAAAGTTAGCACCAAAGCCATTAAAATTGAAAAACGACCAAGATTTTTTTTCCAAGTATTCATAATGTAAGCTTCGCCTATAAATAGAGAAGTAGAATCCATTTGTAATCCATCCTAATATCCCAAGTTTGAGAGCAATTGCAAATGAAGCAACTTGAGAGATTTGAGAGAGCTTCTACTTGAGTGTTCTAGTGAGGATATAAATGGGTGTATTAAGGTTGTGGATTTTGAGAGATTTTCCTAAACTTGGTAAATTCTCATTTATTAGTAAAATTATCTTTCAGTCTTTGTCCGTTCATGTAAGTTTTAATTTGAACCACTTAAATTGTTGTGTCCGATTTTCTTTGTATTTATTTGTCACCACATTTATATTTCTCTAAAAGTCGCAGTCATCGTAATATTGATAATTACTTAAGCCGTGCTTCCACAACAATTGGAAGTCCTATAATTTTTTATTATGTTAGATTAGATAAATTCTTTATTGTCAAAGGGTTGAAGCTACTATATATATATCAATTGTAAGACTAATTAAGATCATTAAGAAATAAAATAAATAAATTTTTCTTGTCTTCTCTGTAAGTATTCTGTTTTCTTCTCTATTTTTCTGGTTTGTATACAACCGAATCAGGCAAATAACCAACGTTACTATGAAATATTGTAATTGGATAAGTAATATGATTCGGAATTGAGCAAGTGTAGGTAACTACTTGGAAATAATTATAATAGAGTTCTATGATGAAGAAAGGACGAAAGATTTAGAAAGTGTTTTTGATAAGTTGAGGTGAGCATATCGAATACAAAAATTAGTTTTTAATAGAATAATGCAAAGTTATTTAATGACATATATTCCATTTGTTTTCTCTAGACTTCAACATTTGTTTTGTTGTTTTCGCAATGACTTTAGCATTTAGGTGCAAAAAGAAGGCTCTGTGTTTTAGTTATTTCCTTTTGCACTTCTACTTCCAACGCTTTTTCTTTTCTTTCATATCTTAATGAATTGTAACAATTTTGCTTGATTGGACAAAGGTGATTTGTTGTAATTAAAGCTTTATTATTGATTTTTTTTCAAGTGTACTGTTTTTATTGGATGGGGCATGTGACGGATAAATATAAAAAAGAATTTTTTTAAAAAAATAGTAATAAATCCAAGGCAGTTTCACTCTAACAAATAGAATGCATTATTTTAATTATAACGGGAGAGCAGTTGTTGCTGTTAAACTGACCATCAATAGTAAAAGTCTTTTGTCATGTACTTCTTTTAACGGCAATGTTTACGGCATTAAATCTATGTCATAAAAACTAAATGACTTTCCACGGTTCGTGAATCAACATCTCACCCATTGATGTGTCAACATAACTATTTGACGGCATTTTTTTTTTATTTTTTGCCGTCAAAAGTCGTTTTTGTTGTAGTAACATGACAGTGATTAAGATGTTGCCTGGGCAATTTGATCATTTGATCATACCAACCGCACGGCCTATGATTCCTTGCTTCGTCCAACTTCATTAATTTTTCTTTAAAAAAATCAAATTAATGAATTTTTATGTGTGTTAAGTTTTGTTACAATAATTAACCACATTTACTACGGGCGGGCAGAACTCTCATGCCAACCATACCGCCTATGATTCCCTGCTTCGTCCAACTTCATTAATTTTTTTAAACAAGTTAAATTTATGAATTTTTATGTATGTTAAATTTTTGTTATAATAATTAACTACATTTACTCGGGGCGGGCAGAATTCACTCATATTTCTTGGGTGGGCAATATAATATTACCATGAATTTTTGGTTAATCAGATCCTAAACCTCTTGGAGAAAAAAAATTCAGGAAAATCTTCTTGAAAATGTGGTTATATCATAAAAAGAATGTGGTGGCCGGACGGGCTAGAAAATAAATAAGTAGTGCATCATTAAAGTTAGAGCTTCACAAGGGAAAATGCTCTGCACGATTTTAATTGCGCTAGGTTTCCCAAATTGCAGAGGATTAATTATTAATGCTATTGATAAAGAAGGGCAAGTAAAGTTGGAGGCAAACTCCTTTTAGCTTCTTATTAAAGATTATTTTAGTCCCGTTAGGAATAAGAAAACATATATACACACACTGTATATATTAATCAAATAAGAAGTATATATACATATAGGCCTGAGTTTAATTAATTTGTCTCGTTTTATTATTATTCAGCAGCTATGGGCAGCAACTCGGAACTTCATGTCGTTCTCACCACCAAGCTTTCCTTAGATAGAAAGACAATGTATATGAAAGTAAGTAAATTAATTATCTTCTTTCCTTTTTTATTTAAAAAAATTAAAATTATTATTTGCATCTGCATATATGCGTGTATGCAGTTGATTTTGTTGGATTATTTTCCTGTGCTGTTGCTATTCTGTTGGTGGTTCGTCATGTATGGCGTCGACGCCCCTCTCATTACTTTGACGGCCGAAACATGCTCCATGGCACTAATATTGACAGTTTTGTTTGAGGTACGGTGGAGGTGCCTATTCAAATATTTTAAAAAGGTACGTAAAAGATCTAATTATATATGGTAATTGTTAAGGTTATGGTATGAGAAGGAGATTAATTTGGTAATGTTATTTCTTTTAATTTATTTAATTATGTTTTGTATATTGTGTTTCAGGAGGCAGATTTGGAGAATATCATTCAATTTACTGAAACCCTACATTATTGTCAGGTATGTATCTATTATTAATAACACTACATATATATAATCAGTGTCGTTAGCTTCCAATCCGGTAAACTCAAATTTTATTAAAATTCGTTATTAGTAGATCAAAATACAATCGAGATTCATAGATCGGAAAATTTTTGATATAATAATAATGTATGTTGTTAGTTAATTGCATATTGTTTAATAAATAAATTAACCAGTTGCAGTTAGCTAATGAACGAACGAAAGAACTAAAATTAATTAATTTTTGTTTTACAGATAATGTATGATCACCATCAGGCGACACCAAAATCTTTCATGTTGTCATCCCTTGTATTCCTAACTTTTGCGGGTTTTCTAAATGCGGCCGCCCTCTACATAGCACCACTGGTATTGTTTCTCGAACCGCAAGGAGCCGGCTTTTACTATTTAATGTGTTATGTTCTGTCGGGCTTCTCATGTCTCCAAATAAGTTTTATACAGCCGCTGCAACTAAATTGCGATGCTGATAGCTTCAAGTTTATTAGGAGCCAAACCCTCGTTTTCTCGGAAACCACAACCGCTGCTGCTACTACAGCAAAAGAACCAGCTGAGAGCGCAGGCTCAGACGAAATTGTGTAACTTCTTTCTTTATAAAATTATTTAACTTCATTTTGTCTTATTTAATAATTAATTACTGATTTGTAATTATTTGTTTTTATTTTATAACAAGGTCTAGAGCGATACATACATACATATATATGTAAATATATATATATATATATATATATATATATATATATATATATATATTTATAGGGTCCGCCTACCGTGCAACAGAGGCACGGTACCTCACTTTTTGTCTTTTTTCAACTCAGCCAATGGATTAATGGCTAAAGTGTTCAACGGCCCAGATTTGTTCAATTGGTTATTAACACTTAAGTCCCTAGTGTTTATTATAAAATCATAAAAACTAAAAGTTTTTAAATATTCACTTACATAATTTCTGTTGTTTTAAATTTTTTAAAGTTTGATCCATTGACTTAATTTGATCATAAAAATATTGATGGTGTAAATATAATAAGATAATATCACATAAAATTTTTAAACACATGAAAATTTGATAAATGTAAATAATATTTTTTGTTATATAATATATATTTAATGTAAAATAAATAAATTGAATATGTTTTAAGAACATAGGTTATTAACCTTGATACTTTAGAAAATTATAAAATAAAAAAGGTGAAATTTCAAAAGAAGAAACATGTAAAAAGTCTTAGGTTGTAAAATTCATTATTTTAATATTACAAAACTTTACTTTTTTATTACGTGCTTGTTTTTAGCATTAGTTGACATGTTAGTTTATTTATACATACAATATGTTAATTTACTTATAAAATATTAATATATATATAGCCCAACAAAGTTATAGAAAGATAAATAAAGAATAATATAAAAGGAAGTTAGTTTATTTTTTTAAGAATATTTCAAAAGCATTTGAGCTTTGTGTTTCTTGAGAATTATCATTTTTTAAAGATGTTTGAGCATGTGAATCTTACTGTAATGATAATTTATTATTTATTCTTGATTAAAAATAATTGAATAATAAATTTATTAATTTCCAAATGCTCTTTTAAATATAGGGTAGTTAATTAATTTTTATTGTATTAACCTAAACTTTGTGATGATAGCTAATCAACCATTGCAGAAGTTCTACCACGATTATTTTTATTTTTTTTACATCCCTTTAAACCATCATCACTCAAAAAATTAAAGGTTTGTTTGGCACACTATAATATATTATATTACATTATATTATGTAATGCATATGTATTATATTAAATTATATTACATCAGCAGTATATTATAATAATTATTATAAAATTATGCAACGTTTGGTAAGTCACCCCATCTATGTACTTTCATGTCCCTGATGCCACTGAGTTAGCAAGAGAAAGAAAGATGTATCAAGAGAGTTTCCAATTCATGTCTGCTCAATTAGAACGCATGAATGCAAGGTTAAATGCGTACAGCAATACTGAAGTTAGAAGTTCTGACTTTTCCGAAGCCCAAAACTTTCACTGGTGTTCAGATTGACAATGATCAACAATCCCCTGAAACTCTTGGAAAAAGAAAGGTATATGGCCTGTTACATGTCATTATTTTATTTCCATTTGTATATGCATGTATTACTACTAATGGTATGTATTTTGATTATTGCATAGGCTGATTTGCCATCGGTTAAATCAAGGACAGTCCCACAACAATTTCCCAAGCAACTCCTCAATAAACCCCCGAAAAAGTAGAGTGTGAAATTAATTCAAAGCCCACGTCGAGAAGATCTCCTAGACTAACTCCTAAAGTACTGGATAGGAAGTTCTCCTATAATGACAAACTACCCAACAAAGAACCACTAGTCATCAGACCAACAGAAGTACCCAAAAAAGAACCACTGGTCATTAGACCAGCAGAAGTAGCCAAAAAAGTACCTAGAGTCATCAGACCAGCAAAAGTAGCCAAAAAGAACCCCTAGTCATCAGAACAGTAGCAAAAGACCTCAATGTACGTGTGAAGGATACACGGGCAACAGCACGATCAAGAAAGAATGACAGTAGTGAATATATGAACATGTTTACCATGTTCTTCGAGAATTCTTTACCTTGGTTGATCAGGATTCGGCATGACACAGCAACCTTTGGTGAAATTTGGGAAACCACACTTGGAAAAAATGATTTGTGCGAAATCATCGAGTTTAAAGAGGTCTCAAACTGCATCATTAACATATGGATCAAGTATGGTTAATCATAACATATGTTTTAGTAAACTCGGCCCTATTATTTTATTTCCTATATTTAAACTTACTTCATTATATATATTTGTTTCCTCTTAGACACTTGTATGAGGAGATGGGGAGGGGGGGGGGGGGGGGGGGGGGGGGGGGGGGGGGGGGGGGTGGGGGGGGGGGGGGGGGGGGGGGGGGGGGGGGGGGGGGGGGGGGGGGGGGGGGGGGGGGGGGGGGGGGGGGGGGGGGGGGGGGGGGGGGGGGGGGGGGGGGGGGGGGGGGGAGCAATGGAAGTACTAAACAAGTTCAGTTTGGGCTTTTTGAGAAGTTATATCCAAGGGTCAGCTTCAAAGACAGGACTCAATACATTTCAAAACTTTTAGGCTTGGCAGAATTAGGACAAGCCATCGTATTCCTATATAACCTGGGTATAACCTTTTTCATTTGCTAGTTATATTCTTTAATTTGTAGATTAATCACGAATGGGGATGGCAAAATCCGAGTCCGGGTCCAGGTTTAGCTTTTCCGGATTCGGACCTGGATATCATTTTCTTTTCCCAGATCTAAATTTTAACCCGAATTGTTTCACTCGAGTCCGGGTCCGGGTTCAACTCGAAAAAATCCAAGTTTCTTGATTCTGGGTTTTAAACCCAAATTAATAAATCAATATCAATTTTTAAAATTCTAAAAATAAAAAATTAATACATTTAAAATAAAAAATAAAAGATTAATCAATAAAATTAATTAAAAAATAATACTAAAATTAAATATCAGGGTCCGGGTTCCGGATGTCCGGGTTAACCTAAACCCAGACCCGGACCTAGATACGGATATATCCGGGTTATTAAAATTGATTCCGGACCTGGGTTTTTTTACATTCCAACCCGGCCCGGATTATCCGGGTTCGTCTGGGTCCAGGCCGGGTTCGGGTTATTTTGCCATCTCTAATCACGAAGTTAAAAACTTTTACTTGTAATTCATGTGTGAGAGTAATTTTTACTTTGATTAGTGCCCACTGGGTGTTATTGGCAATTAATATAGTGAGACGTACAATCTATTACCTTGATCCTTTGGAAGGTAGTCCTGATGAAGAGCTAATGCAGATTGTCAATTAGTTAAGTTTGTTATTTGTATCTTTGATCATGTTATTTTATTTTTATGTCTTATGCTAATTATTTGCTAATGTTAGCTGTGTCTCTTAATTGTAGGGGGATTCAAATACATCAGAGTTTAAATTCTGATACAAAGGCCAATGTTCAATGGATACCTGTAAAGGTAAAAATCAGACAAACCTAACTAATTATTGTTAACGTACAATAAAAAATTAATGTAATTTTGATCTTGTAGTGTTCGAGGCAGCCGAGCAGCTTTGAATGTGGTTACTATGTGATGAAATACATGCAAGATATCATCACAAATGTGAACGTTCAAAAAATAATGTAAGTATTGAAAATGATTTTTACAATACTGCATCATATTGTTTTAATTTATTGTAAAATGAATCAGCTCAACCACATGTGTGCTTCTTTACAGTTATCTTTTTATTTCGTATTGTATGCATTTTATAAATTGTGAGGGTACTTATAATGGTGACTATGTTGCATACTGTTGAATAGATTATATGAATATCCATATAGACATGAATTAGAATTTGGGATGTACACAATGTACTGCATATCCTAACACAAAATAATTGTTTGGGTTGCAAACTAGTTGTTAGTGGGGATGTGCTATGGTGTCGTTGCTTGTACTTTACTTTGATGAGGATAAATTGTCACCCAATTAAGGTTTTGTATCTACATCTATATTTGTATTAAATCGCGTACTGTTGGGGAGTTCCAAAGAGTAGTACCAAATGTTAGTCTTCATAAGTATTTCCATATAATGCCTACTATGGTAAAATTTGGGCCCTCTTTAATTTTGCCTCTATATGGAATTTGACTAAATTATTTTTCTATGAATTACAGGAGCAGTAACATCGATTATGAAAAGTGAAAAAATAAGGGAAATTTGAATTAAAGTAAAAAGGAAATGTTGACCCCAAAAGATCTTGATAAAAAAAATTATAAATTTGTATGTCACCAAGTAAAAGTAAATTTTATTATTTAATATTTGAAATATCTTTGATTGTTTGTATGTATGTATTTATGTATACATGCGTTTGTATGTATGCATGTTTTTCTGATAATTTTTATTGATAATTAATTATTAAAATTAAGTTGATATTTAATTGAATAAAAATTTGTTATAATATGTATACATGTGTTTGTATGTATGCATGTTTGTATGATAATTTTTATTGATAATTAATTATTAAAATTAAGTTGATATTTAATTGAATAAAAAATTTTTATAATATGTAATATGCATTACATAAACCCTAGGTTACATTTTTTTGTGTAAATGTAAACTTTTGTTTAATACAATATAAAAATCATTAAGTTTTATCAAGATCTATTCGTTTTTTTTTCCTTAAAGTAAGGTAAAATTGGTATTTTGTATATGTGAATAACTTGTTGTTTTAAAATTAAAGTTCAAGGGAGTTGAGGAATCACTGTCAAGGACCTCTCGCGACTTCGTGATCAGTGGGCTACATACATTGCCATGTTAATTACAGCCTACAATCGCGAGGGTAATATATAAGTAATTTATGATTATTTTTCCTTAAAACAAATCTGACTTATTTTTTGTGGTGTGCTAATTGATTTTATATACTTGTAGCTGGAAACAAAATAAAGGCATATGCGGACTCCAAAATCAGTGACATTGTTGTCTATTTTTTTCTTCTTGGCTAAATTTTTCGAAATTAATTTAGTATTTTATCGTGTATACTACTTGTTCAGAGCTTAATTTAGTACTTGAACTTGTTTTTTACCCCCAAACAATGATGTATTTGAACTATTTTAATTTAACTGATGTATTTGAAATGTGTATTATGTGAATTGCATTACAAGATTTGGTATGTTTAATATATTTTGGGTTTATTTTAATTGTAAAATAAACATGAATAATGTGATTAAAAAAATAAAACACAATCGGTATAGCACTGTTAATATTGACACTAATTATTTAAACGACGATAAGAATTTTTTATGTTACTGCGTCAGTGGATTCCTGATACTGTAGTCACATAAATCAGTGACATGTAAATAGTATCATTAAATGCTAACACGATTGAGTCACTATCCTTGTCACTCTCTAGTGACACAAAATATTGACATAGAAATAGTATCAACTGATACTAACATCATAGTATCACTATTGTGGTGATACTATAGTGATACAAAATACTGACGCAAAAATCACTGACACCAAAATTTAGTGTTAGTGTGCTCTGGCTTGAGCATTACTGACACAATTAATAAGTGTTAGCAAAAGTGATTACTGACACTAAATTAGTGTCAATAAAGCCCACTTTTCTAGTAGTGTTATCACCGCACTTCTCCTGTCCAATCTATATCTACTACATTGTCAATGCCAACTTATAGCTTATAAGGAAAGTGCAAATTGTCAAAGTAATGAGAATCAAAATATTATTCAAGGCAAACAATCGATCAAATTCACTACAAAAAAACAGGCAATAGATGATGGAAAATAACTGTCATAAAAGAAGGTGCATGACAAACAATTTATATGTCATCTATATCATTGTCATTAATTTATGACAGGATATTTTTCATCATTAATTCATGATGGCTTTTCATAGTCATATATTTGTCACACAATATTTTAATATAAAAATAATTAAATAAAATTTAAATTTATTTATGTGCTTTTTAAAAAAAATTTGGCAGAAAATTGAATTATCATTTGTAAATTTATTGTTCAATTTTAGTAGTAATTTAATTATTTATGACAGAATGTATGATGGCTATTTCCCGTCATAAAGTTTTCATTTTTTAAAAAAAATATATGTTACAATTATAATTTGTTGATGAATTCCTATTTAATATCATAAAACCCCAAAAAAATTAATATTAATTAACATCCATTCAATCCAACAAACTAATTTCAAAATAAATACATCTAATATTCAATGAGAGCACCATTAATAAATAATAAAATATCTCAAATTGAAAAAATCATCCCAAAGAATTAAAAAAAAGGTTAAATTATAATCAACCTCCAAGAAAAGCAATTAAAAAACAACCACGAAGCCAAGTTACTTAACAAAACTTCTAAAGATTAATTTAAGTATTTCCAACAACAGGACTTACAGTAAAACTTCCAACAGCAATCCAATCTTCCAAGAGCACTCTAATTCCAGCCACATACCCTCCAACACTCCAACTATTAGTCCAACTCATATTGCAGCAGCCCAATATCTTCCAGTAGCACTCTAATTCTAACCACATACATAGAAACACTCCAACCTATATCCAGTAGCACTCCAATTCCAACCACATACATAGAAACACTCCAACCTATATCCAGTAACCTAATCTATGTAGAATCAATCAAAATACCTCAATGTTATCAAATGCATAACATCTGCACTACCATCCTTAAGAACAACCATTATAGTTTGATACCACAACTTTAATTTTGACAAATTGTAACAACTAATAACAAGGTGCATCTATAGTTTTATACTCATACCAACCATTTTACTGAAGCAACAAGGATGTCAAAAAAATGGTTAGCCGACTCCAAAGGAACCTCATCAAGTTCATCATTTCTTTCCATTAAAGTGTTAATCACAAGATTAATACTGTCAAACTTTAAAAATAATGCCACAGATATGGAATAAAAGAAAGTTAAGATATATTATC
Source organism: Citrus glauca (assembly GCA_029633175.1). NCBI lineage: Eukaryota > Viridiplantae > Streptophyta > Magnoliopsida > Sapindales > Rutaceae > Citrus > Citrus glauca. Next base: position 163,387 of record JAQOOD010000057.1, read on the forward strand.
ATCAACTTACATTGTTCATTAACAAACAACGTCTGCGATTAAAGATGTATATACTGTACAAGAAGTTTAAACATCGACCTGCTTTCATGCTTTTGTTCTTCAGGCTCAAATGTATAGAATTCGGCCGAACTCCTTCCAATTTGTTAGTTTATATCCCGAAAGCAATAAAAACATGCATTAGCTATAAAATTGGAAGGAGCACCATCATTGTCTACAACTAGAAATGCATAAGCCACCATATCAACTAAGAGCAAAGAAAGCATTGTTTATGGGTATAACTGGTGAAGTAAAAGGATATTGTTTCTAGTGTCCTATTACAAAGAATATTATTTTTAGTACTGATGTGACTTTTGATGAATCAGTCATGTTGAAACAAAAATATTCACAAAAGGATGACAAAACCAATAGTTCTTTGCAGCAGGTGGAGTTTGAAAAGATTAAAGATAATCCAGCTAGTGTTGAGGAAACAAATAGTGATTCTCCATCGACTGAGGATAAAGAAGAGGTTCTAACCCATGAATTTTCATAGCAACAAGATTCAATTGCATATAGAAGGGGACAAAGAGAGATTCTAGATTTGTTTACTTTGTTGATATGGTGGCTTATGCATTTCTAGTTGAAGAAAATAATGGTGTTCGTTCCACTTATAGAGAAGCAATAAGTAGCCTGAAAGTAGACATTAGAAGCTACCAATTGATGAAGAAATGCAGTCTCTTCATAAAAATGGAACTTACGAGGTAGTTACAATGCCCATGGAAAAGAAGGCAATTGGGTGCAAATTGGTATATGCAAAGAAAGAAGGATTTCCTCATAAGAATGAAATTTGATACAAGGCTAGATTGATATCAAAAACCTATGTTCAGAAGGAAGGAATATACTACAATGGGGTATTTTCTGCCATTGTGACACACTTGTCTATTCAAATTTTGTTAACCATGGTTTGCGCAATTTAATCTTGAATTAGTTCAGGCATGATGTAAAAATTGTATCTTTACATGGTGATTTTGAAGAGGAAATCTACATGACTCAACCAAATAGATTCAAGAATACTGGAAATGAAAAATTGGGTTTGCAAATTGACAAAGTCACTTTATGGATTGAAACAATCTCTGAAGTGAAGAATTGTTAAAAAGTCAACATCGAAGCCAACTTTGTTGAACATTTGCATATGGTTAGAAACTTTTGACTGCAATTGCATGTGCTACCATGAAATTTCCTACTCTTCAACAAAGTTAGCACCAAAGCCATTAAAATTGAAAAACGACCAAGATTTTTTTTCCAAGTATTCATAATGTAAGCTTCGCCTATAAATAGCGAAGTAGAATCCATTTGTAATCCATCCTAATATCCCAAGTTTGAGAGCAATTGCAAATGAAGCAACTTGAGAGATTTGAGAGAGCTTCTACTTGAGTGTTCTAGTGAGGATATAAATGGGTGTATTAAGGTTGTGGATTTTGAGAGATTTTCCTAAACTTGGTAAATTCTCATTTATTAGTAAAATTATCTTTCAGTCTTTGTCCGTTCATGTAAGTTTTAATTTGAACCACTTAAATTGTTGTGTCCGATTTTCTTTGTATTTATTTGTCACCACATTTATATTTCTCTAAAAGTCGCAGTCATCATAATATTGATAATTACTTTAAGCCGTGCTTCCACAACAATTGGAAGTCCTATAATTTTTTATTATGTTAGATTAGATAAATTCTTTATTGTCAAAGGGTTGAAGCTACTATATATATATCAATTGTAAGACTAATTAAGATCATTAAGAAATAAAATAAATAAATTTTTCTTGTCTTCTCTGTAAGTATTCTGTTTTCTTCTCTATTTTTCTGGTTTGTATACAACCGAATCAGGCAAATAACCAACGTTACTATGAAATATTGTAATTGGATAAGTAATATGATTCGGAATTGAGCAAGTGTAGGTAACTACTTGGAAATAATTATAATAGAGTTCTATGATGAAGAAAGGACGAAAGATTTTAGAAAGTGTTTTTGATAAGTTGAGGTGAGCATATCGAATACAAAAATTAGTTTTTAATAGAATAATGCAAAGTTATTTAATGACATATATTCCATTTGTTTTCTCTAGACTTCAACATTTGTTTTGTTGTTTTCGCAATGACTTTAGCATTTAGGTGCAAAAAGAAGGCTCTGTGTTTTAGTTATTTCCTTTTGCACTTCTACTTCAAACGCTTTTTCTTTTCTTTCATATCTTAATGAATTGTAACAATTTTGCTTGATTGGACAAAGGTGATTTGTTGTAATTAAAGCTTTATTATTGATTTTTTTTTCAAGTGTACTGTTTTTATTGGATGGGGCATGTGACGGATAAATATAAAAAAGAATTTTTTTAAAAAAATAGTAATAAATCCAAGGCAGTTTCACTCTAACAAATAGAATGCATTATTTTAATTATAACGGGGAGAGCAGTTGTTGCTGTTAAACTGACCATCAATAGTAAAAGTCTTTTGTCATGTACTTCTTTTAACGGCAATGTTTACGGCATTAAATCTATGTCATAAAAACTAAATGACTTTCCACGGTTCGTGAATCAACATCTCACCCATTGATGTGTCAACATAACTATTTGACGGCATTTTTTTTTTATTTTTTGCCGTCAAAAGTCGTTTTTGTTGTAGTAACATGACAGTGATTAAGATGTTGCCTGGGCAATTTGATCATTTGATCATACCAACCGCACGGCCTATGATTCCTTGCTTCGTCCAACTTCATTAATTTTTCTTTAAAAAAATCAAATTAATGAATTTTTATGTGTGTTAAGTTTTGTTACAATAATTAACCACATTTACTACGGGCGGGCAGAACTCTCATGCCAACCATACCGCCTATGATTCCCTGCTTCGTCCAACTTCATTAATTTTTTTAAACAAGTTAAATTTATGAATTTTTATGTATGTTAAATTTTTGTTATAATAATTAACTACATTTACTCGGGGCGGGCAGAATTCACTCATATTTCTTGGGTGGGCAATATAATATTACCATGAATTTTTGGTTAATCAGATCCTAAACCTCTTGGAGAAAAAAAAATTCAGGAAAATCTTCTTGAAAATGTGGTTATATCATAAAAAGAATGTGGTGGCCGGACGGGCTAGAAAATAAATAAGTAGTGCATCATTAAAGTTAGAGCTTCACAAGGGAAAATGCTCTGCACGATTTTAATTGCGCTAGGTTTCCCAAATTGCAGAGGATTAATTATTAATGCTATTGATAAAGAAGGGCAAGTAAAGTTGGAGGCAAACTCCTTTTAGCTTCTTATTAAAGATTATTTTAGTCCCGTTAGGAATAAGAAAACATATATACACACACTGTATATATTAATCAAATAAGAAGTATATATACATATAGGCCTGAGTTTAATTAATTTGTCTCGTTTTATTATTATTCAGCAGCTATGGGCAGCAACTCGGAACTTCATGTCGTTCTCACCACCAAGCTTTCCTTAGATAGAAAGACAATGTATATGAAAGTAAGTAAATTAATTATCTTCTTTCCTTTTTTATTTAAAAAAATTAAAATTATTATTTGCATCTGCATATATGCGTGTATGCAGTTGATTTTGTTGGATTATTTTTCCTGTGTTGTTGCTATTCTGTTGGTGGTTCGTCATGTATGGCGTCGACGCCCCTCTCATTACTTTGACGGCCGAAACATGCTCCATGGCACTAATATTGACAGTTTTGTTTGAGGTACGGTGGAGGTGCCTATTCAAATATTTTAAAAAGGTACGTAAAAGATCTAATTATATATGGTAATTGTTAAGGTTATGGTATGAGAAGGAGATTAATTTGGTAATGTTATTTCTTTTTAATTTATTTAATTATGTTTTGTATATTGTGTTTTCAGGAGGCAGATTTGGAGAATATCATTCAATTTACTGAAACCCTACATTATTGTCAGGGTATGTATCTATTATTAATAACACTACATATATATAATCAGTGTCGTTAGCTTCCAATCCGGTAAACTCAAATTTTATTAAAATTCGTTTATTAGTAGATCAAAATACAATCGAGATTCATAGATCGGAAAATTTTTGATATAATAATAATGTATGTTGTTAGTTAATTGCATACTGTTTAATAAATAAATTAACCAGTTGCAGTTAGCTAATGAACGAACGAAAGAACTAAAATTAATTAATTTTTGTTTTACAGATAATGTATGATCACCATCAGGCGACACCAAAATCTTTCATGTTGTCATCCCTTGTATTCCTAACTTTTGCGGGTTTTCTAAATGCGGCCGCCCTCTACATAGCACCACTGGTATTGTTTCTCGAACCGCAAGGAGCCGGCTTTTACTATTTAATGTGTTATGTTCTGTCGGGCTTCTCATGTCTCCAAATAAGTTTTATACAGCCGCTGCAACTAAATTGCGATGCTGATAGCTTCAAGTTTATTAGGAGCCAAACCCTCGTTTTCCTCGGAAACCACAACCGCTGCTGCTACTACAGCAAAAGAACCAGCTGAGAGCGCAGGCTCAGACGAAATTGTGTAACTTCTTTCTTTATAAAATTATTTAACTTCATTTTGTCTTATTTAATAATTAATTACTGATTTGTAATTATTTGTTTTTATTTTATAACAAGGTCTAGAGCGATACATACATACATATATATGTAAATATATATATATATATATATTTATAGGGTCCGCCTACCGTGCAACAGAGGCACGGTACCTCACTTTTTGTCTTTTTTTCAACTCAGCCAATGGATTAATGGCTAAAGTGTTCAACGGCCCAGATTTGTTCAATTGGTTATTAACACTTAAGTCCCTAGTGTTTATTATAAAATCATAAAAACTAAAAGTTTTTTAAATATTCACTTACATAATTTCTGTTGTTTTAAATTTTTTAAAGTTTGATCCATTGACTTAATTTGATCATAAAAATATTGATGGTGTAAATATAATAAGATAATATCACATAAAATTTTTAAACACATGAAAATTTGATAAATGTAAATAATATTTTTTGTTATATAATATATATTTAATGTAAAATAAATAAATTGAATATGTTTTAAGAACATAGGTTATTAACCTTGATACTTTAGAAAATTATAAAATAAAAAAGGTGAAATTTCAAAAGAAGAAACATGTAAAAAGTCTTAGGTTGTAAAATTCATTATTTTAATATTACAAAACTTTATTTTTTTATTACGTGCTTGTTTTTAGCATTAGTTGACATGTTAGTTTATTTATACATACAATATGTTAATTTACTTATAAAATATTAATATATATATAGCCCAACAAAGTTATAGAAAGATAAATAAAGAATAATATAAAAGGAAGTTAGTTTATTTTTTTAAGAATATTTCAAAAGCATTTGAGCTTTGTGTTTCTTGAGAATTATCATTTTTTAAAGATGTTTGAGCATGTGAATCTTACTGTAATGATAATTTATTATTTATTCTTGATTAAAAATAATTGAATAATAAATTTATTAATTTCCAAATGCTCTTTTAAATATAGGGTAGTTAATTAATTTTTATTGTATTAACCTAAACTTTGTGATGATAGCTAATCAACCATTGCAAAAGTTCTACCACGATTATTTTTATTTTTTTTACATCCCTTTAAACCATCATCACTCAAAAAATTAAAGGTTTGTTTGGCACACTATAATATATTATATTACATTATATTATGTAATGCATATGTATTATATTAAATCATATTACATCAGCAGTATATTATAATAATTATTATAAAATTATGCAACGTTTGTGTAATTGGAATTATCTTGTAATGCATTCATTTTTTACTAATACTAAACTAAAATTATTTAAATTTATTATTAATTATATTAAATTATTATTTTCATATTAATTATTTTTAAATAAATATAATATTATATAATAAAATAATATTATAGTATAATTTATTTTTATATTTTTATTTATTATAATAAAAAATAAAAATAATTAAAATATATTTAATGCTTAATTAAGGCAAAATAATAATAATGATAGTGGTATTACTTAAAAGTCAGAACAAAAAAATTATAAAGTTTAATGATGATAATGACGACGACGACGACATTAATATTTATATAATAATTAGAATAATAGATTAATAAATTTTATTAATATTAACAATAATTAATACTAAATTTAATATATTTTAATAATAGTGACAATAATAAAATCAATAAATAATAATAATAATAACTAATTAAGCAACCATAGCAATTAAAATAATAAATTTTAATAATAATAATATTAATATAATAATAATAATGACATTAATAAATAATAACAATAACAGTTAATTTTCTTTTTAAAAGTTATTTTATGATTTTATCCAGAGAAAATGACCTATATATAAAACTTTGTAACTTACAATATTTATTCAGTTTTCTTACAAAATATAGGGTAGTGTAGTGTGATTTTTGACAAAAGACAAAAAGTGGGGTACCGTGCCACTGTTGCACGGTAGGCGGAGACATATATATATATATATATATATATATATATATATATATATATATCTGGTATCAGACCCAATGCCACAAACTGTTTCAATCTATTTAAAGCCCATTATGTTCCTACTGAATCCAAGAAAAGGTTTTCTCATTTCCTCTGTTTTTGTACTAAATTCTTCCTCCCTTGGGTTTGGATGTGGAGCTTTCGATACCACACTCCCGATACCCAATTAATCCTTCAAAGAAGTTTCAGAATTAAATGGTGGTCAAAATTCGATGAGAAGTCAAAATTGACCGAAGCCATAATTCACAATTGGCTTAAACTACACGGTCATCTCAAGCCCAGCATTGAAGATACCAAAGCCCATAGCACTTTCCTTGCACAACGTTCTAAGGCCCAAGCCCTTCTCGCCAGTGCAAAGTCAGAAGATGAATACCAGTAAGAAACCTTCAAGGCCTTATAAAAAGCCCAAATTCTCTAAAAAGAAAGATTTCAAACCCAAATCCAAAGCTCCTTTCAACTACAAAGAAGCCACATGTTATAAATGTGGAAAGAAAGGTCATACTACAAAATATTGCAGGATGAGTAGAAAACTTCACGAGCTAGATCTCGATGAAGAAGTCCTTTCTAAAATATCCTCTCTTCTCATTGAGTCTTCAGATTCTGAGTTTTCCATGTCTGGAAACAGTGAGCCTCTCCAGGTTGACGAGTTAGTTGACTCCGATACCTCCTCTTCTTCCTATAGTGATTCTGAGTCGAAGTCCTATTTAAAGAAAATCAATGTTTTGACTAAAGATCAAGAAACATTTGTTGAATTAGTCAAACACATTTCTGACCCTATTCTTCAGAAAGAATATCTAGATAAACTCCTTAAGACCCTTGACCAAAAACCGGAACCTTCTAAGGTTCCTATTGTCAAAGAGCATGCATATGATCTTACACAAATACTTGAAAAGAAAAAGCATACAAAATCTTCTCTTCCCTCTATTCAAGATCTTCAAAAAGAAATTAAAGATATAAAAGCTGAAATCATAGATTTGAAAGAAAAACAAAAGAATGATTCTGATAAAGAATCTGCTCAAGATAGAGATGATGATGACAATCAAAATCTCGAAAATATTGAGTCTGTACCTCATGATTTTCTTTTTGTTTTAAAACAAATTACTATGAGAAAATATTTGATCAAAATTACTTTAATTTTTTCCAAAGATTTCATGATTGACACCATTGCCTAATTCGACACTGGTGCTGATTTAAATTGTATTAAAGGTGACATCGTTCCCAGAGAATTTCATAAAAAAACGAAAGAAAGTCTTTCTGCCGCCAACAATTCAAAATTAAAAATTACTTCTAAAGCTGAAGCCTTTATTCACAATAATGGTTTTGATTTTAAAACATCTTTCCTTTTAACAAATGATATTCATCATACTGTTATTTTGGGAACTCCTTTTATCAATTTAATTACTCCATATACTGTCAACTATGATAGTATATCTTTTAAAGCCAGAGATACAAAACTTGTTTTCCCTTTTATTGAAAAACCAAAAACAAGAAATTTGAATATAGTTAAAGCATGTTCTGTCTATCAAAACCAAATTTATACTTTATTAAAATCAAAACAGAGTGATTTAATTGAATATCTGTGTGTGTACACTTATAACAATTGAAGATCAGCTCGCTAAGTATGTCACTAGCTAGCAGTTGAAATCTTGTTATTATACATAGTTGCATGGTTAACACAATCAATTATCGCGGTAATCACAACTAATTCTTAATCATTCCTTGCAAATAAAGGAATTGGCCTCAGATGATATAATGTTTAGCGGTAAATTTCTACTAATATTTCTTCCCAGTTTTACTTCAATTCCTGCCTGATCAGTTCCTTGATTTCAATAATCAATCGAAATATAAAATTGTAGAACATGAAATTCCTGATCAGTTGCTTGATATCAATAATCACATCCTGCCTGAATTGGCCTCAGATGGAGGTTGAATCCAGAATTTCTCAAGTCATTGTGAAACTTAATTTCCAATCATAAAATTCTGAAATCTCCGAGCACTGACTTGTAAATATCTGGTAGCATCCCGGAGAATGTATGGTAGCATAATCTTCCTCTTCCTATTCCACTTGAAAGAGCAATGAGTAATGATGACCTAAATATTTAAACTTTTTACTTGATCAGGACTGAAAGCAATATCAAATTCCTATAAACTTGATCAAGCCTCGAAACTTATACTATCAGCTTACCCTGAATATAGTTATTAAAATTGGATTCCATTTTCGTTGCAACCTTTGGGCAATGGCAATCCACAAAGAAAAGGATTTCTCTCGTGCGTTTGAAAATTATTTGCTTGCAAATTGTGCAGTCCACTATGGGGTTTGCCTCAAAAGTTATAGTGTGCACACTGAAAACAATTAAATGTGTTTAAATCCACTAGTTGACGAGCGATTTCCCATTCAGTTTGTTGTGTGAAAGTGTTGAAATATATAATTTTGTGAGTAGAACAGAACTAAAATGCAACTAAACTATAAGGCTAAATTACAACAAATACAGTAACTAAATAGAAGCTGTTAACAATATAAAATTGTAGAACACCCAAGGCTTGTACTAGACAGTTTTCTTAAAATACATTCGCCATCTATTGTCCGGTGCTGTAGGATTGGACGACATTTTTTTCCTAAAATACAACGGGTATGAAATAATTTTGGCACATCAACAAATCTATTCCGAGGACATCCGAAGTGCTTAAACTGTTTGCCAAAGAAAATGTCAAGGGAGGAAAAATCTTTTACAATTAGTAATTAAAAGCATGTATAACTGTTAGCCATTATTTGTTTGATTAAATGGCATAATCACTGTTTTGAATTTAAATTCACGCTTAATCAGCAAATCAATTAAAAATAATAATCCTTGCAGTTAAACATTAAAGAAAATTGAATAAAAATTGTAAAACACAACTAAGATGAGCTTGGCACTATTTGGGCTGACATTTGTCTACACAGAATGCGACTACATACAAATCAAGCTGATGTTCATGTATGTAGAATGTGAGCGCACACGAATCAAGCTAACCAGGCTGCGACTTGCACCCCACTGCGTGAGCACATGCAAGACGGAGTCTTTGTGCTTATATTCTTAATCCAATAGACATGAGTAATCATATATAACTTTCATACCTTAACTTTGTCCCATGTAAGACAAGTGCATTTTTTCTTTAATTTTTCCAACTCCATGGTTGTACTTTGAGTAACAATTTCTCATTCACTCGAATATCATTTTGATGATATAAATATACTATTTTGAAGTACCTGCGAAGGAGCATTTGAATCGCCCTAGACCTTTACTTTCACTAAGGTCCCACTCAAAATCATGCCTCAAAATAGCGACTGGTACGCTATTGTTCAACAGAAAAATCCATACTTTTCGATTTACTTCAAGTTTGAAAATATTGAAGGGATTGATACAGTCAGTTGTTGTGTGACAGATTTAATATTTGAATCCTAGTCAAATTTCCAATTTGAGGAGGAATCTCAATGATTAGCTTGTTACAAGAAAGATTGAGTCCTAACGGGAAGCGATCCACTATTTCTTCATAACTATATCCCTATCACTAGAGAGGAGAGAACATTCACGATCGATCAGGGTTTTGGCATGTGACAACGTCTATTAATGATTATTGAGGAAGACAAGAGCATTTTACAATGAGCTTTGCAGAGAGACGTAATGATTATTGAGCCATATTTATCAATCCCATTTATCTCCCCACCACACACACCGCCGAACACCCCCCCCCCCCCCAACAACAAAAAAAAAGGGCAAATGTAAAATAACAGGGCACTCTAGTTAGGTCACAAGTTTGAAGTTTTGATTATGAATTATTTAACCCAAGATAATGATTAAAAGTAATATTGTAGATACCTATTTTGAACTATATCTAAAAGTTATACCTATTTTCACTTTTCTTATACTGAAATCAATATATCCACCAAGCACTTTTATAATAGTCAATAACTTGCCTGACAAAATAAT
>JAQOOD010000058.1:0-201728 GCA_029633175.1 Citrus glauca
CGGCCTATTTTTGTCGCGGGGAGGGGGTGGGAAAAGTCTCGGGCCATTCCGAGTCCGGCGGACGAACTTTGCCGGCCCAACGCCCCAAGGCTATAGCACACCCCTTTTTTGGGCATTGTTCCGCAGGACGAACTTGGCGCCAAGGGGTTCGACCGCTCTTTTTTTGGGCACGGCTGTGCCCGCGGCCTATTTTTGGCACGGGAAGGGGGTGGGCAAAGTCTCGGCCGATTCCGAGGAAGGCGGATAAACTTTCCCGGCCCCACGCCCAAAGGCTATAGCACACCCCTTTTTTAGGCAATTTTCCGCGGGACGAACTTGGCGCCAAGGGGTTCGGCTGCTCTTTTTTGGGCGCGGCTGTCCCCGTGGCCTATTTTTGTCGTGGGGAGGGGGTGGCCATTGTCTCGGCCCATTCCGAGTCCGGCGGACGAAGTTCGCCGGCCCCTCCCCCAAAGGCTATAGCACACCCCTTTTTTGGGCATTTTTCCGCAGGACGAACTTGGCGCCAAGGGGTTCGGCTGCTCTTTTTTGGGCGCGGCTGTGCCCGCGGCCTATTTTTGGTGCGGACAGGGGGTGGCCAAAGCCTCGGCCTATTCCGAGGAAGGCGGATGAACTTTGCCGGCCCGACGCCCAAAGGCAATAGCCCACCCCTTTTTTGGGCATTTTTCCGCAGGACGAACTTGGCGCCAGCGGGTTCGGCTGCTCTTTTTTGGTCGCGGCTGTGCTCGCGGCCTATTTTTGTCGCGGGGAGGGGGTGGGAAAAGTCTCGGGCCATTCCGAGTCCGGCGGATGAACTTTGCCGGCCCCACGCCCCAAGGCTATTGCCCACCCCTTTGTTGGGCATTTTTCCGCAGGACGAACTTGGCGCCAAGGGGTTCGGCTGCTCTTTTTTGGGCGCGGCTGTGCCCGTGGCCTATTTTTGTCCCGGGGAGGGGGTGGCCAATGTCTCGGCCCATTCCGAGGAAGGCGGACGAAGTACGCCGGCCCCACGCCCAAAGGCTATAGCACACCCCTTTTTTGGGCATTTTTCCGCAGGACGAACTTGGCGCCAAGGGGTTCAGCTGCTCTTTTTTAGGCGCGGCTGTGCCCGCGGCCTATTTTTGGTGCGGACCGGGGGGTGGCGAAAGCCTCGGCCCATTCCGAGGAAGGCGGATGAACTTTGCCGGCCCCACGCCCAAAGGCAATAGCCCACCCCTTTTTCGGGCATTTTTCCACAGGACGAACTTGGCGCCAGGGGGTTCGGCTGCTCTTTCTTGGGCGCGGCTGTGCCCGCGACCTATTTTTGTCACGGGGAGGGGGTGCGAAAAGTCTCGGCCCATTCTGGGTCCGGTGGACGATGTTCGCCAGAGCATGGCTTTAGCCCACCCCCTTTTTGGGCATTTTTCCGCAAGACAAACTTGGAGCCAAGAGGTTTGGCTGCTCTTTTCTGGGCGCGGCTGTGCCCGCGGCCTATTTTTGTCGTGGGGAGGGGGTGGGCAAAGTCTCGGCCCATTCCGAGAACAGTGGAAGAACTTTGTCGGCCCCAACCCCAAAGGCTATAGCACACCCCTTTTTTGGGCATTTTTCCGCAGGACGAACTTGGCGCCAAGGGGTTCGACTGCTCTTTTTTGGGCGCGGCTGCGCCTGTGGCCTATTTTTGGTGTGGGGAGGCGGTGGGAAAAGTCTCTGCCGATTCCGAGGCCGGTGGACGAACTTCGGCAGCCCCACGCCCCAAGGCCATAGCACACCCCGTTTTTGGGCATTTTTCCGCAGGACGAACTTGGCGCCAAGGGGTTCGACGGCTCTTTTCTGGGTGCGGCTGTTCCCGCGGCCTATTTTTGGCGCGGGGAGTGGGTGGGCAAAGTCTCGGCCGATTCCGAGGAGGGCGGATGAACTTTGCCGGCCCCATGCCCAAAGGCTATAGCACACCCCTTTTTTGGGCAATTTTCCGCAGGACGATCTTGGAGCCAAGGGGTTCGGCTGCTCTTTTTTGGTCGCGGCTGTGCCCGCGGCATATTGTTGTCGCGGGGTGGGGGTGGGAAAAGTCTCGTCCCATTCCGAGTCCGGCGGACGAACTTGGCCGGCCCCACGCCCCAAGGCTATAGCCCACCCCTTTTTTGGGCATTTTTCCGCAGGACGAACATGGCGCCAAGGGGTTCGGCCTCTCTTTTTTTCGCGCGGCTGTGCCCGCGGCCTATTTTTGGTGCTGACAGGGGGTGGCCAAAGTCTCGGCCCATTCCGAGTCCAGCGGACGAACTTTGCCGGCCCCACGCCCCAAGGCAATAGCCCAACCCTTTTTTGGGCATTTTTCCGCAGGACGAGCTCGGCGCAAAGGGGTTCGGCTGCCCTTTTTTGGGTACGGCTGCGCCAGCGGCCTATTTTTGTCGCGGGGAGGGGGTGGGCAAAGTCTCGGCCCATTCCGAGGAACGCAGATGAACTTTGCCGGCCCCACGCCCAAAGGCTATAGCACAACCCTTTTTTGGGCATTTTTCCGCAGGACGAACTTGGCACCAAGGGGTTCGGCTGCTCTTTTTTGGGCGCGGCTATGCCCGCGGCCTATTCTTGCCGTGGGGAGGGGTGGGAAAAGTCTCGGCCCATTCGGAGAAACGCGGATGAACTTTGCCGGCCCCACGCCCCAAGGCTATAGCACACCCCTTTTTTGGGCATTTTTCCGCAGGATGAACTTGGCGCCAAGGGGTTTGGCTGCACTTTTTTGGGCACAGCTGTGCCCGCGGCCTATTTTTTGCACGCGGTGGGGGGTGGGCAAAGTCTCGGCCCATTCCAAGGAAGGCAGATGAACTTTGCCGGCCCCACGACCAAAGGCTATAGCACACCCCTTTTCTGGGCATTTTTCCGCAGGACGAACTTGGTGCCAAGGGGTTCGGCTGCTCTTTTTTGGGCGCGGCTACGCCGGTGGCCTATTTTTGTCGTGGGGAGGGGTGGGCAAAGTCTCAGCCCATTCCGAGGAAGGCGGACGAAGTTTGCCAGCCCCACGCCCCAAGGCTATAGCCCACCCCCTTTTTGGTCATTTTTCCGCAGGACGAACTTGGCGCCAAGGGGTTGGGCTGCTCTTTTTTGGGAGCGGCTGTGCCCGCGGCCTATTTTTAGCACGGACAGGGGGTGGGCAAAGTCTCGGCCCATTCCGAGGAAGGCGGATGAACTTTGCCGGCCCCACGCCCAAAGGCGATAGCACACCCCTTTTTTGGGCATTTTTTCGCAGGACGAACTTGGCGCTAAGGGGTTCGGCTGCTCTTTTTTGGGCACGGCTGTGCCCACGGCCTAATTTTGTTGCGGGGAGGGGGTGGGAAAAGTCTCGGCCCTTTCCGAGTCCGGCGGACGAAGTGCGCCAGCCCCACGCCCCAAGGCTATAGCCCACCCCCTTTTTGGGCATTTTTCCGCAGGACGAGCTCGGCGCCAAGGGGTTCGGCTGCCGTTTTTTGGGTACGGCTGCGCCAGCGGCCTATTTTTGTCGTGGGGAGGGGGTGGGCAAAGTCTCGGCCCATTCCGAGGAACGCGGATGAACTTTGCCGGCCCCACGCCCAAAGGCTATAGCACAACCCTTTTTTGGGCATTTTTCCACAGGACGAACTTGGCACCAAGGGGTTCGGCTGCTCTTTTTTGGGCGCGGCTATGCCCGCGGCCTATTCTTGCCGTGGGGAGGGGTGGGAAAAGTCTCGGCCCATTCTGAGAAACGCGGATGAACATTGCCGGCCCCACGCCCCAAGGCTATAGCACACCCCTTTTTTGGTCATTTTTCCGCAGGACGAACTTGGCGTCAAGGGGTTTGGCTGCACTTTTTTGGGCACGGCTGTGCCCGCGGCCTATTTTTTGCGCGGGGTGGGGGTGGGCAAAGTCTCGGCCCATTCCAAGGAAGGCGGATGAACTTTGCCGGCCCCAAGACCAAAGGCTATAGCACACCCCTTTTCTGGGCATTTTTCCGCAGGACGAACTTGGTGCCAAGGGGTTCGGCTGCTCTTTTTTGGGCGCGGCTGTGCCCGCGACCTATTTTTGTCATGGGGAGGGGGTGGGCAAAGGCTCGGCCCATTCCGAGGAAGGTGGACGGAGTTCGCCATCCCTACGCCCCAAGGCTATAGGCCACCCCTTTTTCGGGCATTTTTCCGCAGGATGAACTTTGCGCCAAGGGGTTCGGCTGCTCTTTTTTGGGCGCGGCCTATTTTTGTCGCGGGGACGGGGTTGGAAAGGTCTTGTCCCATTCCGAGTCCGGCGGACGAACTTTGCCGGCCCAACGCCCCAAGGCTATAGCACACCCCTTTTTTGGGCATTTTTCCGCAGGACGAACTTGGCGCCAAGGGGTTCGGCTGCTATTTTTTGGGCGCGGCTGAGCCTACGGCCTATTTTTGTTGTGGGGAGCGGGTGGGTAAAGTCACGGCCCATTCCGAGGAAGGCGGACGAAGTTCGCCAGCCCCACGCCCTAAGGCTATAGCCCACCCCTTTTTTCGGCATTTTTCCGCAGGACGAACTTGGTGCCAAGGGGTTCGCCTGCTCTTTTTTGGGCGCGGCTATGCCCGTGGCCTATTTTTGTCGTGTGGAGGGGGTGGCCAATGTCTCGGCCCATTCCGCGGAAGGCGGACGAAGTTCGCCGGCCCCTCGCCCAAAGGCTATAGCACACCCCTTTTTTGGGCATTTTTCCGCAGGACGAACTTGGCGCCAAGGGGTACGGCTGCTCTTTTTTGGGCGCGGCTGTGCCCGCGGCCTATTTTTGGCGCTGACGGGGGGTGGCCAAAGTCTCGGCCCATTCCGAGTCCGGCGGACGAACTTTGCCGGCCCCATGCCCCAAGGCAATAGCCCAACCCTTTTTTGGGCATTTTTCCGCAAGACGAACTTGGCGCCAGGGGGTTCGGCTGCTCTTCTTTGGGCGCGGCTGTGCCCGTGACCTATTTTTATCGCGGGGAGGGGGTGCGAAAAGTCTCGGCCCATTCCGAGTCCGGTGGACGAAGTTCGCCAGCGCGACGCTCCAAGGCTATAGCCCACCCCCGTTTTCGGCATTTTTCCGCAGGACGAACTTGGAGCCAACAGGTTCGGCTGCTCTTTTTTGGGCGCGGCTGTGCCCGCGGCCTATTTTTTTCGTGGGGAGGGGGTGGGCAAAGTCTCGGGCCATTCCGAGAAAGGCGGATGAACTTTGCCGGCCCCACGCCCCAAGGCTATAGCCCATCCGCTTTTTCGGCATTTTTCCGCAGGTCGAACTTGGTACCAAGGCGTTCGGCTGCTCTTCTTTGGTCGCGGCTGTGCTCGCGGCCTATTTTTGTCGCGGGGAGGGGGTGGGAAAAGTCTCGGCCCATTCCGAGTCCGGTGGACGAACTTTGCCGGCCCAACGCCCCAAGGTGGCACACCCCTTTTTTGGGCATTTTTCCGCAGGACGAACTTGGCGCCAAGGGGTTCGGCTGGTCTTTTTTTGGGCGCGGCTGAGCCTACGGCCTATTTTTGTTGCGGGGAGCGGGTGGGTAAAGTCACGGCCCATTCCGAGGAAGGCGGACGAAGTTCGCCAGCCCCACGCCCTAAGGCTATAGCCCACCCCTTTTTTGGGCATTTTTCCGCAGGACGAACTTGGCGCCAAGGGGTTCGCCTGCTCTTTTTTGGGCGCGGCTGTGCCCGCGGCCTATTTTTGTCGCCCGGTGGGGGTGGGAAAAGTCTCAGTCCATTCCGAGTCCGGCGGACGAAGTCCGCCCGCCCCACGCCCCCAGGCTATAGCACACCCCTTTTTTGTGCATTTTTCCGCAGGATGAACTTGGCGCCAAGGGGTTCAGTCGCTCTTTTTTGGGCGCGGCTTTGCCTGCGGCCTATTTTTGTCGTGGGGAGGGGGTGGGCAAAGTCTCGGCCCATTCCGAGGAAGGCGTACGAAGTTCGCCAGCCCCACGACCGAAGGCTATAGCCCACCCCCTTTTTGGGCATTTTTCCGCAGGACGAACTTGGCGCCAAGGGGTTCGGCTGCTCTTTTTTGGGCGCGGCTATGTACGAGGTCCATTTTTGGCGCGGGGAAGGGGTGGCCAAAGTCTCGGCCCAATCCGAGGAAGGCGGATGAGCTTTGCCGGCCCCACGCCCCAAGGCTATTGCCCACCCCCTTTTTGGGGATTTTTCCGCAGGACGAACTTGGTGCTAAGGGGTTCCGCTGCTCTTTTTTGGGCGCGGCTGTGCCCGCGGCCTATTTTTGTCGCGGGGAGGGGGTGGGCAAAGCCTCGGCCCATTCCGAGTCCGGCGGACGAAGTTTGCCAGCCCCACGCCCGAAGGCTATAGCCCACCCCCTTTTTGGGCATTTTTCCGCAGGACGAACTTGGCGCCAAGGGGTTCAGGTGCTCTTTTTTTGGCGTGGCTGTGCCCGCGGCCTATTTTTGTCGTGGGGAGGGGGTGGGTAAAGGCTCTGCCCATTCCGAGGTAGGCGGACGAAGTTCGCCAGCCCCACGCCCCAAGGCTATAGCCCACCCCTTTTTTGGGCATTTTTCCGCAGGACGAACTTGGCGCCAAGGGGTTCGGCTGCTCTTTTTTGGGCGCGGCTGTGTACGAGGTCTATTTTTGGCGCAGGGAGGGGGTGGCCAAAGTCTCGGCCCATTCCAAGGAAGGCGGACGAAGTTCGCCGGCCCCACACCCAAAGGCTATAGCACACCCCTTTTTTGTGCATTTTTCCGCAGGACGAACTTGCCGCCAAGGGGCTCGGCTGCTTTTTTTTTGGGCGCGGCTGTGCCCGCGGCCTATTTTTGTCGCCCGGTGGGGGTGGGAAAAGTCTCAGCCCATTCCGAGTCCGGCGGACGAAGTCCGCCCGCCCCATGCCCCCAGGCTACAGCCCATCCCCTTTTTTGGCATTTTTCCGCAGGACGAACTTGGAGCTAACGTGTTCGGCCGCTATTTTTTGGGTGCGGCTGCGCCCGCGGCCTGTTATTGTCGCGGGGAGGGGGTGGGCAAAGTCTCGCCCATTACGAGTGCGGCGGACGAAGTTCGCCGGCCCCACGCCCCAGGGCTCTTGCCCACCCCTTTTTTGGGCATGTTTCCGTATGACAAACTTGGTGCCAAGGGTTCGGCAGCTATTTTTTGGGCGCGGCTGTGCCCGCGGCCTATTTTTGTCGCGGGGAGGGGGTGGGCAAAGTCTCGGCCCATTCCGAGGATGGCGGACGAAGTTCGCCACCCCCACGCCCCAAGGCTATAGCCCACCCCCTTTTTGGGCATTTTTCCGCAGGATGGACATGCCGCCAAGGGGTTCGGCTGCTCTTTTTTGGGCGCGGTTCTGCCCGCGGCTTATTTTTGTCGTGGGGAGGGGGTGGGGAAAGTCTCGGCCCATTCCGAGCCCGGCGGACGAAGTGCGCCCGCCCCACGCCCCAAGGTATAGCCCACCCCCTTTTTGAGCATTTTTCCGCAGGACGAACTTGGCGCCAAGCGGTTCGGCTGCTCTTTTTGGGCGTGGCTGTGGCCGCGGCCTATTTTTGGCGCGGGGAGTGGGTGGGCAATGTCTCGGCCCTTTCCGAGGAAGGCGGATGAACCATGCCGGCATCACGCCCCGAGGCTATAGCACACCCCTTTTTTGGGCATTTTTCCGCAGGACGAACTTCGCGCCAAGGGGTTCGGCCGCTCTTTTTTTGGCGCGGCTGTGCCCGCAGCCTATTTTTGTCGTAGGGAGGGGGTGGGCAAAGTCTTGGCCCATTCCGAGTCCAGCGGACAAAGTTCGCCTGCCCCACGCCCCAAGGCTGTAGCCCACCCCTTTTTTGGGCATTTTTCCGCAGGACGTACTTGGCGCCAAGGTGTTCGGCTGCTCTTTTTTGCCCACGGCTGTGCCCGCGGCCTATTTTTGTCGCGGGGAGGGGGTGGACAAAGTTTCGGCCCATTCCGAGTCCGGCAGACGAAGTTCGACAGCCCCACGCCCCGAGGCTATTGCCCACCCCCATTTTGTGCATTTTTCCGCAGGACGAACTTGGCGCCAGGGGGTTCGGCTGCTCTTTTTTGGGTACGGCTGTGCCCGCGGCCTATTTTTGGTGCGGGGAGGGGGTGGGCAAAGTCTCGGCTCATTCTGAGGAAGGCGGATGAACTTTGCCGGCCCCACGGCCAAAGGCTATAGCACACTCCTTTTTTGGGCATTTTTCCGCAGGACGAACTTGGCACCAAGGGGTTCGGCTGCTCTTTTTTGGGCGTGGCTGCTTCCACGGCCTATTTTTGTCGTGGGGAGGGGGTGGGTAAAGTCTCGGCCCATTCCGAGCCCGGCGGATGAAGTTCGCCCGCCCCACGCACCAAGGCTATAGCCCACCCCTTTTTCGGCCATTTTTCCGCAGGACAAACTTGGCGCCAAGTGGTTCGGCTGCTCTTTTTTGGGCGCGGCTGTGCCTGCGGTCTACTTTTTTCGCGGGGAGGGGGTGGGAATAGTCTTGGCCCATTCCAAGTCCGGCGGATGAAGTTTGCGAGCCCCACGCCCCAAGGCTATAGCCCACCCCCTTTTTGGGCATTTTTCCGCAGGACGAACATGGCGCCATGGGGTTCGGCTGCTCTTTTTTGGGCGCGGCTGTGCCCGCGGCCTATTTTTGTCGTGGGGAGGGGGTGGGAAAAGTCTCGGCCCATTCCGAGCCTGGCGGACGAAGTTTACCAGCCCCACGCTGCAAGGCTACAGGCCACCCCTTTTTTGGGCATTTTTCCGCAGGACGAACTAGGCGCCAAGGGGCTCGGCTGCTCTTTTTTGGGCGCGGCTGTGCCCGCCGCCTAGTTTTGTTGCGGGGAGCGGGTGGGCAAAGTCTTGGCCCATTCCGAGTCCAGCGGACGAAGTTCGGCAGCCCCACGCCCCAAGGCTATAGCACACCCCTTTTTTGGGCATTTTTCTGCAGGACGAACTTGGCGCCAAGGGGTTCGGCTGCTCTTTTTTGGGCGTGGCTGCTTCCCTGGCCTATGTTTGTCACTGGGAGGGGGTGGGCAAAGTCTCGGCCCATTCTGAGCCTGGTGGACGAAGTTCGCCAGCCCCACGCCCCAAGGCTATAGCCCACCCCTTTTTCGGGCATTTTTCCGCTGCTCGAACTTAGCGCCAAGGGGTTCGGCTGTTCTTTTTTGGGTACGGCTGGGCCCGGGGCCTATTTTTGTCGCTGGGATAGGGTGGGAAAAGTCTCGGCCCAATCCGAGTCTGGCGGACGAAGTCCGCCCGCCCCACGCCCCAATGCCATAGCCCACCCCCTTTTTGCGCATTTTTCCGCAGGATGAACTAGGCGCCAAGGGGTTCGGCTGCTCTTTTTTGGCCTCGGCTGTGCCCGCGGCCTATTTTTGTCACGGGGACGGGTTGGGAAATGTCTCGGCCCATTCCTAGTCCGGCGGACAAACTTCGGCAGCCCCACGCCCCAGGGCTATAGCACACCCCTTTTTTGGGCATTTTTCTTTAGGACGAACTTGGCGCCAAGGGGTTCGGCTGCTATTTTTTGGGCGCGGCTGTGCCGGCGGCCTATTTTTGTTGCGGGGAGCGGGTGGGCTAAGTCACGGCCCATTCCGAGAAAGGCGGACGGAGTTCGCCAGCCCCACGCCCCAAGGCTATAGCCCACAACTTTTTTGGGCATTTTTCCACAGGACGAACTTGGCGCCAAGGGGTTTGGCTGCTCTTTTTTGGGCGCGGCTGTGCCCTCGGCCTATTTGTGTCACGGGGAGGGGGTGGGAAAAGTCTCGGCCGAGTCCGAGTCCGGCGGACGGAGTTCGCCAGCCCCACGCCCCAAGGTTATAGCCCACCCCTTTTTTGGGCATTTTTCCGCAGGACGAACTTGGTGCCAAGGGGTTCGGCTGCTATTTTTTTGGCGTGGCTGTGCCCGCGGCCTATTTTTTACATGGGGAGGGGGTGGGTAAAGTCACGGCCCATTCCGAGTCCAGCGGACGAACTTCGGCAGCCTCAAGCCCCAAGGCCATAGCACACCCCTTTTTTGGGCATTTTTCCGCAGGACGAACTTGGCGCCAAGGGGTTCGGCTGCTATTTTTTGGGCGCGGCTGTGCCCGCGGCCTATTTTTGTCGCCCGGTGGGGGTGGGAAAAGTCTCAGTCCATTCCGAGTCCGGCGGACGAAGTCCGCCCGCCCCACGCCCCCGGGCTATAGCACACCCCTTTTTTGTGCATTTTTCCGCAGGATGAACTTGGCGCCAAGGGGTTCAGTTGCTCTTTTTTGGGCGCGGCTTTGCCTGCGGCCTATTTTTGTCGCGGGGAGGGGGTGGGCAAAGTCTCGGCCCATTCCGAGGAAGGCGTACGAAGTTCGCCAGCCCCACGACCGAAGGCTATAGCCCACCCCCTTTTTGGGCATTTTTCCGCAGGACGAACTTGGCGCCAAGGGGTTCGGCTGCTCTTTTTTGGGCACGGCTATGTACGAGGTCTATTTTTGGCGCGGGGAAGGGGTGGCCAAAGTCTCGGCCCAATCCGAGGAAGGCGGATGAACTTTGCCGGCCCCACGCCCCAAGGCTATTGCCCACCCCCTTTTTGGGGATTTTTCCGCAGGACGAACTTGGTGCTAAGGGGTTCCGCTGCTCTTTTTTGGGCGCGGCTGTGCCCGCGGCCTATTTTTGTCGCGGGGAGGGGGTGGGCAAAGCCTCGGCCCATTCCGAGTCCGGCGGACGAAGTTTGCCAGCCCCACGCCCCAAGGCTATAGCCCACCCCCTTTTTGGGCATTTTTCCGCAGAACGAACTTGGCGCCAAGGGGTTCAGGTGCTCTTTTTTTGGCGCGGCTGTGCTCGCGGCCTATTTTTGTCATGGGGAGGGGGTGGGTAAAGGCTCTGCCCATTCCGAGGTAGGCGGACGAAGTTCGCCAGCCCCACGCCCCAAGGCTATAGCCCACCCCTTTTTTGGGCATTTTTCCGCAGGATGAACTTGGCGCCAAGGGTTTCGGAAGCTCTTTTTTGGGTACGGCTGTGCCCACGGCCTATTTTTGTCGCGGGGAGGGGGTGGGCAAAGCCTTGGTCCATTCCGAGTCCGGCGGACGAAGTTCGCCGACCCCAGTCCCTCAGGTTATAGCGCATCCCCTTTTTTGGCATTTTTCCGCAGGACGAACTTGGCGCCAACGGGTTCGGTCGCTATTTTTTGGGCGCGGCTGCGCCCGTGGCCTATTTTTGGCGCAGGGAGGTGGTAGGAAAAGGCTCGACCCATTCCGAGTCTGGCGGACGAAGTTCGCCAGCCCCACGCCCCAAGCCTATAGCCCACACCCTTTTTGGGCATTTTTCCGCAGGACGAACTTGGCGCCAAGGGGTTCGGCTGCTCTTTTTTGGGCGCGGCTGTGTACGAGGTCTATTTTTGGCGCGAGGAGGGGGTGGCCAAAGTCTCGGCCCATTCCAAGGAAGGCGGACGAAGTTCGCCGGCCCCACACCCAAAGGCTATAGCACACCCCTTTTTTGTGCATTTTTCCGCAGGACGAACTTGCCGCCAAGGGGTTCGGCTGCTTTTTTTTGGGCACGGCTGTGCCCGCGGCCTATTTTTGTCGCCCGGTGGGGGTGGGAAAAGTCTCAGCCCATTCCGAGTCCGGCGGACGAAGTCCGCCCGCCCCACGCCCCCAGGCTACAGCCCATCCCTTTTTTTGGCATTTTTCCGCAGGACGAACTTGGAGCTAACGTGTTCGGCCGCTATTTTTTGGGTGCGGCTGCGCCCGCGGCCTGTTATTGTCGCGGGGAGGGGGTAGGAAAGGTTGTGGGCATAGTCTCGGCCCATTCCGAGTCCGGCGGACGAAGTTCGCCAGTCCCACGCCCCAAAGCTATAGCCCACCCCTTTTTTGGGCATTTTTCTGCAGGAAGAACTTGGCGCCAAGGGGTTCGGCTGCTCTTTTTGGTGTACGGCTGTGCCCGCGGCCTATTTTTCGCGCTGGGATGGGGTGGCCAAAGTCTCGGCCCATTCCAAGGAAGGCGGATGAACTTTGCCGGCCCCACGCCCAAAGGGTATTGCACATCCCTTTTTTGGGCATTTTTCCGCAGCACGAACTTTGTGCCAAGGGGTTCGGCTGCTCTTTTTCGGGCGCGGCTACGCCCGCGGCCTATTTTTGTCGCGGGGAGGGGGTGGGAAAAGTCTCGGCCCATTCCGAGGAATGCGGATGAAGTGTGCCGGCCCGACGCCCAAAGGCTATGCACACCCCTTTTTTGGGCATTTTTCCGTAGGACGAACTTGGCGCCAAGGGGTTCGGCTACTCTCTTTTAAGCGCGGCTGTGCCCGTGGCCAATTTTTGTCGCGGGGAGGGGGTGGGCAAAGTCTTGACCCATTCAGAGTCCGGCGGACGAACTTCGCCAGCCCCATGCCCCAAGACTATAGCACACCCCCTCTTTGGGCATTTTTCCGCAGGACGAACTTGGCGCCAAGGGGTTCGGCTGCTCTTTTTCGGGCGCGGCTACTCCCGCTACTTATTTTTGTCGCGGGGAGGGGGTGGGAAAAGTCTCGGCCCATTCCGAGGAATGCGGATGAAGTTTGCCGGCCCCACGCCCAAAGGCTATGCACGCCCCTTTTTTGGGCATTTTTCCGTAGGACGAACTTCGCGCCAAGGGGTTCGGCTACTCTCTTTTAAGCGCGGCTGTGCCCGAAGCCTATTTTTGTCGTGGGGAGGGGGTGGGCAAAGTCGCGGCCCATTCCGAGTCCAGCGGACGAACTTCGCCAGCCCCACGCCCCAAGGCTATAGGCCACCCCTTTTTGGGCATTTTTCCTCAGGACGAACGTGGCTCCTAGGGGTTCGGCTGCTCTTTTTTGGGCGCGGCTGTGCCCGCGGCCTATTTTTGGCGCGGGGAGGGGGTGGCCAAAGTGTCTGCCCATTCCGAGGAAGGCGGACCAAGTTCGCCGGCGCCACGCCCAAAGGCTATAGCACACCCCTTTTTTGGGCATTTTTCCGCAGGACGAACTTGGCGCCAAGGGGTTCGGCTGCTCTTTTTTGGGCGCGGCTGTGCCCGGGGCCTATTTTTGTTGCGGGGAGGGGGTGGCAAAGTTTCGGTCCATTCCGAGGAAGGGGGACGATGTTCGCCAGCCCCATGCCCCATGGCTATAGCCCACCCCTTTTTTGGGCATTTTTCCGCAGGACGAACTTTTCGCCAAGGGGTTCAGCTGCTCTTGTTTGCACGCGGCTGTGCCTGCGGCCTATTTTTGTCGCAGGGAGGTGGTGGGAAAAGTGTCGGCCCATTCCGAGGAAGGGGGACGAACTTCGCTAGCCCCACGCCCCAAGGCTATAGCCCACCCCCTTTTTGGGCATTTTTCCGCAGGACGAACTTGGCGCCAAGGGGTTCGGCTGCTCTTTTTTGGGCGCGGCTGTGCCCGTGGCCTATTTTTACCACGGGGAGGGGGTGGGAAAAGTCTCGGCCCATTCCGAGTCCGGAGGACGAACTTCGCCAGCCCCACGCCCCAAGGCTATAGCCCACCCCTTTTTTTGGCATTTTTCCGCAGGACCAACGTGGCTCCTAGGGGTTCGGCCGCTCTTTTTTGGGCGCGGCTGTGCCCGCGGCCTATTTTCATCGTGGGGAGGGGTTGGCAAAAGTCTCGGCCCATTCCGAGTCCGGCGGATGAACTTCGGCAGCCCCACGCCCCAAGGCTATTGCACACCCCTTTTTTTGGCATTTTTCCGCAGGACGAACTTGGGGCCAAGGGGTTCGGATGGTCTTTTTTGGGCACGGCTGTGCCCACGGCCTATTTTTGTCACGGGAGGGGGTGGGAAAAGTCTCGGCCCATTCCGAGTCCGGCGGACGAAATTCGCCAGCCCCACGCCCCAAGGCTATAGCCCACCCCTTTTTTGGGCATTTTTCCGCAGGACGAACTTTTCGCCAAGGGGTTCAGCTGCTCTTGTTTGCACGCGGCTGTGCCTGCGGCCTATTTTTGTCGCAGGGAGGTGGTGGGAAAAGTCTCGGCCCATTCCGAGGAAGGGGGACGAACTTCGCTAGCCCCACGCCCCAAGGCTATAGCCCACCCCCTTTTTGGGCATTTTTCCGCAGGACGAACTTGGCGCCAAGGGGTTCGGCTGCTCTGTTTTGGGCGCGGCTGTGCCCGTGGCCTATTTTTACCACGGGGAGGGGGTGGGAAAAGTCTCGGCCCATTCCGAGTCCGGAGGACGAACTTCGCCAGCCCCACGCCCCAAGGCTATAGCCCACCCCTTTTTTTGGCATTTTTCCGCAGGACCAACGTGGCTCCTAGGGGTTCGGCCGCTCTTTTTTGGGCGCGGCTGTGCCCGCGGCCTATTTTCATCGTGGGGAGGGGTTGGCAAAAGTCTCGGCCCATTCCGAGTCCGGCGGACGAACTTCGGCAGCCCCACGCCCCAAGGCTATAGCACACCCCTTTTTTGGGCATTTTTCCGCAGGACGAACTTGGCGCAAAGGGGTTCGGCTGCTCTTTTTTGGGCGCAGCTCTGCCCGCAGCCTATTTTTGTTGCGGGGAGGAGAGGGGCAAAGTCTCGGCCCATTCCGAGTCCGGCGGATGAAGTTCGCCAGCCCCACGCCCCAAGGCTATAGCCCACCCCCTTTTTGGGCATTTTTCCGCAGGACGAACTTGGCTCCTAGGGGTTCAGCTGCTCTTTTTTGGGTGCGGCTGTGCCCGCGGCCTATTTTCGTCGTGGGGAGGGGGTGGGAAGAGTCTCGGCCCATTCCGAGTCCGCCGGACGAACTTCGGCAGCCCCACGCCTCAAGGCTATAGCACACCCCTTTTTCGGACATTTTTCCGCAGGACGAACTTGGCGCCACGGGGTTCGGCTGCTCTTTTTTGGGTGCGGCCATGCCCGTTCCCTATTTTTGGTGCGGTAACTGGGTGGCCAAAGTCTCGGCCCATTTCGAGGAAGGCGGACGAAGTTCGCCGGCCCCACGCCCAAAGGCTATTGCCCACCCCCTTTTTGGGCTTTTTTCCGCAGGACGAACTTGGCGCCAAGGGGTTCGGCTGCTCTTTTTTGGGCGCGGCTGTGCCCGCGGCCTATTTTCGTCGCGGGGAGGAGGTGAGAAAAGTCTCGGCCCATTCCGAGTCCGGCGGACGAACTTCGGCGGCCCCACGCCCCAAGGCTATAGCACACCCCTTTTTTGGGCATTTTTCCGCAGGACGAACTTGGCGCAAAGGGGTTCGGCTGCTCTTTTTTGGGCGCAGCTATGCCCGCAGCCTATTTTTGTTGCGGGGAGGAGAGGGGCAAAGTCTCGGCCCATTCCGAGTCCGGCGGATGAAGTTCGCCAGCCCCACGCCCCAAGGCTATAGCCCACCCCCTTTTTGGGCATTTTTCCGCAGGACGAACTTGGCTCCAAGCGGTTCGGCTGCTCTTTTTTGGGGGAAGCTGTGCCCGCGGCCTATTTTTGTCGCAGGGAGGGGGTGGGAAAAAGTCACGCCCCATTCCGATTCCGGCGGACGAAGTCCGCCCGCCCCACGCCCCAAGGCTACAGCCCAACCCCTTTTTGGGCATTTTTCCGCAGGACGAACATAGCGCCAATAGGTTCGGCAGCTCGTTTTTGTGCGCGGTTGTGCCCACGGCCCATTTTTGGTGCGGAGAGGGGGTGGGCAAAGTCTCGGCTCATTCCGCGGAAGGCAGATGAACTTTGCCGGCCCACGCCTAAAGGCTATGGCACACCCCTTTTTTGGGCATTTTTCCGCAGAACGAACTTGGCGCCAAGGGGTTCGGCTCCTCTTTTTTGGGTACGGCTGTGCCCGCAGCCCATATTTGCTGTGGGGAGGGGTGGGCAAAGGCTCGGCCCATTCCGAGTCGGGCGGACGAAGTTCGCCCGCCCCACGCCCAAATGCTATAGCCCACCCCCTTTTTGGGCATTTTTCCGCAGGACGAACTTGGCGCCATGGGGTTCGGCTGCTCTTTTTCTGGCGCGGCTGTGCCCGCGGCCTATTTTTGTCGCGGGGAGGGGGTGGGCAAAAGTTTCGCCCCATTCCAATTCCGGCGGACGAAGTCCGCCAGCCCCACGCCCCAAGGCTATAGCCCACCCCCTTTTTGGGCATTTTTCCGCAGGACGAGCTTGGCGCCATGGGGTTCGGCTGCTCTTTTTCTGGCGCCGCTGTGCCCGCGGCCTATTTTCGTCGCGGGAAGGAGGTGGGAAAAGTCTCGGCCCATTCCGAGTCCGGCGGACGAACTTCGGCAGCCCCACGCCCCAAGGCTATAGCACACCCCTTTTTTGGACATTTTTCCGCAGGACGAACTTTGCGCCACGGGGTTCGGCTGCTCTTTTTTGGGCACGGCTGAGCCCTCGGCCTATTTTCGTCGCGAGGAGGAGGTGGGAAAAGTTTCGGCCCATTCCGAGTCCGGCAGACGAACTTCGGCAGCCCCACGCCCCAAGGCTATAGCACACCCCTTTTTTGGGCATTTTTCCGCAGGAAGAACTTGGCGCCAAGGGGTTCGGCTGCTCGTTTTTGGGCGCCGCTGCGCCCGTGGCCTAATTTTGTCGCGGGGAGGGGGTGGGCAAAGTCTCGGCCCATTCTGAGTCCGGCGGACGAAGTGCGCCGGCCCCACGGCCCAAGGCTATAGCCCACCCCTTTTTTGGGCATTTTTCCGTAGGACGAACTTGGCGCCAAGGGGTTCGGCTGCCCTTTTTTGGGCGCGGCTGTGCCGCGGCCTATTTTTGTCACGGGTAGTGGGTGATCAAAGTCTCGGCCTATTCCGAGGAAGGCGGACGATGTTCGCCGGCCTCACGCCCAAAGGCTATAGCACACCACTGTTTTGGGCATTTTTCCGCAGGACGAACTTGGCGCCAATGGGTTCGGCCGCTCTTTTTTGGGCGCGCCTGTGCCCGCGTCCTATTTTTGTCGTGGGGAGGGGGTGGGCAAAGTCTTGGCCGGTTCCGAGGAAGGCGGACGAAGTCTGCCGGCCCCACGCCCCAAGGCTATAGCACACCCCCTTTTTGGGCATTTTTCCGCAGGACGAACTTAGCGCCAATGGGTTGGGCTGCTCTTTTTTGGGCGCGGCTGTGCCCGTGGCCTATTTTTACAGCGGGGAGGGGGTGGCCAAAGTCTCGGCCCATTCCGAGGAAGGCGGACGAAGTTCGCCGGCCCCACGCCCCAAGGCTATAGCCCACCCCCTTTTTGGGCATTTTTCCGCAGGACGAACTTAGCGCCAATGGGTTGGGCTGCTCTTTTATGGGAGCGGCTGTGCCCGCGGCCTATATTTGCCGCAGGGAGGGGGTGGCCAAAGTCTCGGCCCATTCCGAGGAAGGCGGACGAAGTTTGCCGGCCCCACGCCCAAAGGCTATAGCACACCCCTTTTTTTGGCATTTTTCCGCTGGACGAACTTGGCACCAATGGGTTCGGCTGCTCTTTTTTGGGCGCGGCTGTGCTCGCGGCCTATATTTGCCGCAGGGAGGGGGTGGCCAAAGTCTCGGCCCATTCCGAGGAAGGCGGATGAAGTTCGCCGGCCTCACGCCCAAAGGCTATAGCACACCCCTTTTTTTGGGCATTTTTCCGCAGGATGAACTTTGCGCCAATGGGTTCGGCTGCTCTTTTTTGGGCGCTGCTGTGCCCGCGGCCTATTTTTGTCGCGGGGAGTGTGTGGGCAAAGTATCGACGCATTCCGAGTCCGGCGGACAAAATTCGCCAGCCCCACACCCCAAGGCTATAGCCCACCCCCTTTTTGGGTATTTTTCCGCACGACGAACTTGGCGCCAAGGGGTTCGGCTGCTCTTTTTTGGGTGCGGCTGTGCCCATGGCATATTTTTGGCATGGGGAGGGGGTGGCCAAAGTCTCGGCCCATTCCGAGGAAGCGGACGAAGTTCGCCGGCCCCACACCCAAAGGCTATAGCACACCCCTTTTTTGGGCATTTTTCCGTAGGACGAACTTGGCGCCAGGAGGTTCGGCTGCTCTTTTTTGGGCGCGGCTGTACCCGCGGCCTATTTTTATCGTGGGAACGGGGTGGACAAAGTCTCAGTCCATTCCGAGGAAGGCGGACGATGTTCGCCAGCCCCACACCCCTAGGCTATAGCACACCGCTTTTTCGGGCATTTTTCCGCAGCACGAACTTGGTGCCAAGGGGTTCGGCTGCTCTTTTTTGGGCGCGCCTGTGCCCGTGGCCTATTTTTGTCGTGGGGAGGGGGTGGGCAAAGTCTCGGCCGATTCCGAGGAAGGCGGACGAAGTTCGCTGGCCCCACGCCCCAAGGCTATAGCCCATCCCCTTTTTGGGCATTTTTCCGCAGGACGAACTTGGCCCCAAGGGGCTCGGCCGCTCTTTTTTGGGCGCGGCTGGCCCCGCGGCCTATTTTTGCCGTGGGGAGGGGGTGGGAAAAGTCTCGGCCCATTCCGAGTCCAGCGGATGAAGTTCCCCAGCCCCACGCCCCAAGGCTATAGCCCACCCCCTTTTTGGGCATTTTTCCGCAGGACGAACTTGGCGCCAAGGGGTTCGGCTGCTCTTTTTTGGACGCGGCTGTGCCTGCGGCCTATTCTTGTCGTGGGGAGGGGGTGGGAAAAGTCTCGGCCCATTCCGAGTCCGGCGGACGAAGGTCGCCGGCCCCACGCCCCAAGGCTATAGCCCACCCCCTTTTTGGGTGTTTTTTCGCAGGACGAACTTGGCGCCAAGGGGATCGGCTGCTATTTTTTCGGCGCGGCTGTGCCCGCGCCCTATTTTTGTCGTGGGGAGGGGGTGGGAAAAGTCTCGGCCAATTCCGAGTCCGGCGGAAGAACTTCGGGAACTCCACACCCAAAGGCTATAGCCCACCCCTTTTTTGGGCATTTTTCCGCAGGACGAACTTGGCGCCAAGGGGTTCGGCTGCTCTTTTTTGGGTGCGGCTGTGCCCGTGGCATATTTTTGGTGTGGGGAGGGGGTGGCCAAAGTCTCAGCCCATTCCGAGGAAGGCTGACGAAGAGCGCCAGCCCCACGCACCAAGGCTGTAGCACACCCCATTTTCGGGCATTCTTCCGCAGGACGAACTTGGCGCCAAGGGGTTCGCCCGCTCTTTCTGGGGGGCGGCTATGCCTGCGGACTATTTGTGTCGCGGGCTGGGGGTGGGAAAAGTCTCGGCCCATTCCGAGTGTGGCGGACGAACTTCGGCAGCCGCACGCCCTGAGGCTGTAGCACACCGCTTTTTCGGGCATTTTTCCGCAGGACGAACTTGGCGCCAAGGGGTTCGGCTGCTCTTTTTTGGGCGCGGCTGTGTCCGTGGCATATTTTTGGTGCGGGGAGGGGGTGACCAAAGTCTCGGCCCATTCCGAGGAAGGCGGACGAAGTCCGCCTGCCCCACGCCCCAAGGCTATAGCATACCCCTTTTTCGGGCATTTTTCCGCAGGACGTACTTGGCGCCAAGGGGTTCGGTTGCTCTTTTTTGGGCGCGGCTGTGTCCGTGAACTATTTTTGTCACGGGCAAAGGGTTGGTAAAGTCTGAGCCCATTCCGAGTCCGGCGGACGAACTTCGGCAGGCGCACACCCCAAGGCTATAGCACACCCCTTTTTCGGGCATTTTTCCGCAGGACGAACATGGCGCCAAGGGATTCGGCTGCTCTTTTTTAGGCGCGGCTGTGCCCGCCGCCTATTTTTGTCGCGGGGAGGGGGTGCCCAAACTCTCGGCCCATTCCGAGGAAGGCGGACGAAGTTCGCCGGCCCCACACCCAAAGGCTATAGCACACCCCTTTTTTGGGCATTTTTCCGTAGGACGAACTTGGCGCCAGGGAGTTCGGCTGCTCTTTTTTGGGCGCGGTTGTACCCGCAGCCTATTTTTATCGCGGGGACGGGCTGGACAAAGTCTCGGCCCATTCCGAGGAAGGCGGACGAAGTTCGCCGGCCCCACACCCAAAGGCTATAGCACACCCCTTTTTTGGGCATTTTTCCGTAGGACGAACTTGGCGCCAGGGGGTTCGGCTGCTCTTTTTTGGGCGCGGCTGTACCCGCAGCCTATTTTTGTCACGGGGACGGGCTGGACAAAGTCTCGGCCCATTCCGAGGAAGGCGGACGATGTTCGCCAGCCCCACGCCCCAAGGCTATAGCACACCCCTTTTTCGTGCATTTTTCCGCAGGACGAACTTGGTGCCAAGGGGTTCGGCTGCTCTTTTTTGAGCGCGGCTGTGCCCGTGGCATATTTTTGGTGTGGGGAGGGGGTGGCCAAAGTCTCGGCCCATTCCGAGGAAGGCGGACGAAGTTCGCCTGCCCCACGCCCCAAGGCTATAGCATACCCCTTTTTCGGGCATTTTTCCGCAGGACGTACTTGGCGCCAAGGGGTTCGGTTGCTCTTTTTTGGGCGCGGCTGTGTCCGTGAACTATTTTTGTCACGGGCAAAGGGTTGGAAAAGTCTGAGCCCATTCCGAGTCCGGCGGACGAACTTCGGCAGGCGCACAACCCAAGGCTATAGCACACCCCTTTTTCGGGCATTTTTCCGCAGGACGAACATGGCGCCAAGGGATTCGGCTGCTCTTTTTTAGGCGCGGCTGTGCCCGCCGCCTATTTTTGTCGCGGGGAGGGGGTGCCCAAACTCTCGGCCCATTCCGAGGAAGGCGGACGAAGTTCGCCGGCCCCACACCCAAAGGCTATAGCACACCCCTTTTTTGGGCATTTTTCCGTAGGACGAACTTGGCGCCAGGGGGTTCGGCTGCTCTTTTTTGGGCGCGGCTGTACCCGCAGCCTATTTTTATCGTAGGGACGGGCTGGACAAAGTCTCGGCCCATTCCGAGGAAGGCAGACGAAGTTCGCCGGCCCCACACCCAAAGGCTATAGCACACCCCTTTTTTGGGCATTTTTCCGTAGGACGAACTTGGCGCCAGGGGGTTCGGCTGCTCTTTTTTGGGCGCGGCTGTACCCGCAGCCTATTTTTGTCGCGGGGACGGGCTGGACAAAGTCTCGGCCCATTCCGAGGAAGGCGGACGATGTTCGCCAGCCCCACGCCCCAAGGCTATAGCACACCCCTTTTTCGTGCATTTTTCCGCAGGACGAACTTGGTGCCAAGGGGTTCGGCTGCTCTTTTTTGAGCGCGGATGTGCCCGTGGCATATTTTTGGTGTGGGGAGGGGGTGGCCAAAGTCTCAGCCCATTCCGAGGAAGGCTGACGAAGAGCGCCAGCCCCACGCACCAAGGCTGTAGCACACCCCATTTTCGGGCATTCTTCCGCAGGACGAACTTGGCGCCAAGGGGTTCGCCCGCTCTTTCTGGGGGGCGGCTATGCCTGCGGACTATTTTTGTCGCGGGCTGGGGGTGGGAAAAGTCTCGGCCCATTCCGAGTGTGGCGGACGAACTTCGGCAGCCGCACGCCCTGAGGCTGTAGCACACCGCTTTTTCGGGCATTTTTCCGCAGGATGAACTTGGCGCCAAGGGGTTCGGCTGCTCTTTTTTGGGCGCGGCTGTGTCCGTGGCATATTTTTGGTGCGGGGAGGGGGTGACCAACGTCTCGGCCCATTCCGAGGAAGGCGGACGAAGTTCGCCTGCCCCACGCCCCAAGGCTATAGCATACCCCTTTTTCGGGCATTTTTCCGCAGGACGTACTTGGCGCCAAGGGGTTCGGTTGCTCTTTTTTGGGCGCGGCTGTGTCCGTGAACTATTTTTGTCACGGGCAAAGGGTTGGAAAAGTCTGAGCCCATTCCGAGTTCGGCGGACGAACTTCGGCAGGCGCACACCCCAAGGCTATAGCACACCCCTTTTTCGGGCATTTTTCCGCAGGACGAACATGGCGCCAAGGGATTCGGCTGCTCTTTTTTAGGCGCGGCTGTGCCCGCCGCCTATTTTTGTCGCGGGGAGGGGGTGCCCAAACTCTCGGCCCATTCCGAGGAAGGCGGACGAAGTTCGCCGGCCCCACACCCAAAGGCTATAGCACACCCCTTTTTTGGGCATTTTCCGTAGGACGAACTTGGCGCCAGGGGGTTCGGCTGCTCTTTTTTGGGCGCGGCTGTACCCGCAGCCTATTTTTGTCGCGTGGACGGGCTGGACAAAGTCTCGGCCCATTCCGAGGAAGGCGGACGTAGTTCGCCCGCCCCACGCCCTAAGGCTATAGCCCACCCCTTTTTTGGGCATTTTTCTGCAGGATGAACTTGGCGCCAAGGGGTTCGGCTGCTCTTTTTTGGGCGCGGCTGCGACCGCGCCCTATTTTTCTCGCGGGGAAGGGGTGGGAAAAGTCTCGGCCCATTCCAAGTCCGGCGGACGAAGTTCGCCACCCCCACGCCCCATGGCTATAGTCCACCCCTTTTTTGGGCATTTTTCCGTAGGACGAAGTTGGCGCCAAGGGGTTCGCCTGCTCTTTATTCGGTGCACCTGTGCCCGCGGCCTTTTTTGTCGCGGGGAGGGGGTGGGCAAAGTCTCGGCCCATTCCGTGTCCGGCGGACGAAGTGCGCCGGCCCCACGCCCCAAGGCTATATAGCCAACCCCCTTTTTGGGCTTTTTTCCGCAGGACGAACTTGGCGCCAAGGGGTTCGGCTGCTCTTTCTTGGGCGCGGCTGTGCCCGCGGCCTTTTTTGTCGCGGGGAGGGGGTGGGAAAAGTCTCGGCCCATTCCGAGTCCGGCTGACGAAGGTCGCCGGCCCCACGCCCCAAGGCTGTATAGCCCACCCCTTTTTTGGGCAATTTTCCGCAGGACGAACTTGGCGCCAAGGGGTTCGTCTGCTTTTTTTTGGGCGCGGCTGTGCCCGCGGCCTATTTTTGTCGCGGAGAGCGGGTGGGCAAAGTCTCGGCCCATTCCGAGCCCGGCGGACGGAGTTCGCCCGCCCCACGCCCCAAGGCTATAGCCCACCGCAGTTTTGGCATTTTTCCGCAGGACGAACTTGGCGCCAAGGGGTTTGGCTGCCCTTGTTTGGGCACGGCTGTGCCCGCAGCCTATTTTTGACGTGGGGAGGGTGTGGGGGAAGTCTCGGCCCATTCCGAGGAAGGCGGACGAACTTCGGGAACTCCACACCCAAAGGCTATAGCCCACCCCTTTTTTGGGCATTTTTCCGTGGGACGAACTTGGCGCCAAGGGGTTCGGATGCTCTTTTTTGGGCGCGGCTGTGCCCGCGCCCTATTTTTCTCGCGGGGAGGGGGTGGGAAAAGTCTTGGCCAATTCCGAGTCCGGCGGACGAACTTCGGGAACTCCACACCCAAAGGCTATAGCCCACCCCTTTTTTGGGCATTTTTCCGTAGGACGAAGTTGGCGCCAAGGGGTACGGCTGCTCTTTATTGGGCGCGGCTGTGCCCGCGGCCTTACTTCTCGCGGGGAGGGGGTGGGCAAAGTTTCGACCCATTCCGAGTCCGGCGGACGTAGTTCGCCAGCCCCACGCCCCAAGGCTGTAGCCCACCCCTTTTCTGGGCATTTTACCGTAGGACGATTTTGGCGCCAAAGGGTTCGGCTGCTCTTTATTGGGCGCGGCTGTGCCCGCGGCCTTTTTTGTCGCGGAGAGGGGGTGGGCAAAGATTCGGCCCATTCCGAGTCCGGCGAACGTAGTTCGCCAGCCCCACGCCCAAAGTCTAGAGCGCACCCCTTTTTTGGGCATTTTTCCGCAGGACGAACTTGGGGCCAAGGGGTTCGGCTGCTCTTTATTGGGCGCGGCTGTGCCCGCGGCCCTTTTGGTCTTGAGGATGGGGTGGGCAAAGTCTCGGCCCATTCCGTGTCCGGCGGACGAAGTTCGCCGGCCCCACGCCCCAAGGCTATATATCCAACCCCCTTTTTGGGCCTTTTTCCGCAGGACGAACTTGGCGCCAAGGGGTTCGGCTGCTCTTTTTTGGACGCGGCTGTGCCTGCGGCCTATTCTTGTCGTGGGGAGGGGGTGGGAAAAGTCTCGGCCCATTCCGAGTCCGGCGGACGAAGGTCGCCGGCCCCACGCCCCAAGGCTATAGCCCACCCCCTTTTTGGGTATTTTTTCGCAGGACGAACTTGGCGCCAAGGGGATCGGGTGCTATTTTTTCGGCGCGGCTGTGCCCGCGCCCTATTTTTGTCGTGGGGAGGGGGTGGGAAAAGTCTCGGCCAATTCCGAGTCCGGCGGAAGAACTTCGGGAACTCCACACCCAAAGGCTATAGCCCACCCCTTTTTTGGGCATTTTTCCGCAGGACGAACTTGGCGCCAACGGGTTCGGCTGCTTTTTTTTGGGCGCGGCTGTGCCCGCGCCCTATTTTTCTCGTGGGGAGGGGGTGGGAAAAGTCTCGGCCAATTCCGAGTCCGGCGGACGAAGTTCGCCAGCCCCACGCCCCATGGCTATAGCCCACCCCTTTTTTGGGCATTTTTCCGTAGCACGAACTTGGCGCCAAGGGGTTCGGCTGCTCTTTATTGGGCGCGGCTGTGCCCGCGGCCTTTTTGGTCATGGGGATGGGGTGGGCAAAGTCTCGGCCCATTCCGTGTCCGGCGGACGAAGTGCGCCGGTCCCACGCCCCAAGGCTCTAGCCCACCCCTTTTTTGGGCATTTTTTCACAGGACGAACTTGGCGCCAAGGGGGTCGGCTGCTATTTTTTGGGCACGGCTGTTCCCGAGCCCTATTTTTGTCGTGGGGAGGGGGTGGGAAAAGTCTCGGCCAATTCCGAGTCCGGCGGACGAACTTCGGGAACTCCACGCCCAAAGGCTATAGCCCACCCCTTTTTTGGGCATTTTTCCGCAGGACGAACTTGACGCCAAGGGGTTCGGCTGCTCTTTTTTGGGCGCGGCTTTGCCCGCGCCCTCTTTTTCTCGTGGGAAGGGGGTGGACAAAGTCTCGGCCCATTCTGAGTCCGGTGGACGCAGTTCGCCACCCCCACGCCCCAAGGCTATAGCCCACCCCTTTTTTGGGCATTTTTCCGTCGGACGAACTTGGCGCCAAGGGGTTCGACTGCTCTTCATTGGGCGTGGCTCTGCCCGTGGCCTATTTTTGACGCGGGGAGGGGGTTGGCAAAGTCCCGGCCCATTCCGTGTCCGGCGGACGAAGTGTGCCGGCCCCACGCCCCAATGCTATATAGCCCACCCCTTTTTTGGGCATTTTTCCGAAGGACGAACTTGGCGCCAAGTGGTTCGGCTGCTTTTTTTTGGGCGCGGCTGTGCCCGCGGCCTATTTTTGTCGCGGAGAGGGGGTGGGCAAAGACTCGGCCCATTCCGAGCCCGGCGGTCGAAGTTCGCCCACCCCACGCCCCAATGCTACAGCCCACCGCTTTTTTGGGCATTTTTCCGCAGGACGAACTTGGCGCCAAGGGGTTCGGCTGCTCTTTTTTGGGCGCGGCTGTGCCCGCGCCCTCTTTTTCTCGCGGGAAGGGGGTGGACAAAGTCTCGGCCCATTCTGAGTCCGGCGGACGCAGTTCGCCACCCCCACGCCCCAAGGCTATAGCCCACCCCTTTTTTGGGCATTTTTCCGTCGGACGAACTTGGCGCCAAGGGGTTCGACTGCTCTTCATTGGGCGCGGCTCTGCCCGTGGCCTATTTTTGACGCGGGGAGGGGGTGGGCAAAGTCCCGGCCCATTCCGTGTCCGGCGGACGAAGTGTGCCGGCCCCACGCCACAATGCTATACAG
The DNA here is from genome assembly GCA_029633175.1 of Citrus glauca. Classification (NCBI taxonomy): domain Eukaryota; kingdom Viridiplantae; phylum Streptophyta; class Magnoliopsida; order Sapindales; family Rutaceae; genus Citrus; species Citrus glauca. The sequence continues at coordinate 25,239 of JAQOOD010000058.1, forward strand.
CCCACCCCTTTTTTGGGCATTTTTCCGAAGGACGAACTTGGCGCCAAGTGGTTCGGCTGCTTTTTTTTGGGCGCGGCTGTGCCCGCGGCCTATTTTTGTCGCGGAGAGGGGGTGGGCAAACTCTCGGCCCATTCCGAGCCCAGCGGACGAAGTTCGCCCGCCCCACGCCCCAAGGCTACAGCCCACCGCTTTTTTGGGCATTTTTCCGCAGGACGAACTTGGTGCCAAGGGGTTCGGCTGCTCTTTTTTGGGCACGGCAGTGCCCGCAGCCTATTTTTGACGCAGGGAGGAGGTGGGGAAAGTCTCGGCCAATTCCGAGGAAGGAGGACGAAGTTCGCCAGCCCCATGCCCCAAGGCTATAGCCCACCCCCTTTTTGGGCATTTTTTCGCAGGACGAACTTGGCGCCAAGGGGTTCGGCTGCTCTTTTTTGGGCGCGGGCACTATTTTTCTCGCGGGGAGGGGGTGGGAAAAGTCTCGGCCAATTCCGAGGCAGGAGGACGAAGTCGCCGGCCCCACGCCCCAAGGCTGTATAGCCCACCCCTTTTTTGGGCATTTTTCCGCAGGACGAACTTGGCGCCAAGGGGTTCGGCTGCTTTTTTTTGGGCGCGGCTGTGCCCGCGGCCTATTTTTGTCGCGGAGAGGGGGTGGGCAAAGTCTCGGCCCATTCCGAGCCCGGCGGACGAACTTCGGGAACTCCACACCCAAAGGCTATAGCCCACCCCATTTTTGGCATTTTTCCGCAGGACGAACTTGGCGCCAAGGGGTTCGGCTGCCCTTTTTTGGGCACGGCTGTGCCCGCAGCATATTTTTGACGTGGGGAGGGTGTGGGGAAAGTCTCGGCCCATTCCGAGGAAGGCGGACGAACTTCGGGAACTCCACACCCAAAGGCTATAGCCCACCCCTTTTTTGGGCATTTTTCCGCAGGACGAACTTGGCGCCAAGGGGTTCGGATGCTATTTTTTGGGCGCGGCTGTGCCCGCGCCCTATTTCTCTCGTGGGGAGGGGGTGGGAATAGTCTTGGCCAATTCCGAGTCCGGCGGACGAACTTCGGGAGCTCCACACCCAAAGGCTATAGCCCACCCCTTTTTTGGGCATTTTTCCGTAGGACGAAGTTGGCGCCAAGGGGTACGGCTGCTCTTTATTGGGCGCGGCTGTGCCCGCGGCCTTACTTCTCGCGGGGAGGGGGTGGGCAAAGTTTCGACCCATTCCGAGTCCGGCGGACGTAGTTCGCCAGCCCCACGCCCCAAGGCTGTAGCCCACCCCTTTTCTGGGCATTTTTCCGCAGGACGAACTAGGCGCCAAGCGGTTCGGCTGCTCTTTTTTGGGCGTGGCTGTGCCCGCGCCCTATTTTCTCGCGGGGAGGGGGTGGGAAAAGTCTCGGCCAATTCCGAGTCCGGCGGACGAAGTTCGCCAGCCCCACGCCCCATGGCTATAGCCCACCCCTTTTTTGGGCATTTTTCCGTAGGACGAACTTGGCGCCAAAGGGTTCGGCTGCTCTTTATTGGGCGCGGCTGTGCCCGCGGCCATTTTTGTCGCAGGGAGGGGGTGGGCAAAGTTTCGGCCCATTCCGAGTCCGGCGAACGTAGTTCGCCCACCCCACGCCCAAAGTCTAGAGCGCACCCCTTTTTTGGGCATTTTTCCGCAGGACGAACTTGGGGCCAAGGGGTTCGGCTGCTCTTTATTGGGCGCGGCTGTGCCCGTGGCCCTTTTGGTCTTGAGGATGGGGTGGGCAAAGTCTCGGCCCATTCCGTGTCCGGCGGACGAAGTTCGCCGGCCCCATGCCCCAAGGCTATATATCCAACCCCCTTTTTGGGCTTTTTTTTCCGCAGGACGAACTTGGCGCCAAGGGGTTCGGCTGCTCTTTTTGGGACTAGGCTGTGCCTGCGGCCTATTCTTGTCGTGGGGAGGGGGTGGGAAAAGTCTCGGCCCATTCCGAGTCAGGCGGACGAAGGTCGCCGGCCCCACGCCCCAAGGCTATAGCCCACCCCTTTTTTGGGCATTTTTCCGCCGGACGAACTTGGCGCCAAGGGGTTCGGCTGCTTTTTTTTGGGCGCGGCTGTGCCCGCGGCCTATTTTTGTCGCGAAGAGGGGGTGGGCAAAGTCTCGGCCCATTCCGAGTCCGGCGGACGAACTTCGGGAACTCCACACCCAAAGGCTATAGCCCACCCCTTTTTTGGGCATTTTTCTGCAGGACGAACTTGGCGCCAAGGGGTTCGGCTGCTTTTTTTTGGGCGCGGCTGTGCCCGCGGCCTATTTTTGTCGCAGAGAGGGGGTGGGCAAAGTCTCGGCCCATTCCGAGCCCGGCGGACGAAGTTCGCCCGCCCCACGCCCCAAGGCTACAGCCCGCCGCTTTTTTGGGCATTTTTCCGCAGGACGAACTTGGCGCCAAGGGGTTCGGCTGCTCTTTTTTGGGCACGGCAGTGCCCGCAGCCTATTTTTGACGCAGGGAGGGGGTGGGGAATGTCTCGGCCCATTCCGAGGAAGGCGGACGAAGTTCGCCAGCCCCACGCACCTAGGCTATAGCCCACCCCCTTTTTGGGCATTTTTTCGCAGGACGAACATGGCGCCAAGGGGGTCGGCTGCTCTTTTTTGGGCGCGGCTGTGCCCGCAGCCTATTTTTGTCGCGGGGAGGGGGTGGGCAAAGTTTCGGCCCATTCCGAGTCCGGCGGACGTAGTTCACCAGCCCCACGCCCTGTGGCTATAGCCCACCCCTTTTTCGGGCATTTTTCCGCAGGACGAACTTGGCGCCAAGGGGTTCGGCCGCTCTTTTTTGGGCGCGGCTCTGTCCGCGCCCTATTTTTCTTGCGGGGAGGGGTTGGGAAAAGTCTCGGCCAATTCCGAGTCCGGCGGATGAAGTTCGCCAGCCCCACGCCCCACGGGTGTAGCCCACCCCCTTTTTGGGCATTTGTACGTCGGACGAACCTGGCGCCAACGGGTTCGACTGCTCTTTTTTGGGCGCAGCCGATCCCCCAACCTATTTTTGTCGCGGGGAGGGGGTGGGAAAAGTCTCGGCCCATTCCGAGTCCGCCGGATGAACTTCGGCAGCCCCACGCCCCAAGGCTATAGCCCACCCCTTTTGCGGGCATTTTTCCGCAGGACGAACTTGGCGCCAAGGGGTTCGACTGCTCTTTTTTGCCCGCGGCAGTGACCGCGGACTTTTTTTGTCGCGGGGAGGGGGTGGGCAATGTCTCGGCCCATTACGAGGAAGGCGAATGAACTTTGCTAGCCCCACGCCCAAAGGCTATAGGACACCCCATTTTTGCGCATTTTTCCGCAGGACGAACTTGACGCGAAGTGTTTCGGCAGCTCTTTTTTGGGCGCGGCTGTGCCCACGGCCTATTTTTGTCGTGGGGAGGGGGTTGGCAAAGTCTCGGCCCATTCTGAGTCCGGCGGACGAAGTTCGCCAGGCCGACGCCCCAAGACTATAGCCCACTCCTTTTTTGGGCATTTTTCCGCAGGTCGAACATGGCGCCAAGGGGTTCGGCTGTGCTTTTTCGGGCGCGGCTGTGCCCGCGGCCTATTTTTATCGCGGGGAGGGGGTGGGCAATGTTTCGGCCCTTTCCCAGTCCGGCGGACGAAGTTCGTCCGCCCCACGCCCCAAGGCTATAGCACACTCCTTTTTTGGGCATTTTTCCGCAGAACGAACTTGGCGCCAAGGGGTTCGGCTGCTCTTTTTTGGGCGCGGCTGTGCCCGCTGCCTATTTTTCTCACCGGGAGGGGGTGGGAAAAGGCTCGGCCAATTCCGAGTCCGGCGGACGAACTTCGGGAACTCCACACCCCAAGGCTATAGCACACCCCTTTTTTGTGCATTTTTCCGCGGGACGAACTTGTCGCCAAGCGGTTCAGCTGCTCATTTTTTGCCGCGGCTGCGCCCGCGGCCTATTTTTGTCGCGGGAAGGGGGTGGGCAAAGTCTCGGCCCATTCTGAGGGAGGCGGACGATTTTCGCTGGGACCACGCCCCATGGCTATAGCCCACCCCTTTTTTGGGCATTTTTCCGCAGGACGAACTTGGCGCCAAGGGGTTCGGCTGCTCTTTTTTCGGCGCGGCTGTGCCCGCGGCCTATTTTTGTCATGGGGAGGGGGTGGGAAAAGTCTCGGCCCATTCCGAGTGCGGCGGACGAAGTTCGCTGGGACCTCGCCCCACGGCTATAGCGCACCCCTTTTTTGGGCATTTTTCCGCAGGACGAACTGGGCCCCAAGGGGTTCGGCTGCTCTTTTTTGGGTGCGGCTGTGCTCGCGGCCTATTTTTGTCGTGGGGAGGGGGTTGGCAAAGTCTCGTCCCATTCTGAGACCGGCGGACGACGTTCGCCAGCCCCACGCCCGAAGGCTATAGCCCACCCCTTTTTGGGGTATTTTTTCGTAGGACGAACTTGGCGCCAAGGGGTTCGGCTACTCTTTTCTCGGCACGGCTGTGTCCGCGGCCTATTTTTGTCACGGGGAGGGGGTGAGCAAAGTCTCGGCCCATTCCGAGGAAGGCGGGTGATGTTCGCCGGCCCCCACGCCCAAAGGCTATAGCACACCCCTTTTTTGGGCATTTTTCCGCAGGACGAACTTGGCGCCAAGGGGTTCGGCTGCTCTTTTTTCGGCGCGGCTGTGCCCGCGGCCTATTTTTGTCATGGGGAGGGGGTGGGAAAAGTCTCGGCCCATTCCGAGTGCGGCGGACGAAGTTCGCTGGGACCTCGCCCCACGGCTATAGCGCACCCCTTTTTTGGGCATTTTTCCGCAGGACGAACTGGGCCCCAAGGGGTTCGGCTGCTCTTTTTTGGGTGCGGCTGTGCTCGCGGCCTATTTTTGTCGTGGGGAGGGGGTTGGCAAAGTCTCGTCCCATTCTGAGACCGGCGGACGACGTTCGCCAGCCCCACGCCCGAAGGCTATAGCCCACCCCTTTTTGGGGTATTTTTTCGTAGGACGAACTTGGCGCCAAGGGGTTCGGCTACTCTTTTCTCGGCACGGCTGTGCCCGCGGCCTATTTTTGTCACGGGGAGGGGGGTGAGCAAAGTCTCGGCCCATTCCGAGGAAGGCGGGTGATGTTCGCCGGCCCCACGCCCAAAGGCTATAGCACACCCCTTTTTTGGGCATTTATCCGCAGGACGAACTGGGCCCCAAGGGGTTTGGCTGCTCTTTTTTGGGTGCGGCTGTGCCCGCCGCCTATTTTTGTCGTGGGGAGGGGGTTGGCAGAGTCTCGTCCCATTCTGAGTCCGGCGGACAACGTTCGCCAGCCCCACGCCCCAAGGCTATAGCCCACCACTTTTTTGGGTATTTTTTCGTAGGACGAACCTGGCGCCAAGGGGTTTGACTGCTCTTTTTTGGGCGCGGCTGTGCCCGCGGCCTATTTTTGTCGCGGGGAGGGGGTGGGCAAAGTCTCGGCACATTCTGAGTCCGGCGGACGAAGTTCGCCAGCCCCACGCCCCAAGGCTATAGCCCACCCCTTTTTTGGGCATTTTTCCGTAGGACGAACCTGGTGCCAAGGGGTTCGGCTGCTCTTTTTTGGGCTCGGCCTAGCCCGCGACCAATTTTTGTCACGGGGAGGGGGTGGGAAAAGTCTCGGCCCATTCCGAGTCCGGCGGACGAACTTCGGCAGCCCCACGCCCCAAGGCTATAGCCCACTCCTTTTTTGGGCATTTTTCCGCAGGACTAACTTGGTGGCAAGGGGTTCGGCTGCTCTTTTTTGGGCGCGGCTGAGCCCGCGGCCTATTTTTGTCGTGGGGAGGGGGTGGGAAAACTCTCGGCCCATTCCGAGTCCGGCGTACGAACTTCGGCAGCCCCACGCCCCAAGGCTATAGCCCACTCCTTTTTTCGGCATATTTCCGCAGGACGAACTGGGCCCCAAGGGGTTCGGCTGCTCTTTTTTGGGCACGGCTGTGCCCCGCGGCCTATTTTTGTCGCGTGGAGGGGGTGGGCAAAGTCTCGGCCCATTCCGAGAAAGGCGGACGATGTTCGCCGGCCCCACGCCCAAAGGCTATAGCACACCCCTTTTTTGGGCATTTTTCCGCAGGACGAACTGGGCCCCATGCGGTTCGGCTGCTCTTTTTTGGGCGCGGCTGTGCCCGCGGCCTATTTTTGTCGTGGGGAGGGGGTTGGCAAAGTCTCGGTCCATTCTAAGTCCGACGGACGAAGTTCGCCAGCCCCACGCCCCAAGGCTACAGCCCACCCCTTTTTTGGGCATTTTTTCGTAGGACGAACCTGGGGCCAAGGGGTTCGGCTGCTCTTTTTTGGGCTCGGCCTAGCCCGCGACCTATTTTTGTCACGGGGAGGGGGTGGGAAAAGTCTCGGCCCATTCCGAGTCCGGCGGACGAACTTCGGCAGCCCCACGCCCCAAGGCTATAGCCCACTCCTTTTTTGGGCATTTTTCCGCAGGACTAACTTGGCGCCAAGGGGTTCGGCTGCTCTTTTTTGGGAGCGGCTGAGCCCGCGGCCTATTTTTGTCGTGGGGAGGGGATGGGAAAACTCTCGGCCCATTCCGAGTCCGGCGGACGAACTTCGGCAGCCCCACGCCCCAAGGCTATAGCCCACTCCTTTTTTGGGCATTTTTCCGCAGGACAAACTGGGCCCCAAGGGGTTCGTCTGCTCTTTTTTGGGTGCGGCTTATTTTTGTCACATGGAGGGGGTGGGCAGTGTCTCGGCCCATTCCGAGTCAAGCGGACGAAGTTCTCCAGCCCCACGCCCCAAGGCTATAGCCCACCCCTTTTTTGGGCATTTTTCCACAGGACGAACTTGGCGCCAAGTGCTTCGGCTGCTCCTTTTAGGGCGTGGCTGTGCCCGCGGCCTATTTTTGTCGTGGGGAGGGGGTGGGAAAAGTCTCGACCCATTACGAGTCCGGCGGACGAAGTTCGCCGGCCCTACGCCCAAAGGCTATAGCACACCCCTTTTTTGGGCATTTTTCCGCAGGACGAACTTGGCGCCAAGGGGTTCCGTTGCTCTTTTTTGGGCGCTGCTATGCCCGCGGCCTATTTTTGTCGCGAGGAGGGGGTGGGCAAAGTCTCGGCCCATTCCTAGTCCGGTGGACGAAGTTCGCCAGCCCCACGTCCCAAGGCTATAGCCCACCCCCTTTTTGGACATTTTTCCGCAGGACGAAGTAGGCGCTAAGGGGTTCAGCTGCTCGTTTTTGGGCACGGCTGTGCCCGTGGCCTATTTTTGTCGCGGGGAGGGGGTGGGCAATGTCTCGGCCCATTCTGAGGAAGACGGACGAAGTTCGCTTGCCCTTCGCCCCAAGGCCATAGCCGACGCCCTTTTTGGGCATTTTTCCACAGGACGAACTTGGCGCCAAGGGGTTCGGCTGCTCCTTTATGGGTACGGCCGGGCCCACGGCCTATTTTTGTCGTGGGGAGGGGGTGGGCAAAGTCTCGGCCCATTCCGAGGAAGGCGGACGAAGTTCGCCAGCCCCACGCCCCAAGGCTATAGCCCACCCCTTTTTTGGGCATTTTTCCGCAGGACGAACTTGGCGCCAAGGGGTTCGGCTGCTCTTTTTTGCGCGCGGCTGTGTCCGTGGCCTATTTTTGTCGCTGGGAGGGGGTGGGCAAAGTCTCGCCCCATTCTGAGGAAGGCGGACGAAGTTCGCCTGCCCCACGCCCCAAGGCCATAGCCCACCCCCTTTTTGGGCATTTTTCCGCAGGACGAACTTGGCGCCAAGGGGTTCGGCTGCTCTTTTTTTGGCGCGGCTGTGCCCGCGGCCTATTTTTGTCGCAGGGAGGGGGTGGACAGTGTCTCGGCCCATTCCGAGTCCAGCAGAGGAAGTTCGCCAGCCCCACTCCCCAAGGCTATAGCCTACCCCTTTTTTGGGCATTTTTCCGCAGGACGACCTTGCCGCCAAGGGGTTCGGTTGCTCTATTTTGGGCGCGGCTGTGCCCGCGGCCTATTTTTGTCGCGGGGAGGGGGTGGCCAAAGTCTCAGCCCATTCCGAGGAAGGCGGACGAAGTAAGCCGGCCCCACGCCCAAAGGCTATAGCTCACCCCTGTTTTAGGCATTTTTCCGCAGGACGAACTTGCCGCCAAGGGGATCGGCCGCTCTTTTTTAGGCGCGGCTGTGCCCGCGGGCTATTTTTGTCACGGGGAGGGGGTGGGCAAAGTCTCGGCCCATTCTGAGTCCGGCGGACGAAGTTCGCCAGCCCCATGCCCTAAGGCTATAGCACACCCCTTTTTTGGGCATTTTTCCGCAGGACGAACTTTTCGCCAAGGGGTTCGGCTGCTCTTTGTTGGGCGCGGCTGTGCCCGCGGCCTATTTTTGTCACAGGGAGGGGGTGGCCAAAGTCTCGGCCCATTCCGAGGAAGGCGGATGAAGTTCGCCAGCCCCACGCCCCAAGGCTATAGCCCACCCCTTTTTTGCGCATTTTTCCGAAGCACGAACTTGGCGCCAAGGGGTTCGGCTACACTTTTTGGGGTGCGGCAGTGCCCGCGGCCTATTTTTGTCATGGGGAGGGGGTGGGCAGTGTCTCGGCCCATTCCGAGTCCAGCGGAGGAAGTTCGCCAGACCCACGCCCCAAGGCTATAGCCCACCCCTTTTTTGCGCATTTTTCCACAGGACGAACTTGGCGCCAAGGGGTTCGGCTACTCTTTTTTGGGCGCGGCTGTGCCCGCGGCCTATTTTTGTTGCGGGGAGGGGGTGGCCAAAGTGTCGGCCCATTCCAAGGAATGCGGACGAAGTTCTCCTGCCCTACGCCCAAAGGCTATAGCACACCCCTTTTTTGGGCATTTTTCCGGAGGACGAACTTGGCGCCAAGGGGTTCCGCTGCTCTTTTTTGGGCGCTGCTGTGCCCGTGGCCTATTTTTGTTGTGAGGAGGGGGTGGCCAAAGTCTCGGCCCATTCCTAGTCCGGTGGACGAAGTTCGCCAGCCCCACGTCCCAAGGCTATAGCCCACCCCCTTTTTGGGCATTTTTCCGCAAGACGAACTTGGCGCCAAGCGGTTCGGCTGCTCTTTTTTTTACGCGGCTGTGCCCGCGGCCTATTTTTGTCGCAGGGAGGGGGTTGCCAAAGTCTCGGCCCATTCCAAGGGATGCGGACGAAGTTCGCCGGCCCTACGCCCAAGGGCTATGGCACACCCCTTTTTTGGGCATTTTTCCGCAGGACGAACCTGGCGCCAAGGGGTTCCGCTGCTCTTTTTTGGGCGCTGCTGTGCCCGCAGCCTATTTTTGTTGCGAGGAGGGGGTGGGCAAAGTCTCGGCCCATTCCTAGTCCGGTGGACGAAGTTCGCCAGCCCTGCGTCCCAAGGCTATAGCCCACCCCCTTTTTGGGCATTTTTCCGCAGGACGAACTTGGCGCCTAGCGGTTCGGCGGCTCTTTTTTTGGCGCGGCTGTGCCTGCGGCCTATTTTTGTCGCAGGGAGGGGGTGGCCAAAGTCTCGGCCCATTCCGAGGGATGCGGACGAAGTTCGCCGGCCCTACGCCCAAGGGCTATAGCACACCCCTTTTTTGGGCATTTTTCCGCTGGACGAACTTGGCGCCAAGGGGTTCAGCTGCTCTTTTTTGGGCGCGGCTGTGCCCGCGGCCTATTTTTGTCGCGGGGAGTGGGTGGGAAAAGTCTCGGCCCATTCCGAGGAAGCCAGATGAAGTTCGCCGTCCCCACGCCCAAAGGCTATAGTGCACTCCTTTTTTGGGCATTTTTCCGCAGGACGAACTTGCCGCCAAGCGGTTCGGCTGCCCTTTTTTGGGCGCGGCTGTGCCCGCGGCCTATTTTTTTCGTGGGGAGGGGGTGGCCAAAGTCTCGGCCCATTCCAAGGAATGCGGACGAAGTTCGCCGGCCCTACGCCCAAAGGCTATAGCACACCCCTTTTTTGGGCATTTTTCCGCAGGACGTACTTGTCGCCAAGGGGTGTGGCTGCTCTTTTTTGGGGGCGGCTGTTCCCGCGGGCTATGTTTGTCGCGGGGAGGGGGTGGCCAAAGTCTCGGCCCATTCCGAGGGATGCGGACGAAGTTCGCCGGCCCTACGCCCAAGGGCTATAGCACACCCCTAATTTGGGCATTTTTCCGCTGGACGAACTTGGCGCCAAGGGGTTCAGCTGCTCTTTTTTGGGCGCGGCTGTGCCCGCGACCTATTTTTGTCGCGGGGAGTGGGTGGGAAAAGTCTCGGCCCATTCCGAGGAAGCCAGATGATGTTCGCCGGCCCCACGCCCAAAGGCTATAGTGCACTCCTTTTTTGGGCATTTTTCCGCAGGACGAACTTGCCGCCAAGCGGTTCGGCTGCCCTTTTTTGGGCGCGGCTGTGCCCGCGGCCTATTTTTCTCGTGGGGAGGGGGTGGCCAAAGTCTCGGCCCATTCCAAGGAATGCGGACGAAGTTCGCCGGCCCTACGCCCAAAGGCTATAGCACACCCCTTTTTTGGGCATTTTTCCGCAGGACGTACTTGTCGCCAAGGGGTGTGGCTGCTCTTTTTTGGGGGCGGCTGTTCCCGCGGGCTATGTTTGTCGCGGGGAGGGGGTGGGCAAAGTCTCGGCACACTCCGAGTCCGGCGGACGAAGTGCGCCAGCCCCACGCCCCAAGCATATATCCCATCCCTTTTTTCGGCATTTTTCCGCAGGCCGAACTTTTAGCCAAGGGGTTCGGCTGCTCTTTGTTGGGCGCGGCTGTGCCCGTGGCCTATTTTTCTCGCGGGGAGGGGGTGGCCAAAGTCTCGGCCCATTCCGAGGAAGGCGGATAAAGTTCGCCAGCCCCACGCCCCAAGCATATATCCCATCCCTTTATTCGGCATTTTTCCGCAGGCCGAACTTTTAGCCAAGGGGTTCGGCTGCTCTTTGTTGGGCGCGGCTGTGCCCGCGGCCTATTTTTCTCGCGGGGAGGGGGTGGCCAAAGTCTCGGCCCATTCCGAGGAAGGCGGATGAAGTTCGCCAGCCCCACGCCCCAAGGCTATAGCCCACCCCTTTTTTGCTCATTTTTCCGCAGGACGAACTTGGCGCCAAGGGGTTCGGCTACTCTTTTTTGGGCGCGGCTGTGCCCGCGCCCTATTTTTGTCGCGGGGAGGGGGTGGGCAGTGTCTCGGCCCATTCCGAGTCCAGCGGAGGAAGTTCGCCAGACCCACGCCCCAAGGCTATAGCCCACCCCTTTTTTGCGCATTTTTCCACAGGACGAACTTGGCGCCAAGGGGTTCGGCTACTCTTTTTTGGACGCGGCTGTGTCCGCGGCCTATTTTTGTCATGGGGAGGGGGTGGGCAGTGTCTCGGCCCATTCCGAGTCCAGCGGAGGAAGTTCGCCAGCCCCACGCCCCAAGGCTATAGCCCACCCCTTTTTTGGGCATTTTTCCGCAGGACGAACTTCGCGCCAAGGGGTTCGGCTGCCCTTTTTTGGGCGCGGCTGTGCCCGCGGCCTATTTTTGTTGCGGGGAGGGGGTGGGCAAAGTCTCGGCCCATTCCTAGTCCGGTGGACAAAGTTCGCCAGCCCAACGTCCCAAGGCTATAGCTCACCCCCTTTTTGGGCATTTTTCCGCAGGACGAACTTGGCGCCAAGGGGTTCAGCTGCTCTTTTTTGGGCGCGGCTGTGCCCGCGGCCTATTTTTGTCGCGGGGAGGGGGTGGGAAAAGTCTCGGCCCATTCCGAGGAATGCAGATGAAGTTCACCGGCCCCACGCCTGAAGGCTATAGCTCACCCCTTTTTTAGGCTTTTTTCCGCATGACGAACTTGTCGCCAAGGGGATCGGCTGCTCTTTTTTGGGAGCGGTTGTGCCCGCGGCCTACTTTCGTCGCGGGGAGGGGGTAGGCAAAGTCTCGGCCCGTTCTGTGTGCGGCGGACGAAGTTCACCAGCCCCGCGCCCTAAGGCTATAGCACACCCCAATTTTGGGCATTTTTCCACAGGACGTACTTGGCGCCAAGGGGTTCCGCTGCTCTTTTTTGGGCGCTGCTGTGCCCGCGGCCTATTTTTGTCGCGAGGAGGGGGTGGGCAAATTCTCGGCCGATTCCTAGTCCGGTGGACGAAGTTCGCCAGCCCCACGTCCCAAGGCTATAGCCCATCCCCTTTTTGGGCATTTTTCCGTAGGACGAACTTGGCGCCAAGCGGTTCGGCTGCTCTTTTTTGGCGCGGCTGTGCCCGCGGACTATTGTTGTCGTGGGGAGGGGGTGGGCAATGTCTCGGCCCATTCTGAGTCCGGCGGATGAAGTTCGTCAGTCCCACGCCCCAAGGCTATAGCCCACCCCCTTTTTGGGCATTTTTCCGCAGGACGAACTTGGCGCCAAGGGGTTCGGCTGCTCTTTTTTGGGCGCGGCTATGCCCACGGCCTATTTTTGTCGCGGGGAGGGGGTGACCAAAGTCTCGGCCCATTCCGAGGAAGGCGGACGAAGTACGCCGGCCCCACGCCCAAAGGCTATAGCTCACCCCTTTTTTAGGCATTTTTCCGCAGGACGAACTTGGCGCCAAGGGGATCGGCTGCTCTTTTTTGGGCGCGGTTGTGCCCGTGGCCTATTTTTGTCGCGGGGATGGGGTAGGCAACGTCTAGGCCCGTTCTGTGTGCGGCGGACGAAGTTCGCCAGCCCCACGCCCTAAGGCTATAGCACACCCCTTTTTTGGGCATTTTTCCGCAGGATGTACTTGGCGCCAAGGGGTTCGGCTGCTCTTTTTTGGGGGCGGCCTTGCCCGCGGCCTATGTTTGTCGCGGGGAGGTGGTGGGCAAAGTCTCGGTGCATTCCGAGACCGGCGGACGAAGTGCGCCGGCCCCATGCCCCAAGGCTATAGCCCGCCCCCTTTTTGGGCATTATTCCGCCGGACGAACATTTCGCCAAGGGGTTCGGCTCCTCTTTTTTGGGGGCGGCTGTGCCTACGGCCTATTTTTGTCGCGGGGAGGAGGTGGGCAAAGTCTCGGCCCATTCCGAGTCCAGCGGACGAAGTGCGCCAGCCCCACGCCCCAAGGCTATAGCCCATTCTCTTTTAGGGCATTTTTCCGCAGGGCGAACTTGGCGCCAAGGGTTTCGGCTACTCTTTTTTGGGCGCGGTTGTGCCCGCGGCCTATTTTTGTTGCGGGGAGGGGGTGGGCAAAGTCTCGGCCCATCCTGAGTGCGGCGGACGAAGTTCGCTAGGCCCACGCCCTAAGGCTATAGCACACCCCTTTTTTCGGCAATTTTCCGCAGGACGTACTTGGCGCCAAGGGGTTCGGCTGCTCTCTTTTGGGGGCGGCTGTGCCCGCGGCCTATGTTTTTCACGGGTAGGGGGTGGCCACAGGCTCGGCCCATTCCGAAATAGGCAGACGAAGTTCCCCGGCCCAACGCCCAAAGGCTATAGCACACCCCTTTTTTGCGCATTTTCCGCAGGACGAACTTGGCGCCAAGGGGTTTGGCTGCTCTTTTTTGGGCACGGCGGTGTCCGCGGCCTATTTTTCTCGTGGGGAGGGGGTAGCCAAAGCCTCGGCCCATTCTGATTCCGGCGGACGAAGTGCGCCGGCCCCACGCCCCAAGGCTATAGCCCATTCCCTTTTTGGGCATTTTTCCGCAGGACGAACTTGGCGCCAAGGGGTTCGGCTCCTCTTTTTTGGGCGCGGCTGTGCCCGTGGCCTATTTTTGGCACGGGGAGGGGGTGGCCAAAGTCTCGGCCCATTCCGAGGAAGGGGGACGAAGTTCACCGGCCCCACGCCCAAAGGCTATAGCACACCCCTTTTTTGCGCATTTTTCCGCAGGACGAACTTGGCACCAAGGGGTTTGGCTGCTCTTTTTTGGGCGCGGCTGTGGCCTCGGCCTAATTTCGTCGTGGGGAGGGGGTGGGAAAATTCTCGGCCCATTCCGAGTCCGGCGGACGAAGTTCGTCAGCCCCACGCCCCAAGGCTATAGCCCACCCCCTTTTTCGGCATTTTTCCGCCGGACGAACTTGGCGCCAAGGGGTTCGGCTGCTCTGTTTTGGGCGCGACTGTCCCCGCGGCCTATTTTTGGCACGGGGAGGGGGTGGCAAAAGTCTCGGCCCATTCCGAGGAAGGCGGACGAAGTTCGCCAGTCCCACGCCCGAAGGCTATAGCCCACCCCATTTTTGGGCATTTTTCCGCAGGACGAACTTGGCGCCAAGGGGTTCGGCTTCTGTTTTTTGGGTGCGGCGGTGCCCCGGCCTATTTTTGATGCGGGGAGGGGGTGGGCAAAGTCTCGGCCCATTCGGAGGAAGGCAGGGGAAGTTCGCCGGCCCCACGCCCAAAGGTTATAGCACACTCCTTTTTTGGGCATTTTTCCGCAGGACGAACTTGGCGGCAAGGGGTTTGGCTGCTCTTTTTTGGGCGCGGCTGTGCCCGCGGCCTATTTTTGTCGCGGGGAAGGGGTAGGCAAAGCCTCGGCCCATTCCGAGTCCGGCGGACAAAGTGCGCCGGCCCCACGCCCCAAGGCTATACCCCGCCCCCGTTTTGGGCATTTTTCCGCCGGACGAATTTTCGCCAAGGGGTTCGGCTGCTCTTTTTTGGGCGCGGCTGTGCCTGCGGCCTATTTTTGTCGCGGGGAGGGGGTGGCCAAAGTCTCGGCCCATTCCGAGGAAGGCGGATGAAGTTCGCCAGCCCCACGCCCCAAGGCTATAGCCCACCCCTTTTTTGGGCATTTTTCCGCAGGACGAACTTGCCGCCAAGGGGATCGGCCGCTCTTTTTTAGGCGCGGCTGTGCCCGCGGGCTATTTTTGTCACGGGGAGGGGGTGGGCAAAGTCTCGGCCCATTCTGAGTCCGGCGGACGAAGTTCGCCAGCCCCATGCCCTAAGGCTATAGCACACCCCTTTTTTGGGCATTTTTCCGCAGGACGAACTTGGCGCCAAGGGGTTCGGCTCCTCTTTTTTGGGCGCGGCTGTGTCCGCGGCCTATTTTTGGCACGGGGAGGGGGTGGCCAAAGTCTCGGCCCATTCCGAGGAAGGCGGACGAAGTTCACCGGCCCCACGCCCAAAGGCTATAGCACACCCCTTTTTTGCGCATTTTTCCGCAGGACGAACTTGGCACCAAGGGGTTTGGCTGCTCTTTTTTGGGCGCGGCTGTGGCCTCGGCCTAATTTCGTCGTGGGGAGGGGGTGGGAAAATTCTCGGCCCATTCCGAGTCCGGCGGACGAAGTTCGTCAGCCCCACGCCCCAAGGCTATAGCCCACCCCCTTTTTCGGCATTTTTCCGCCGGACGAACTTGGCGCCAAGGGGTTCGGCTGCTCTTTTTTGGGCGCGACTGTCCCCGCGGCCTATTTTTGGCACGGGGAGGGGGTGGCCAAAGTCTCGGCCCATTCCGAGGAAGGCGGACGAAGTTCGCCAGTCCCACGCCCGAAGGCTATAGCCCACCCCATTTTTGGGCATTTTTCCGCAGGACGAACTTGGCGCCAAGGGGTTCGGCTTCTGTTTTTTGGGTGCGGCGGTGCCCCGGCCTATTTTTGTCGTGGGGAGGGGGTGGGAAAAGTCTCGGCCCATTCCGAGTCCGGCGGACGAAGTTCGTCCGCCCCACGCCCCAAGGCTATAGCCCACCCCCTTTTTGGGCATTTTTCCGCAGGACGAACTTGGCGCCAAGGGGTTCGGCTCCTCTTTTTTGGGCGCGGCTGTGCCCGCGGCCTATTTTTGGCACGGGGAGGGGGTGGCCAAAGTCTCGGCCCATTCCGAGGAAGGCGGACGAAGTTCACCGGCCCCACGCCCAAAGGCTATAGCACACCCCTTTTTTGCGCATTTTTCCGCAGGACGAACTTGGCACTAAGGAGTTTGGCTGCTCTTTTTTGGGCGCGGCTGTGGCCTCGGCCTAATTTCGTCGTGGAGAGGGGGTGGGAAAATTCTCGGCCCATTCCGAGTCCGGCGGACGAAGTTCGTCAGCCCCACGCCCCAAGGCTATAGCCCACCCCCTTTTTCGGCATTTTTCCGCCGGACGAACTTGGCGCCAAGGGGTTCGGCTGCTCTTTTTTGGGCGCGACTGTCCCCGCGGCCTATTTTTGGCACGGGGAGGGGGTGGCCAAAGTCTCGGCCCATTCCGAGGAAGGCGGACGAAGTTCGCCAGTCCCACGCCCGAAGGCTATAGCCCACCCCATTTTTGGGCATTTTTCCGCAGGACGAACTTGGCGCCAAGGGGTTCGGCTTCTGTTTTTTGGGTGCGGCGGTGCCCCGGCCTATTTTTGTCATGGGGAGGGGGTGGGAAAAGTCTCGGCCCATTCCGAGTCCGGCGGACGAAGTTCGTCCGCCCCACGCCCCAAGGCTATAGCCCACCCCCTTTTTGGGCATTTTTCCGCAGGACGAACTTGGCGCCAAGGGGTTCGGCTCCTCTTTTTTGGGCGCGGCTGTGCCCGCGGCCTATTTTTGGCACGGGGAGGGGGTGGCCAAAGTCTCGGCCCATTCCGAGGAAGGCGGACGAAGTTCACCGGCCCCACGCCCAAAGGCTATAGCACACCCCTTTTTTGCGCATTTTTCCGCAGGACGAACTTGGCACCAAGGAGTTTGGCTGCTCTTTTTTGGGCGCGGCTGTGGCCTCGGCCTAATTTCGTCGTGGAGAGGGGGTGGGAAAATTCTCGGCCCATTCCGAGTCCGGCGGACGAAGTTCGTCAGCCCCACGCCCCAAGGCTATAGCCCACCCCCTTTTTCGGCATTTTTCCGCCGGACGAACTTGGCGCCAAGGGGTTCGGCTGCTCTTTTTTGGGCGCGACTGTCCCCGCGGCCTATTTTTGGCACGGGGAGGGGGTGGCCAAAGTCTCGGCCCATTCCGAGGAAGGCGGACGAAGTTCGCCAGTCCCACGCCCGAAGGCTATAGCCCACCCCATTTTTGGGCATTTTTCCGCAGGACGAACTTGGCGCCAAGGGGTTCGGCTTCTGTTTTTTGGGTGCGGCGGTGCCCCGGCCTATTTTTGTCGTGGGGAGGGGGTGGGAAAAGTCTCGGCCCATTCCGAGTCCGGCGGACGAAGTTCGTCCGCCCCACGCCCCAAGGCTATAGCCCACCCCCTTTTTGGGCATTTTTCCGCAGGACGAACTTGGCGCCAAGGGGTTCGGCTCCTCTTTTTTGGGCGCGGCTGTGCCCGCGGCCTATTTTTGGCACGGGGAGGGGGTGGCCAAAGTCTCGGCCCATTCCGAGGAAGGCGGACGAAGTTCACCGGCCCCACGCCCAAAGGCTATAGCACACCCCTTTTTTGCGCATTTTTCCGCAGGACGAACTTGGCACCAAGGAGTTTGGCTGCTCTTTTTTGGGCGCGGCTGTGGCCTCGGCCTAATTTCGTCGTGGAGAGGGGGTGGGAAAATTCTCGGCCCATTCCGAGTCCGGCGGACGAAGTTCGTCAGCCCCACGCCCCAAGGCTATAGCCCACCCCCTTTTTCGGCATTTTTCCGCCGGACGAACTTGGCGCCAAGGGGTTCGGCTGCTCTTTTTTGGGCGCGACTGTCCCCGCGGCCTATTTTTGGCACGGGGAGGGGGTGGAAAAAGTCTCGGCCCATGCCGAGGAAGGCGGACGAAGTTCGCCAGTCCCACGCCCGAAGGCTATAGCCCACCCCATTTTTGGGCATTTTTCCGCAGGACGAACTTGGCGCCAAGGGTTTCGGCTGCTCTTTTTGGGGTGCAGCTGTGCCCTCGGCCTATTTTTGTCGTGGGGAGGGGGTGGGAAAAGTCTCGGCCCATTCCGAGTCCGGCTTCTGTTTTTTGGGTGCGGCGGTGCCCCGGCCTATTTTTGACGCGGGGAGGGGGTGGGCAAAGTCTCGGCCCATTCGGAGGAAGGCAGGGGAAGTTCGCCGGCCCCACGCCCAAAGGTTATAGCACACTCCTTTTTTGGGCATTTTTCCGCAGGACGAACTTGGCGGCAAGGGGTTTGGCTGCTCTTTTTTGGGCGCGGCTGTGCCCGCGGCCTATTTTTGTCGCGGGGAAGGGGTAGGCAAAGCCTCGGCCCATTCCGAGTCCGGCGGACAAAGTGCGCCGGCCCCACGCCCCAAGGCTATACCCCGCCCCCGTTTTGGGCATTTTTCCGCAGGACGAACTTTTCGCCAAGGGGTTCGGCTGCTCTTTGTTGGGCGCGCCTGTGCCCGCGGCCTATTTTTGTCGCGGGGAGGGGGTGGCCAAAGTCTCGGCCCATTCCGAGGAAGGCGGATGAAGTTCGCCAGCCCCACGCCCCAAGGCTATAGCCCACCCCTTTTTTGGGCATTTTTCCGCAGGACGAACTTGGCGCCAAGGGGTTCGGCTTCTGTTTTTTGGGTGCGGCTGTGCCCGCGGCCTATTTTTGTCGTGGGGAGGGGGTGGGCAAATTCTCGGCCCATTCCGAGGAAGGCGGACGAAGTACGCCGGCCCCACGCCCAAAGGCTTTAGCTCACCCCTTTTTTAGGCATTTTTCCGCAGGACGAACTTGGCGCCAAGGGGATCGGCTGCTCTTTTTTGGACGCGGCTGTGCCCGCGGCCTATTTTTGTCGCGGGGAGGGGGTAGGCAAAGCCTCGGCCCATTCCGAGTCCGGCGGACGAGGTGCGCCGGCCCCACGCCCCAAGGCTATAGCCCGCCCCCTTTTTGGGCATTTTTCCGCCGGACGAACTTTTCGCCAAGGGGTTCAGCTCCTCTATTTTGGGCGCGGCTGTGTCCGCGGCCTATTTTTGTCACGGGGAGGAGGTGGGCAAAAGTTTCGGCCCATTCCGAGGAAGGCAGATGAAGTTCACTGGCCCCACGCCTGAAGGCTATAGCACACTCCTTTTTTGGGCATTTTTCCGCAGGACAAACTTGGCGCCAAGGGGTTCGGCTGCTCTTTTTTGGGTGCGGCTGTGGCCGCGGCCAATTTTGGTCGTGGGGAGGGGGTGGCCAAAGTCTCGGCCCATTCGGAGGAAGGCAGATGAAGTTCGCTGGCCCCACGCCCGAAGGCTATAGCAGACTCCTTTTTTGGGCATTTTTCCGCAGGACGAACTTGGCCCCGAGGGTTTCGGCTGCTGTTTTTTGGGAGCGGCTGTGCTCACGGCCTATATTTGTCGTGGGGAGGTGGTGGGCGAAGTCTCGGCCCATTCCGAATCTGGCGGACGAAGTCCGCCCGCCTCACGCCCCAAGGCTATAGCCCACCCTTTTCTTGGGCATTTGTCCGCAGGACGAACTTGGCGCCAAGGGGTTCGGCTGCTCATTTTTGGGTACGCCTATGCCCGCGGCCTATATTTGTCGTGGGGAGGTGGTGGGCAAAGTCTCGGCCCATTCCGAGTATGGCGGATGAACATTGCCGGCCCGACGCCCAAAGGCTATAGCACACTCCTTTTGTGGGCATTGTTGCGCGGGACGAACTTGGCGCCAAGGGGTTCGGTTGCTCTTTTTTCGGTGCGGCTGTGCCCGCGGCCCTTTTTTGTCGTGGGGAGGTGGTGGGTAAAGTCTCGGCCCATTCCGAGGAAGGCGGATGAACATTGCCGGCCCGACGCCCAAAGGCTATAGCACACTCCTTTTCTGGGCATTGTCCCGCGGGACGAACTTGGCGCCAAGGGGTTGGGTTGCTCTTTTTTTGGTGCGGCTGTGCCCGCGGCCTTTTTTTGCCGCGGGGAGGGGGTGGGCAATGTCTCGGCCCATTCCGAGTCCGGCGGATGATATTCGCCCACCCCACGCCACAAGGCTATAGCCCACTCCCTTTTTGGGCATTTTTCCGCAGGACGAACTTGGCGCCAAGGGGTTCGGCTGCTCTTTTTTGGGTACGACTGTGCCCGCGGCCTATATTTGTCGTTGGGAGGGGGGGGGCAAAGTCTCGGCCCATTCCGAGGAAGGCGGATGAACATTGCCGGCCCGACGCCCAAAGGCTATAGCACACCCCTTTTTTGGGCATTTTTCCGCTGGACGAACTTGGCGCCAAGGGGTTCGGCTGCTCTTTTTTCGGTGCGGCTTTGCCCGCGGCCTATTTTTTGCGCGGGGAGGGGGTGGACAAAGTCTCGGCCCATTCCGAGTCCGGCGGACGAAGTTCGCCAGCCCCACGCACCAAGGCTATAGCCCACCCCTTTTTCGGGCATTTTTCCGCAGGACGAACTTGGCGCCAAGGGGTTCGGCTGCTCTTTTTTCGGTGCGGCTGTGCCCGCCCCACGCCACGAGGGTATAGCCCACCCTCTTGTTGGGCATTTTTCCGCAGGACGAACTTGGCGCCAAGGGGTTCGGCTGCTCTTTTTTGGGTGCAGCTGTGCCCGCGGCCTATTTTTGCCGTGGGGAGGGGGTGGGCAAAGTCTCGGCCCATTCTGAGTCCGGCGGACGAATTTCGCAGCCCCACGCCCCAAGGCTATAGCCCACTCCTTTTTTGGGCATTTTTCCGCAGGACGAACTTGGCGCCAAGGGGTTTGGCTGCTCTTTTTTTGGTGCGGCTGTTCCCGCAGCCTATTTTTATCACAGGGAGGGGGTGGGCAAACTCTCAGCCCATTCCGAGCCCGGCGGACGAGGTTCGCCCGCCCCACGCCACAAGGCTACAGCCCACCCCCTTTTTGGGCATTTTTCCGCAGGACGAACTTCGCGCCAAGGGGTTTGGCTGCTCTTCTTTGGGCGCGGCTGTGCCCGCGGCCTATTTTTGTGTTGGGGAGGGGGTGGGCAAAGTCTCGTCCCATTCTGAGTCCGGCGGACGATGTTCGCCAGCCCCACGCCCCAAGGCTATAGCCCACTCCTTTTTTGGGCATTTTTCCGCAGGACGAACTTGGCGCCAAGGGGTTCGGCAGCTCTTTTTTCAGTGCGGCTGTGCCCGCGGCCTATTTTTATCACAGGGAGGGGGTGGGCAAACTCTCGGCCCATTCCGAGCCCGCCGGACGAGGTTCGCCCACCCCACGCCACAAGGCTATAGACCACCCCCTTTTTGGGCATTTTTCCGCAGGACGAACTTGGCGCCAAGGGGTTCGACTGCTCTTTTTTGGGCACAGCTGTGCCCGCGGCCTATTGTCGGCGCGGGGAAAGGGTGGGCAAAGTCTCGGCCCATTCCGAGGAAGGCGGATGAACATTGCCGGCCCACGTCCAAAGGCTTTAGCACAGTCCTTTTTTGGGCATTTTTCCACAGGACGAACTTGCCGCCAAGGGATTCGGCTGCTCGTTTTTGGGTGCGGCTGTGCCCGCGGCCTATTTTGGTCAGGGGAGGGGGTGGGCAAAGTCTCGGCCCATTCCGAGTCAGGCGGACGAAGTGCGCTCGCCTCACTGCCGAAGGCTATAGCCCACCCCCATTTTGGGCATTTTTCCGCGGGACGAACTTGGCGCCAATGGGTTCGGCTGCTCTTTTTTGGGTACGGCTGTACCCGCGGCCTATTTTTGTCGTGTGGAGGGGTTGGGCGAAGTCTTGGCCCATTCCGAGTCCGGCGGACAAAGTCCGCCCGCCCCACGCCCCAAGGCTATAGCCCACCTCTTTTTTGGGCATTTTTCCGCAGGACGAACCTGGCGCCAAGGGGTTCGACCGCTCTTTTTTGGGCGCGGCTGTGCCCGCGGCCTATTTTTGGCATGGCGAGGGGGTGGGCAAAGTCTCGGCCCATTCCGAGGAAGGCAGATGAACATTGCCGGCCCCACGCCCAATGGCTATAGCACACTCCTTTTTTGGGCAATTTTCCGCAGGACGAACTTGGCGCCAAGGGGTTCGGCTGCTCTTTTTTGGGTTCGGCGGTGCCTGCAGTCTATTATTATCACGAGGAGGGGGTGGGCAGAGTTTCGGCCCATTCCGAGTCCGGTGGACGAAGTTCGCACCGCCCACTCCCCAAGGCTATAGCCCACCCCCTTTTTGGGCATTTTTCCGCAGGACGAACTTGGCGCCAAGGGGTTCGGCTGCTCTTTTTTGGGTGCGGCGGTGCCTGCGGCCTATTATTATCACGAGGAGGGGGTGGACAGAGTTTCGGCCCATTCCGAGTCCGGCGGACGAAGTTCGCACCCCCCACTCCCCAAGGCTATAGCCCACCCCCTTTTTGGGCATTTTTCCGCGGGACGAACTTGGCGCCACGGGGTTCGGCTGCTCTTTTTTGGGTGCGGCTGCTCCCGCGGCCTATTTCTGTCACGGGGAGGGGGTGGGCAAAGTCTCCGCCCATTCCGAGGAAGGCGGACGAAGTTCGCCAGCCCGACGCCCCAAGGCTATAGCCCACCCCTTTTTTGGGCATTTTTCCGCAGGACGAACTTGGCGCGCAGGGGTTCGGCTGCTATTTTTCGTGCGCGGCCTATTTTTGTCACGGGGAGGGGGTGGGAAAAGTCTTGGCCCATTCCGAGTCCGGCGGACAGAGTCCGCCCGCCCCATGCCCCAAGGCTATAGCCCAACGCTTTTTTGGGCATTTTTCCGCAGGACGAACTTGGCGCCAAGGGGTTCGGCTGCTCTTTTTTGGGCGCGGCTGTGCCCGCGGCCTATTTTTGTCGTGGGGAGGGGGTGGGAAAAGTCTCGGCCGATTCCCAGTGCGGCGGACGAAGTCCGCCCTCTCCACGCCCCAAGGCTATAGCCCACCCCTTTTTGGGCATTTTTCCGCAGGACGAACTTGGCGCCCAGGGGTTCGGCAGCTCTTTTTTGGGTACGGCCGTGCCCGCGGCCTAGTTTTGTCGTGGGGAGGGGGTTGCCAAAGTCTAGGCCCATTCCGAGTCCGGCGGATGAAGTTCGCCCGCCCCACGCCACAAGGCTATAGCCCACCCATTTTTTGGGCATTTTTCCGCAGGGAACTTGGCGCCAAGGGGTTCGGCTGCTCTTTTTTCGGTGCGGCTGGCCCCGCGGCCTATTTTTGTCGCGGGGAGGGGGTGGGCAATGTCTCGGCCCATTCCAAGTCCAGCGGACGAAGTTCGCCAGTCCCACGCCCCGAGGCTATAGCCCACCCCCTTCTTGGGCATTTCTCCGCAGGACGAGCTTGGCGCCAAGGGGTTCGGCTGCTCGTTTTTGGGTACGGCTGTGCCCGCGGCCTATTTTTGTCGCGGGGAGGGGGTGGGCTAAGTCTCGGCCCATTCCGAGTCCGGCGGAAGAAGTTCGCCCGCCCAACGCCACAAGGCTATAGCCCAGCCCCTTTTTGGGCATTTTTCCGCAGGACGAACTTGGCGCCAAGGGGTTCGGCTGGTCTTTTTTGGCCGCGGCTGTGCCCGCGGCCTATTTTTGTCGTGGGGTGGGGTGGGCAAAGTCTCGGCCCATTCCGAGTCCGGCAGACGAAGTTCGCCAGCCCCACGCCCCAAGGCTATGGCCCACCCCTTTTTTGGGCATTTTTCCGCAGGACGAAATTGGCGCCTAGGGGTTCGGCTGCTCTTTTTTGGGTACGGCCGTGCCCGCGGCCTATTTTTGTCGCGGGGAGGGGGTGGGCAAAGTCTCGGCCCATTCCGAGTCCGGCGGACGAAGTTCGCCCGCCCCACGCCGCAAGGCTATAGCCCACCCCCTTTTTTGGCATTTTTCCGCAGGACGAACTTGGCGCCAAGGGGTTCGGCTGTTCTTTTTTGGGCGCGGCTGTGCCCGCGGCCTATTTTTGTCACGGTGAGGGCGTGGGCATAGTCTCGGCCCATTCCGAGGAAGGCGGATGAACATTGCCGGCCCCACGCCCAAAGGCTATAGCACACCCCTTTATTGGGCATCTTTCCGCAGGACGAACTTGGCGCGAAGGGGTTCGGCTGCTCTTTTTACGGCGCGGCAGTTCCCGCGGCCTATTTTTGTCGCGGGGAGGGGGTGGGCAAAGTGTCAGCCCATTCCGAGTCCGGCGGTCGATATTTGCCCGCCCCACGCCACAAGGCTATAGCCCACCCCCTTTTTGGGCATTTTTCCGCAGGACGAACTTGGGGCCAAGGGGTTCGGCTTTTCTTTTTTCGGCGCGGCCGTGCCCGCAGCCTATTTTTGTAGTGGGGAGGGGGTGGGAAAAGTCGCGGCCCATTCCGAGTCCGGCGGACGAAGTGCGCCAGCCCTACGCCCCAAGGCTATAGCACACCCCTTTTTTGGGCATTTTTCCGCAGCACGAACTTGGCGCCAGGGGGTTCGACTGCTCTTTTTTGGGCGCGGCTGTGTCCGCAGCCTATTTTTGGCGTGGGGAGGGGGTGGGCAAAGTCTCGGCCCATTCGGAGGAAGGCGGATGAACTTTGCCTGTCCCACGCCCAAAGGCTATAGCACACCCCTTTTTTGGGCATTTTTCCGCAGGACGAACTTGGCGCCAAGGAGTTCGACTGCTCTTTTTTGGGCGCAGCTGTACCCCCGGCCTATTTTTGGCACGGGAAGGCGGTGGCAATGTCTCGGCCCATTCCGAGTCCGGCGGGCGAAGCTCGCCCGCGCCACGCCCGAAGGCTATAGCCCACCCCCTTTTTGGGCATTTTTCCGCAGGACGAACTTTTCGCCAAGGGGTTCGGCTGCTCTTTTTTGGGCGCGGCTGCGCCCGCGGCCTATTTTTGTCGCGGGGAGGGGGTGCGCAAAGTCTCAGCCCATTCCCAGGAAGGCGCCCGAAATGCGCCAGCCCCACGCCCCAAGGCTATAGCCCACCCCTTTTTTGGGCATTTTTCCGCAGGACGAACTTGGCGCCAGGGGGTTCGACTGCTCTTTTTTGGGCGCGGCTGTGTCCGCAGCCTATTTTTGGCGCGGGGAGGGGGTGGACAAAGTCTCGGCCCATTCCGAGGAAGGCGGATGAACTTTGCCGGCCCAACGCCCAAAGGGTATAGCACACCCCTTTTTTAGGCATTTTTCCGCAGGACGAACTTGGTGCCAAGGGGTTCGGCTTCTCTTTTTTGGGCGCGGCTGTGCCTGCGGCCCGTTTTTGTCGCGGGGACGGGGAGGGAAAGTCTCGGCCCATTCCGAGTCTGGCGGACGAAGTTTGCCAGCCCCACGCCGCAAGGCTATAGCCCACTCCTTTTTTGGGCATTTTTCCCCAGGACGAACTTGGCGCCAAGTGGTTCGGCTGCTCTTTTTTGGGAGCGGCTGTGACCGCGGCCTATTTTTGTCACGGGGAGGGGGTGGTAAAAGTCTCGGCCCATTCCGAGTCTGGCGGACGAAATTCGCCAGCCCCACGCCCCAAGGCTATAGCCCACCCCCTTTTTGGGCATTTTTCCTTAGGACGAACTTTTCGCCAAGGGGTTCGGCTGCTCTTTTTTGGGCGCGGCTGCGCCTGCGGCCTCTTTTTGTCGCGGGGAGGGGGTGGGCAAAGTCTCAGCCAATTCCCAGGAAGGCGGACGAAGTGCGCTAGCCCCACGCCCCAAGGCTATAGCCCACCCCTTTTTTGGGCATTTTTCCGCAGCACGAACTTGGCGCCAGGGGGTTCGACTGCTCTTTTTTGGGTGCGGCTGTGTCCGCAGCCTATTTTTGGCGCGGGGAGCGGGTGGACAAAGTCTCGGCCCATTCCGAGAAAGGCGGATGAACTTTGCCGGCCCAACGCCCAAAGGCTATAGCACACCCCTTTTTTCGGCATTTTTCCGCAGGACGAACTTGGCACCAAGGGGTTCGGCTTCTCTTTTTTGGGCGCGGCTGTGCCTGCGGCCTGTTTTTGTCGCGGGGACGGGGAGGGAAAGTCTCGGCCCATTCCGAGTCCGGCGGACGAAGTTTGCCAGCCCCACGCCGCAAGGCTATAGCCCACCCCCTTTTTGGGCGTTTTTCCACAGGACGAACTTAGCGCCAAGGCCTTCGGCTGGTCTTTTTTGGGTGCAGCTGTGCCCGCGGCCCATTTTTGCTGCGGGGAGGGGGTGGGCAATGTATCGCCCATTCCGAGTCCTGCGGACGAACTTCGCCAGCCCCACGTGCCAAGGCTATAGCCCACCCCTTTTTTGGGCGTTTTTCCGCAGGACGAATTTGGCGCGAAGGCCTTATGCTGGTCTTTTTTGGGCGTGGCTGTGCCCGCGGCCCATTTTTCTCACGGGGAGGGGGTGGGCAAAGTCTCGGCCCATTCCGAGTCCGGCGGATGAACTTCGCCAGCCCCACGCGCCAATGCTATAGCCCACCCCTTTTTTTGGCGTTTTTACGTAGGACAAATTTAGCGCCAAGGCCTTCAGCTGGTCTTTTTTGGGCGTGGCTGTGCCCGCGGGCTATTTTTGGCACGGGGATGGGCCAGGCATAGTGTCAGCCCATTTCGAGTCCGGCGGACGAACTTCACCTGCCCCACACCCCAAGGCTATAGCCCACCCCTTTTTGGGCATTTTTCCCCAGGATGAACTTGGCGCCAAGGCCTTCGGCTGGTCTTTTTCGGAAGCGGCTGTGCCCGCGGCCTATTTTTGTCGCGGGGAGGGGGTGGGCAAAGTCTCGGCCCATTTCGAGTCTGGCGGACGAAGTTCTCCAGCCCCACACCCCAAGGCTATAGCCCAACCCGTTTTTGGGCGTTTTTCTGCAGGTAGAACTTGGCGCCAGCGGGTTCGGCTGGTCTTTTTTGGGTGCGGCCATGGCCGCGGACTATTGTTGTTGCGGGGAGGGGATGGTTAAAGTCTCGGCCCATTCTAAGTCGGGCGGATGAAGTTTGCCAGCCCCACGCCCCAAGGCTATAGCCCACCCCTGTTTTGGGCTTTTTCGCAGGACAAACTTGACGTCAAGGCCTTCTGCTGGTCTTTTTTGGATGCAGCAGTGCCCGTGCCTATTTTTGTCGCGGGGAGGGGGTAGGCAAAGTCTCGGTCATTCCGAGTCCGGCGGACGAAGTTCGCCCACCCCACGCCCCAAGGTTATAGCCCGCCCCTTTTTTGGGCATTTTTCCGCAGGACGAACTTGGTGCCAAGGCCTTCGGCTCGTCTTTTTTGGGCGGGGCTGTGCCTGCAGGGTATTTTTATCACGTGGAGAGGTGGGCAAAGTCTCAGCCCATTCCAAGTCCGGCGGACAAATTTCGCCAGCCCCACGCCCCTAGGCTATAGCCCGGGCATTTTTCAGCAGGACGAACTTGGCGCCAAGGCATACGGCTGGTCTTTTTTGGGCGCGGCTGTGCCCGGTTACTATTTTTGGCATGGGGAGGGTCCAGGCAAAGTCTCGGCCTGTTCCGAGTCCGGCGGAAGAACATCGCCAGCCCCACGCCCCAAGGCTACAGACCACCCATTTTTTGGGCATTTTTGCGCAGGACAAACTTGGCGCCAAGGGCTTCGGATCGTCTTTTTTGGGCGCGGCTGTGCCCGCGGGCTATTTTTGTCGCGGGCAGGAGTGGGCAAAGTCTCAGCGCATTCCGAGTCCGGGGGACGAATTTCGCCAGCCGCACGCCCCAAGGCTATAGCCCGGGCATTTTTGCGCAGGACGAACTTGGCGCGAAGGCATACGGCTTGTCTTTTTTGGGCTAGGCTGTGCCCGGGTGCTATTTTTGGCATGGGGAGGGGCCACGCAAAGTCTCGGCCCATTGCGAGTCCGGCGGAAGAACTTCACCAGCCCCACGCCCCAAGGCTATAGACCACCCCTTTTTTGGGCATTTTTCCACCGGACGAACTTGGCGCCAAGGCCTTCGGCTGGTCTTTTTTGGGTGCGGCTGTGCCCGCAGCCTATTTTTGTCGCGGGGATGGGGGTGGCAATGTCTCGGCCCGTTCCGAGTCCGGCGGACGAACTTTGCCAGCCCCACGCCCCAAGGCTATAGCCCACCCCTTTTTTTGGCATTTTTCCGCAGGACGAACTTGGGGCCAAGGGGTTCGGCTTCTCTTTTTTGGGCTGGCTATGCCCGCTGCTGATTTTTGTCGCGGGAAGGGGGTGGGCCATGTCTCGGCCCATTCCGAGTCCGGCGGACGAAGTTCGCAACCCCACACCCCAAGGCTATAGCCCACCCCTTTTTTTGGCATTTTTCCGCAGGACGAACTTGGGGCCAAGGGGTTCGGCTTCTCTTTTTTGGGCTGGCTATGCCCGCTGCTGATTTTTGTCGCGGGAAGGGGGTGGGCCATGTCTCGGCCCATTCCGAGTCCGGCGGACAAAGTTCGCAAGCCCCACACCCCAAGGCTATAGCCCACTCCTTTTTTGGGCATTTTGCCGCAGGACGAACTTGGCGCCAAGGCCTTCTGCTGCTCTTTTTTGGACGCGGCTGTGCCCGCGTGCTATTTTTGGTATGGGGAGGGGCCAGGCAAAGTCTCGGTCCATTCCGAGTCCGGCGGACGAACTTCGCCAGCCCCGCACCCTAAGCCTATAGACTACCCCTTTTTTGGGTATTTTTCCGCAGGCCGAACTTGGCGCCATGGCCTTCGGCTGTTCTTTTTTGGGTACATCTATGCACGCAGGCTATTTTTAGTGCGGGGAGGAACCAGCCAAAGTCTCGGCCCATTCCGAGTCCGGCGGACGAACTTCGCCAGCCCCACGGCCCAAGGCTGTAGCCCACCACTTTTTTGGGCATTTTTCTGCAGGACGAACTTAGCGCCAGGGCCTTCGGCTGGTCTTTTTTGGACGCGGCTGTGCCCGCGGCCTATTTTTGTCACGGGGAGGGGGTGGGCAAAGTCTCGGCCCATTCGGAGTCCGGCGGACGAAGTTCGCTAGCCCCACGCCCCAAGGCTATAGCCCGCCCCTTTTTTGGGCATTTTTCCGCAGGACGAACTTGGTGCCAAGGGCTTCGGCTCGTCTTTTTTGGGCGCGGCTGTGCCCGCGGGCTATTTTTGTCGCGGGGAGGAGTGGGCAAAGTCTCAGCGCATTCCGAGTCCGGGGGACGAATTTCGCCAGCCCTACGCCCCAAGGCTATAGCCCAGGCATTTTTCCGCCGGACGAACTTGGCGCCAAGGCATACGGCTTGTCTTTTTTGGGCTAGGCTGTGCTCGGGTGCTATTTCTGGCATGGGGAGGGGCCACGCAAAGTCTCGGCCCATTCCGAGTCCGGCGGAAGAACTTCGCCAACCCCACGCCCCAAGGCTATAGACCACCCCTTTTTTGGGCATTTTTCCACAGGACGAACTTGGTGCCAAGGCCTTCGGCTGGTCTTTTTTGGGCGCGGCTGTGCCCGCAGCCTATTTTTGTCGCGGGGATGGGGGTGGCAATGTCTCGGCCCGTTCCGAGTCCGGCGGACGAACTTCGCCAGCCCCACGCCCCAAGGCTATAGCCCACCCCTTTTTTTTGCATTTTTCCGCAGGACGAACTTGGGGCCAAGGGGTTCGGCTTCTCTTTTTTGGGCTGGCTATGCCCGCTGCTGATTTTTGTCGCGGGAAGGGGGTGGGCCATGTCTCGGCCCATTCCGAGTCCGGCGGACGAAGTTCGCAAGCCCCACACCCCAAGGCTATAGCCCACTCCTTTTTTGGGCATTTTTCCGCAGGACGAACTTGGCGCCAAGGCCTTCTGCTGCTCTTTTTTGGACGTGCCTGTGCCCGCGTGCTATTTTTGGCATGGGGAGGGGCCAGGCAAAGTCTCGGTCCATTCCGAGTCCGGCGGACGAACTTCGCCAGCCCCGCACCCTAAGCCTATAGACTACCCCTTTTTTGGGTATTTTTCCGCAGGCCGAACTTGGCGCCATGGCCTTCGGCTGTTCTTTTTTGGGTACATCTATGCACGCAGGCTATTTTTAGTGCGGGGAGGAACCAGCCAAAGTCTCGGCCCATTCCGAGTCCGGCGGACGAACTTCGCCAGCCCCACGGCCCAAGGCTGTAGCCCACCACTTTTTTGCGCATTTTTCTGCAGGACGAACTTGGCGCCAGGGCCTTCGGCTGGTCTTTTTTGGACGCGGCTTTGTCCGCGGCCTATTTTTGTCACGGGGAGGGGGTGGGCAAAGTCTCGGCCCATTCGGAGTCCGGCGGACGAAGTTCGCTAGCCCCACGCCCCAAGGCTATAGCCCGCCCCTTTTTTGGGCATTTTTCCGCAGGACGAACTTGGTGCCAAGGGCTTCGGCTCGTCTTTTTTTGGGCGCGGCTGTGCCCGCGGGCTATTTTTGTCGCGGGCAGGAGTGGCAAAGTCTCAGCGCATTCCGAGTCCGGGGGACGAATTTCGCCAGCCCTACGCCCCAAGGCTATAGCCCGGGCATTTTTCCGCCGGACGAACTTGGCGCCAAGGCATACGGCTTGTCTTTTTTGGGCTAGGCTGTGCCCGGGTGCTATTTTTGGCATGGGGAGGGGCCACGCAAAGTCTCGGCCCATTCCGAGTCCGGCGGAAGAACTTCGCCAACCCCACGCCCCAAGGCTGTAGACCACCCCTTTTTTGGGCATTTTTCCACAGGACGAACTTGGTGCCAAGGCCTTCGGCTGGTCTTTTTTGGGCGCGGCTGTGCCCGCAGCCTATTTTTGTCGCGGGGATGGGGGTGGCAATGTCTCGGCCCGTTCCGAGTCCGGCGGACGAACTTTGCCAGCCCCACGCCCCAAGGCCATAGCCCACCCCTTTTTTTGGCATTTTTCCGCAGGACGAACTTGGGACCAAGGGGTTCGGCTTCTCTTTTTTGGGCTGGCTGTGACCGCTGCTGACTTTTGTCGCGGGAAGGGGGTGGGCCATGTCTCGGCCCATTCCGAGTCCGGCGGACGAAGTTCGCAAGCCCCACACCCCAAGGCTATAGCCCACCCCTTTTTTTGGCATTTTTCCGCAGGAGGAACTTGGGGCCAAGGGGTTCGGCTTCTCTTTTTTGGGCTGGCTGTGCCCGCTGCTGACTTTTGTCGTGGGAAGGGGGTGGGCCATGTCTCGGCCCATTCCGAGTCCGGCGGACGAAGTTCGCAAGCCCCACGCCCCAAGGCTATAGCCCACCCCTTTTTTTGGCTTTTTTCCGCAGGACGAACTTGGGGCCAAGGGGTTCGGCTTCTCTTTTTTGGGCTGGCTGTGCCCGCTGCTGACTTTTGTCGCGGGAAGGGGGTGGGCCATGTCTCGGCCCATTCCGAGTCCGGCGGACGAAGTTCGCAAGCCCCACGCCCCAAGGCTATAGCCCACTCCTTTTTGGGGCATTTTTCCGCAGGACGAACTTGGCGCCAAGGACTTCTGCTGCTCTTTTTTGGACGTGGCTGTGCCCGCGTGCTATTTTTGGCACGGGGAGGGGCCAGGCAAAGTCTCGGTCTATTCCGAGTCCAGCGGACGAACTTCGCCAGCCCCACACCCCAAGGCTATAGACCACCCCTTTTTTGGGCATTTTTCCGCAGGACGAACTTGGGACCAAGGGGTTCGGCTTCTCTTTTTTGGGCTGGCTGTGACCGCTGCTGACTTTTGTCGCGGGAAGGGGGTGGGCCATGTCTCGGCCCATTCCGAGTCCGGCGGACGAAGTTCGCAAGCCCCACACCCCAAGGCTATAGCCCACCCCTTTTTTTGGCATTTTTCCGCAGGAGGTACTTGGGGCCAAGGGGTTCGGCTTCTCTTTTTTGGGCTGGCTGTGCCCGCTGCTGACTTTTGTCGTGGGAAGGGGGTGGGCCATGTCTCGGCCCATTCCGAGTCCGGCGGACGAAGTTCGCAAGCCCCACGCCCCAAGGCTATAGCCCACCCCTTTTTTTGGCTTTTTTCCGCAGGACGAACTTGGGGCCAAGGGGTTCGGCTTCTCTTTTTTGGGCTGGCTGTGCCCACTGCTGATTTTTGTCGCGGTAAGCGGGTGGGCCATGTCTCGGCCCATTCCGAGTCCGGCGGACGAAGTTCGCTAGCCCCACGCCCCAAGGCTATAGCCGACCCCGTTTTTTGGCATTTTTCCGCAGGATGAACTTGGGGCCAAGGGGTTCGGCTTCTCTTTTTTGGGCTGGCTGTGCCTGCTGCTGATTTTTTTCGTGGGAAGGGGGTGGGCCATGTCTTGGCCCATTCCGAGTCTGGCGGACGAAGTTCACCAGCCCCACGCCCCAAGGCTATAGCCCACTCCGTTTTTGGGCATTTTTCTGCAGGACGAACTTGGCGCCAAGGCCGTCTGCTGCTCTTTTTTGGACGCGGCTGTGCCCGCGTGCTATTTTTGGCATGGGGAGGGGCCAAGCAAAGTCTCGGTCTATTCCAAGTCCGGCGGACGAACTTAGCCAGCCCCACACCCCAAGGCTATAGACCACCCCTTTTTTGGGCATTTTTCCGCAGGACGAACTTGGCGCCAAGGCCTTCGGCTGGTCTTTTTTGGGTGCGGCTGTGCCCGCGGGCTATTTTTGTCGCGTGGAGGAGTGGGCAAAGTCTCAGCGCATTCCGAGTCCGGGGTACGAATTTCGCCAGCCCCACGCCCCAAGGCTATAGCCCGGGCATTTTTCCGCAGGACGAACTTGGCGCCAAGGCATACGGCTTGTCTTTTTTGGGCTAGGCTGTGCCCGGGTGCTATTTTTGGCATGGGGAGGGGCCACGCAAAGTCTCGGCCCATTGCGAGTCCGGCGGAAGAACTTCGCCAGCCCCACGCCCCAAGGCTATAGACCACCCCTTTTTTGGGCATTTTTCCACAGGACGAACTTGGCGCCAAGGCCTTCGGCTGTTCTTTTTTGGGCGCGGCTGTGCCCGCAGCCTATTTTTTTCGCGGGGATGGGGGTGGCAATGTCTCAGCAGGTTCCGAGTCCGGCAGACTAACTTCGCCAGCCCCACACCCCAAGGCTATAGCCCACCCCTTTTTTTGGCATTTTTCCGCAGGACGAACTTGGGGCCAAGGGGTTCGGCTTCTCTTTTTTGGGCTGGCTATGCCCGCTGCTGATTTTTGTCGCGGGAAGGGGGTGGGCCATGTCTCGGCCCATTCCGAGTCCGGCGGACGAAGTTCGCAAGCCCCACACCCCAAGGCTATAGCCCACTCCTTTTTTGGGCATTTTTCCGCAGGACGAACTTGGCGCCAAGTCCTTCTGCTGCTCTTTTTTGGACGCGGATGTGCCCGCGTGCTATTTTTGGCATGGGGAGGGGCCAGGCAAAGTCTCTGTCCATTCCGAGTCCGGCGGACGAACATCGCCAGCCCCACACCCTAAGGCTATAGACTACCTCTTTTTTGGGTATTTTTCGCAGGCCGAACTTGGCACCATGGCCTTCGGCTGCTCTTTTTTGGGTACAGCTGTGCACGCAGGCTATTTTTAGCGCGGGGAGGAACCAGCCAAAGTCTCGGCCCATTCCGAGTCCGGCGGACGAACTTCGCCCGCCCCACGGCCCAAGGCTGTAGCCCACC
This sequence comes from Citrus glauca, assembly GCA_029633175.1. Classification (NCBI taxonomy): domain Eukaryota; kingdom Viridiplantae; phylum Streptophyta; class Magnoliopsida; order Sapindales; family Rutaceae; genus Citrus; species Citrus glauca. The sequence goes on from JAQOOD010000058.1 coordinate 57,891, forward strand.
ACTTTTTTGGGCATTTTTCTGCAGGACGAACTTGGCGCCATGGGGCTCGGCTTCTCTTTTTTGGGCTGGCTGTGCCCGCTGCCGATTTTTCTCGTGGGAAGGGGGTGGGCCATGTCTCGGCCCATTCCGAGTCCGGCGGATGAAGTTCGCCAGCCCCACGCCCCAAGGCTATAGCCCACCTTTTTTTGGGCGTTTTTCCGCAGGAAGAACATGGCGCCAAGGGGTTCGGCTGCTCTTTTTTGGGCGCGGCCATGCCCGCGGCCTATTTTTGTTGTGGGGAGGGGATGGGGAAAGTCTCAGCCCATTCTGAGTCGTGCGGATGAAGTTCCCCAGCCCCACGCCCTAAGGCTGTAGCCCACCCTTTTTTTGGGTGTTTCTCGCAGGACAAACTTGGCGTCAAGGCCTTTTGCTGGTCTTTTTTGGACGCAGCAATGCCCGCGGCCTGTTTTTTTCATGGGGCGGGGGTGGGCAATGTCTCGGCCCATTCTGAGTCCGGCGGACGAGGTTCGTCCGTCCCATGCCCCAAAGTTATAGCCCGCCCCTTTTTTGGGCATTTTTCCGCAGGACGAACTTGGAGCCAAGGCCTTTGGCTCGTCTTTTTTTCGCGCGGCTGTGCCCGCGGGCTATTTTTGTCATGGGGTGGGGTGGGCAAAGTCTCAGCCCATTCCGAGTCCGGCGGAAGAATTTCGCCAGCCCCATGCCCCAAGGCTCCAGACTACCCCTTTTTTGGGCATTTTTTCGCAGGACGAACTTGGCGCCAAGGCCTTCGGCTGGTATTTTTTGGGCGCGGCTGTGCCCGCAGACTGTTTTTGTCGCGGGGATAGGGTGGGAAAAGTCTCGGCGCATTCCGAGTCCGGCGGACAAACTTCGCCCGCCCAACGCCCCAATGCTATAGCCCACCCCTTTTTTTGGCATTTTTCCGCAGGACAAACTTGGGGCCAAGGGGTTTGGCTTCTCTTTTTGGGGCTGGCTGTGCCCGCTGCTGATTTTTGTCACTGGAAGGGGGTGGGCCATGTCTTGGCCCATTCCGAGTCCGGCGGACGAACTTCGCCATCCCCACGCCCCAAGGCTATAGCCCACTCCTTTTTTGGGCATTTTTCCGCAGGACGAACTTGGCTCCAAGGCCTTCTGCTGCTCTTTTTTGGGTACGACGGTGCCCGCGGGCTACTTTTGTCGTGGGGAGGAGCCAACCAAAGTCTCGGCCCATTCGGAGTCCGGCGGACGAAGTTCGCCTGCCCCACGCCCCAAGGCTATAGCCCAACCCTTTTTTGGGCATTTTTCCGCAGGACGAACTTGGCATCAAGGCCTTCGGCTGGTCTTTTTTGGAAGCGGCTGTGCCCACGGCCTATTTTTTGCGCGAGGAGGGGCCAGGCAAATTCTCGACCCATTCCGAGTCCGGCGGACGAACTTCGCCAGCCCCACGCCCCAAGGCTATAGACCACCCCTTTTTTGGGTATATTTCCGCAGGACGAACTTGGCGCCAAGGCCTTTGGCTGCTCTTTATTGGGCACGGCTGTGCCCGCGGGCTATTTTTAGCGTGGGGAGGAGCCCGCCAAAGTCTTGGCCCATTCCGAGTCCGGCGGATGAACTTCGCCAGCCCCACGGCCCAAGGCTATATCCTACCACTTTTTTGGGCATTTTTCTGCAGGACGAACTTGGCGCCAAGGCCTTCGGCTGGTCTTTTTTTGGAGCGGCTGTGCCCGCGGCCTATTGTTGGCACGGGGAGGGGTTGGGCAAAGTGTCGGCCCACTCCGAGTCCGGCGGACGAACTACGCTAGCCCCACGCCCCAAGGCTATTGCCCACCCCTTTTCTGGGCATTTTTCCGCAGGACGAACATCGCACCAAGGGGTTCGGCTGCTATTTTTTGGGCCCGGCTGTGGCCGCGGCCTAGTTGTGGTGTGGGGAGGGGGTGGACAAAGCCTTGGCCCATTCCGAGTCCGGCGGACGAACTTCGGCAGCCCCACGCCCCAAGGCTATAGCCCACCCCTTTTTGGACTTTACATCTCAGCTAAGTCTCATCCCATTTTGACTGTTGGCTACTCTTTTTGGGCGCGGCCGTGCCCATGGCCTAGTTTTGGCACGGGGAGGGGGGTGGGCAAAGTCTCAGCCCATTCTGAGTCCGGCGGACGAACTTCACCAGCCCCACGCCCCAAGGCTATAGCCCACTCCTTTTTTGGGCATTTTTCCGCAGGCCGAACTTCGCGCCAAGGGGTTCGGCTGCTCTTTTTTAGGCGCGGCTGTGCCCGCGGCCTATTTTTGGTGCGGGGTGCGGGCGGAGAACGTCTCAGGCCATTCCGAGTCCGGCGGACGAACTTCGCCCGCCCCACGCCCAAAGGCTATAGCCCACCCCTTTTTTGGGCTTTTTTCCGCAGGCCGAAATTCGCGCGAAGGGGTTCGTCTGCTCTGTTTTGGGCGCGGCTGTGTCCACGGCCTATTTTTGGCGCGGGGAGGGGGTGGGCAAAATCTCAGCCTATTCCGAGTCCGGCGGACGAACGTCGCCAGCCCCACACCCCAAGGCTATAGCCCACCCCTTTTTTAGGCATTTTTCCGCAGGCAGAACTTCGTGCCAAGGGGTTCGGCTGCTCTGTTTTGGGCGCGGCTGTGCCCACGGCCTATTTTTTGCACGGGGAGGGAGTGGGCAAAGTCTCGGGCCATTCCGAGTCTGGCGGACGAACTTCGCCAGCCCCACGCCCCAAGGCTATAGCCCACCCCATTTTTGGGCATTTTTCCGCTGGATGAACTTCGCGCCAAGGGGTTCAGCTGCCCTTTTTTGGGCGCGACTATTCGCGCAGCCTATTTTTGCTGCGGGGAGGGGGTGGGCGAAGTGTCAGCCCATTCCGAGTCAGGCAGACGAACTTCGCAAGCCCCACGCCCCAAGGCTATGGCCCACCCCTTTTTTTGGCATTTTTCCGCAGGACGAACTTAGCCCCAAGGGGTTCGGCGGCTCTTTTTTGGGTGCGGATGTGCTCAAGCAAACTTTTTGGTGCGGGGAGAGGGTGGGCAAAGTCTCAGCCCATTGCGAGTCCGGCGAACGAACATTGCCAGCCCCAAGCCCCAAAGCTATAGCCCACCCCTTTTTTGGGCATTTTTCCGCAGGACAAACTTCGCGCCAAGGGGTTCGGCTGCTTTTTTTTGGGCGCGGCTGTGCCCGCGGCCTATTTTTGGTGCGTGGAGGGGTTGGGCAAAGTCTCAGAAAATACTGAGTCCGGTGGATGAACATCGCCAGCCCCACGGCCCAAGGCTACAGCCCACCCCCATTTTGGGCATTTTTCCGCTGGACGAACTTGCGGCCCCGGCCTTCGGGTGCTCGTTTCTCGGCGCGGCTGTGCCGGCGGCCTGTTTTTTGCACGCGGTGGGGCTTCGCAAAGTCTAGGCCCATTCCGAGTCCGGCGGACATACTTGCCCAGCCCCACGCCCCAAGGCTATAACCCAGCCCTTTTTTGGGCCATTTTCAGCAGGACGAACTTCGCGCCAAGGGGTTCGGCAGCTCTTTTTTGGGCGCGGCTGTGCCCGCGGCCTATTCTTAGCGCGGGGAGGGGGTGGGCAAAGTCCAGGCCCATTCCGAGTCCTGCGGACGTACTTCGCCAGCCCGACGCCCCAAGGCTATAACCCACCCCTTTTTTGGGCCTTTTTCCGCAGGACGAACTTCGCGCCAAGGGGTTCGGCTGCTAATTTTTGGGCGCGGCTGTGCCCCCGATCTATTTTTGGTGCTAGGAGGGGGTGGGCAAAGTCTCGGCCCAATCCGAGTCCGGTGGACGAACGTTTCCAGCCGCACGCCCCAAGGCTATAGCCCACGCCTTTTTGGGCATTATTCCGCAGGACGAACTTCGTGCCAAGGGGTTCGGCTGCTCTTTTTTGGATACGGCTGTGGCCGAGGCCTATTTTTGGTGCGGGGAGGGGGTGGGCAAAGTCTCACCCTTTCCGAGTCCGGCGGACGAAGCTCGCCAGCCCCACGCACCAAAGCTATGGCCCACCCCTTTTTTTGGCGTTTTTCCGCAGGACGAACTTCGCGCCAAGGGGTTCGGCTGCTCTTTTTTTGGCTTGGCTGTCCCTGCGGCCTATTTTTGGTGCGGGGAGGGGGCGGGCAAAGTCTCAGCCCATTCCGAGTCCGGCGGACGAACTTCGTCAGCCCCACGCCCCAAGGCTATAGCCCACCCCTTTTTGGACTTTACTTCGCAGCTAAGTCTCGTCAAATTTTGACCGTTGGCTGCAGTTTTTTGGGCGTGGCTGTGCCAGCGGCCAATGTTTTCTGTGGGGAAGGGGTGGGCTAATTCTCAGCCCATTCCGAGTCTGGCGGACGAACTTCGCGAGCCCTACGCCCCAAGGCTATAGCCCACCCCTTTTTGGACTTTAGATCGCAGCTAAGTCTCATCCCATTTTGACCGTTGGCTACTCTTTTTTGGGCATGGCTGTGCCCGCGGCTTATTATTGGTGCAGGGAGGGGGTGGGCAATGTCTCAGCCCATTCCGAGTCTGGCGGACGAACAACGCTAGCCCCACGCCCCAAGGCTATTGCCCACCCCTTTTTTGGGCATTTTTCCGCAGGACGAACTTCGCGCCACGGGGGTCGGCTGCTCTTTTTTGGGTGCGGCTGTGCCCGCGGCCTATTTTTGGTGCGGGGAAGGGGTGGGCAAAGTCTCAGCCCATTCCGAGTCCGGCAGACGAACTTCTCCAGCCCCAGGCCCCAAGGCTGCCCACCCATTTTTTGGGCGTTTTTCTGCAGGCGGAACTTCGCGCCAAGGGGTTCGGCTGCTCTATTTTGCACGCAGCTGTGCCCGCGGCCTATTTTTTGTGTGGGGAGGGGGTTGGCAATGTCTCGGCCCATTGCGAGGCCAGCAGACAAACTTCGCCAGCCCCACGCCCCAAGGCTATAGCACACCCCTTTTTTGCGCATTTTTCCGCAGGATGAACTTGGGGCCAAGGCTTTCGGCTGATCATTTTGGGGCGCGACTGAGCCCGTCGCCTATTTTTGGCGTGGGGAGGGGGTGGGCAAAGTCTCGGCCCGTTCCGAGTCCGGCGGATGAACTTCGCCGAGCCCACGCCCCAAGGCTATAGACCACCCCCTTTTTGGGAATTTTCCGTAGCACGAACTTGGTGCCCAGGCCTTCGGCTGATCTTTTTTGAGCGCGGCTATGCCCGTGGCCTATTTTTGGCACAGGGTGGGGGTGGGCAAAGTCTCGGCCCATTCCGAGTCCGGCGGACGAACTTTGCCAGCCCCACGCCCCAAGGCTATAGCACACCCCTTTTTTGCGCATTTTTCCGCAGGACGAACTTGGCGCCAAGGCTTTCGTCTCAACTTTTTGGGGCACGACTGTGACCGTGGCCTATTTTTGGTGCGGGGAAGGGGTGAGCAAAGTCTCGGCCCGTTCCTAGTCCGGCGGACGAAAATCGCCAGCCCCGTGCCCGAAGGCTATAGCGCACCCCTTTTTTGGGCATTTTCCCCAAGGACGAACTTGGCGCCCAGGCCTTCGGCTGATCGTTTTTGTGCGCAGCTGTGCCCGAGGCCTATTTTTGGCACGGGGAGGGGGTGGGCAAAGTCTCGACCCATTCTGAGTGCGGCGGACTAACTTCTCCAGCCCCACGCCCCAAGGCTATAGCACACCCCTTTTTTGGGAATTTTTCCGTAGCACGAACATGGTGCCCAGGCCTTCGCCTGATCTTTTTTGAGCGACGCTATGCCCGCGGCCTATTTTTGGCGCGGGAAGGGGTGGGCAAAGTCTCAGCCCATAACAAAGTCCGGCGGATGAACATCGCCAGCCCCACGCCCTAAGGCTATAGCGCACCCCTTTTTTGCGCATTTTTCCGCAGGATGAACTTGGGGCCAAGGCTTTCGGCTGATCATTTTGGGGCGCGACTGAGCCTGTGGCCTATTTTTGGCGTCGGGAGGGGGTGGGCAAAGTCTCGGCCCGTTCCGAGTCCGGCGGATGAACTTCGCCGGGCCCACGCCCAAAGGCTATAGACCACCCCCTTGTTGGGAATATTCCGTAGCACGAACTTGGTGCCCAGGCCTTCGGCTGATCTTTTTTGAGCGCGGCTATGCCCGTGGCCTATTTTTTGCGCGGGGAGGGGGTGGGCAAAGTCTCGGCCCATTCTGAGTCCGGTGGACGAACTTTGCCAGCCCCACGCCCCAAGGCTATAGCGCACCCCTTTTTTGGGCATTTTCCACTAGGACGAACTTGGCGCCCAGGCCTTCGGCTGATCGTTTTTGTGCGCAGCTGTGCCCGAGGTATATTTTTGGCACGGGGAGGGGGTGGGCAAAGTCTCGACCCATTCTGAGTGCGGCGGACTAACTTCTCCAGCCCCACGCCCCAAGGCTATAGCACACCCCTTTTTTGGGAATTTTTCCGTAGCACGAACATGGTGCCCAGGCCTTCGCCTGATCTTTTTTGAGCGACGCTATGCCCGCGGCCTATTTCTGGCGCGGGAAGGGGTGGGCAAAGTCTCAGCCCATAACAAAGTCCGGCGGATGAACATCGCCAGCCCCACGCCCCAAGGCTATAGCGCACCCCTTTTTTGCGCATTTTTCCGCAGGATGAACTTGGGGCCAAGGCTTTCGGCTGATCATTTTGGGGTGCGACTGAGCCCGTGGCCTATTTTTGGCGTCGGGAGGGGGTGGGCAAAGTCTCGGCCCGTTCCGAGTCCGGCGGATGAACTTCGCCGGGCCCACGCCCAAAGGCTATAGACCACCCCCTTTTTGGGAATTTTCCGTAGCACGAAATTGGTGCCCAGGCCTTCGGCTGATCTTTTTTGAGCACGGCTATGCCCATGGCCTAGTTTTGGCACGGGGAGGGGGTGGGCAAAGTCTCAGCCCATTCTGAGTCCGGCGGACGAACTTCACCAGCCCCACGCCCCAAGGTTATAGCCCACTCCTTTTTTGGGCATTTTTCCGCAGGCCGAACTTCGCGCCAAGGGGTTCGGCTGCTCTTTTTTAGGCGCGGCTGTGCCCGCGGCCTATTTTTGGTGTGGGGTGCGGGCGGAGAACGTCTCAGGCCATTCCGAGTCCGGCGGACGAACTTCGCCCGCCCCACACCCAAAGGCTATAGCCCACCCCTTTTTTGGGCTTTTTTCCGCAGGCCGAAATTCGCGCGAAGGGGTTCGTCTGCTCTGTTTTGGGCGCGGCTGTGTCCACGGCCTATTTTTGGCGCGGGGAGGGGGTGGGCAAAATCTCAGCCTATTCCGAGTCCGGCGGACGAACTTCGCCAGCCCCACACCCCAAGGCTATAGCCCACCCCTTTTTTAGGCATTTTTCCGCAGGCAGAACTTCGTGCCAAGGGGTTCGGCTGCTCTGTTTTGGGCGCGGCTGTGCCCACGGCCTACTTTTTGCACGGGGAGGGAGTGGGCAAAGTCTCGGGCCATTCCGAGTCTGGCGGACGAACTTCGCCAGCCCCACGCCCCAAGGCTATAGCACACCCCTTTTTTGGGCATTTTTCCGCAGGACGAACTAGGCGCCAAGGCTTCCAGCTGCTCTTTTTGGGGAGAGGCTATGCCCGCGGCCTATTTTTGGGGCGGGGAGGGGGTGGGCAAGTTCTCGGCCCCATCCGAGTCCTGCGGACGAACTTCGCCGGCCCCACGCCCCAAGGCTATAGCACACCCCTTTTTTGGGGATTTTTCCGCAGGACGAACTTGGCGCCAAGGCTTTCGGCTGCTCTTTTTTGGGTTCGGCTGTGCAAGCGGCCTATTTTTGGCACGGGGTGGGGGTGGGCAAAGTCTCGGCCCATTCCGATTCCAGCGGACGAACTTCGCCAGCCCCACGCCCCAAGGCTATAGCACACCCCGTTTTTGGGCATTTTTCTGCAGGATGAACTTGGCGCCTAGGCGTTCGGCTGATCTTTTTTGGGCGCGGTTGTGCCCGCGGCCCATTTTTTGCACGGGAAGGGTGTGGGCAAAGTCTCGGCCCATTCTGAGTCCGGCGGACGAACTTCGCCAGCCCCACGCCCAAGGCTATAGCACATCCCTTTTTTGGGCATTTTTCCGCAGGATGAACTTGGCGCCAAGGCTTTCGGCTGCTCTTTTTTCGGCGCTCCTATGCGAGCGGCCTATTTTTGGTGCTGGGAGGGTGTGGGCAAATTCTCGGCCCATTCCGGCTCTGGGGGACAAACTTCGCCAGCCCCACGCCCCAAGGCTATACCACGTTCCTTTTTTGGGCATTTTTCCGCAGGACGAACTTGGCACCAAGGCTTTCGGCTGCCCCTTTGTGGGCGCGGCTGTGCCTGCCGCAAATTTTTGGCATGTGGAGGGGGTGGGCAAAGTCTCAGACCATTCAGCGTCCGGCGGACGAACTTTGCCTACCCCACTCCCCAAGGCTATAGCACACCCCTTTTTTAGGCATTTTTCCACAGGACGAACTTGGCACCAAGGCTTTCGGCTGCTCTTTTTTCGGTGCGCCCTTGCCAGCGGCTTATTTTTGGCGCGGGGAGGGGTTGGGCAAAGTCTCGGCCCATTCTGAAAGTGGCGGGCGAACTTCGCCAGCCCCACGCCCCAACGCTATAGCACTCCCCTTTTTTGGGCATTTGTCTGCAGGACGAACTTGGTGCCAAGGCTTTCGGCTGCTCTTTTTTTGGCGCGCCTGTGCCAACGGCCTATTTTTGGCGCTGGGAGGGCGTGGGCAAATTCTCGGCCCATGCCGAGTTGAGCAGACGAACTTCGCCAGCCCCACGCCCCAAGGCTATAGCACACCCGTTTTTTGGGCATTTTTTCGCAGGACGAACTTGGCGCGTAGGCTTTCGGCTACTCTTTTTTGGGCACGGCTCTGGCCAAGGTCTATTTTTGGCGCGGGGAGGGGGTGGGCAAAGTCTCGGCCCATTCCGAGGCCGTCGGACGAACTTCGCCAACCCCACGCCCCAAGGCTATACCACACCCCTTTTTTGGGCATTTTTCCGCTGGAAGAACTTGGCCCCCAGGCCTTCGGTTTATCTTTTTTGGGCGAGGCTGTGACTGCAGCCTATTTTTGGCGTGGGGAGGGGGTGACCAAAGTCTCGGCCCATTCGGAGTCCGCGGACGAACTTCGCTAGCCCACTCCCCAAGGCTATAGCACACCTCTTTTTTGGGCATTTTTCCGCAGGACGAACATGGCGCCAATTCTTTCGGCTGCTCTTTCTTGGGCGTGGCTATGCTCGCGGCCTCTATTGGCACTAGGAGGGCGTGGGCAAATTCTTGGCCCATTCCGAGTGCAGCGGACGAACTTCGCCAGCCATACGCCCCAAGGCTATAGCACACCCGTTTTTTGGGCATTTTTACGCAGGACGAACTTGGCCCCCAGGCCTTCGGTATATCTTTTTTGGGCGCAGCAGTGACCGCAGCCTATTTTTGGCGTGGGGAGGGGGTGACCAAAGTCTCGGCCCATTCCGAGTCCGGCGGATGAACTTCGCCAGCCCCACGACCCAAGGCTATAGCACACCCCTTTTTTGGGCATTTTTCCGCAGGACGAACATGGCGCCAATTCTTTCAGCTGCTCTTTCTTTGGCGTGGCTGTGCTCGCAGCCTCTATTGGCACTGGGAGGGCGTGGGCTATTCTTGGCCCATTCCGAGTGCAGCGGACGAACTTCGCCAGCCATACGCCCCAAGGCTATAGTACACCCGTTTTTTGGGCATTTTTACGCAGGACGAACTTGGCGCCTAGGCTTTCGGCTGCTCTTTTTTGAGCGCGGCTCGGCCCGTGGCCTATTTTTGCCATGGGGAGGGGGTGGGCAGAGTCTCGGCCCATTCCGAGTCTGTCAGACAAACTTCGCCAACCCCACGCCCCAAGGCAATAGCACATCCCTTTTTTGGGCATTTTTCCGCAGGATGAACTTGGCGCCCACGCCTTCGGCTGGTCTTTTTTAGGCGCGGCTGTGTCCGCGGCCTATTTTTGGCACGAGGAGGGGGTGGGCAAAGGCTAAGCGCATTCCGAGTTCGGCGGATGAACTTCGCCAGCCCCACGCCCCTAGGCCATAGCACACCCGTTTTCTGGGCATTTTTCCGCAGGACGAACATGGTGCCCAGGCCTTCGGCTCATCTTTTTTGGGCGCGGCAGTGCCCACGGCCTATTTTTGGTGCGGGGAGGGGGTGGGCAAAGTCTCGGGGCATTCCGAGTCTAGCGGACGAACTTCGCCAGCCCCACGCCCCAAGGCTATAGCACACCCCTTTTTGGGCATTTTTACGCAGGACGAACTTGGCGCCTAGGCTTTCAGCTACTCTTTTTTGGGCTGGGCTGTGCCCGCGGCCTATTTTTGGCACGGGGAGGGGGTGGGCAAACTCTCAGCCCATTCCGAGTCCGGCGGACGAACTTCGCAAGCCCTATGCCCCAAGGCTATAGCAGACCCCTTTTTTGGGCATTTATCCGCCGGACGAACTTGGCCCCCAGGCTTTCGGTTTATCTTTTTTGGACGTGGCTGTGCCCGCGGCCTAGTTTTGGCGCGGGGAGGGGGTGGCCGAAGTCTTGGCCCATTCCGAGTCTGGCCGACGAACTTCGCCAGCCCCAAGCCCCAAGGCTATAGCACACCCCTCTTTTGGGCATTTTTCCGCACGACGAACTTGGCGCCCACACCTTCGGCTTGTCTTTTTTGGGTGCTGCTGTGTCCGCAGCCTATTTTTGGCATGGGAAGGGGGTGGACAAAGTCTCTGACCATTCCGAGTCCGGCGAACGAACTTCGCCATCCCCACGCCCCTAGGCTATAGCACACTCCTTTTTTGGGATTTTACCGCAGGACGAACTTGGCGCCCAGGCCTTCGGCTGATCTTTTTCGGGCACGGCAGTGCCCACAGCCTATTTTTGGTGCGGGAAGGGAGTGGGCAAAGTCTCGGCCCATTCCGAGTCTAGCGGACGAACTTCGCCAGCCCACGCCCCTAGGCTATAGCACACCCGTTTTTTGGGCATTTTTACGCAGGACGAACTTGTTGTCGAGGCTTTCGGCTGCTCTTTTTTGGGCGCGGCTGTGCCCGCGGCCTATTTGGCATAGGGAGGGGGTGGGCAAAGTCTCAGCCTATTTTGAGTCCAGCGGACGAACTTCGCCAGCCCCACGTCCCAAGGCTATAGCAGACCCCTTTGTTGGGTTTTTTTTTCCGCCGGACGAACTTGGCCCCCATGCCTTCGGTTTATCTTTTTTTGGTGTGGCTGTCCCCGCGGCCTAGTTGTGGCATGGGGAGGGAGTGGCCAAAGTCTCGGCCCATTCAGAGTCCGGCGGACGAACTTGGCCAGCCCCAAGCCCCGAGGCTATAGCACACCCATTTTTTGGGCATTTTTCCGCAGGACGAACTTGGCGCCAACGCCTTCGGTTGGTCTTTTTTGGGCGCTGCTGTGTCCGCGGCCTAGTTTTGGTGCGGGGAGGGGGTGGGAAAAGTCTCGGCCCATTCTGAGTCCAGCGGACGAACTTCGCCAGCCCCACGCCCCAAGGCTATAGCACACCCCTTTTTTGGGCATTTTTCCGCAGGACGAAATTGGCGCCCACGCCTTCGGCTGGTCTTTTTTGGGTGCGGTGGTGTCCGCGGCCTATTTTTAGCATGGGGAGTGGATGGGTAAAGTCTCGGCCCATTCCGAGTCCGGCGGACCAACTTCGCCAGCCCTACGCCCCTAGGCTATAGCACACCCGTTTTTTGGGCATTTTTATGCAGGACGAACTTGGCGCCTAGGCTTTTGGCTACTCTTTTTTGGGCTGGGCTGTGCCCGCGGCCTATTTTTGGCGCGGGGAGGGGGTGGGCAAACTCTCAGCCAATTCCGAGTCCGGCGGACGAACTTCGCAAGCCCCACGCCCCAAGGCTATAGCAGACCCCTTTTTTGGGCATTTTTCCGCCGGACGAACTTGGCCCCCAGGCCTTTGGTTTATCTTTTTTGGGCGTGGCTGTGCCCGCGGCCTAGTTTTGGCACGGGGAGGGGGTGGCCAAAGTCTCAGCCCATTCCGAGTCCGGCGGACGAACTTCGCCAGCCCCAAGCCCCAAGGCTATAGCACACCCCTTTTTTGGGCATTTTTCCGCAGGACGAACTTGGAGCCGACGCCTGCGGCTGGTCTTTTTTGGGCGCGGCTGTGTCCGCGGCATATTTTTGGCTAGGGGAGTGGGTGGGCAAAGTCTCGGCCCATTCCGAGTCCGGCGGATGAACTTCACCAGCCCCAAGCCCCAAGGCTATAGCACACCCCTTTTTTTAGCATTTTTCTGCAGGACGAACTTGGCGCCCACACCTTCGGCTGGTCTTTTTTGGGAATGGCTGTGACCGCAGCCTATTTTTGGGTGGGGAGGGGGTGGCCAAGGTCTCGGCCCATTCCCAGTCTGGCGGACGAACTTCGCCAGCCCCACGCCCCTAGGTTATAGCACACCCCTTTTTTGGGCATTTTCCCGCCGGAAGAACTTGGCGCCCAGGCCTTCGGTTGATCTTTTTTGGGCGTGGCGGTAACCGCGGCCTATTTTTGGCATGGGGAGGGGGTGGGCAAAGTCTCGGCCCATTCTTAGTCCGGCGGACGAACTTTGCCAGCCCCACGGCCCTAGGCTATAGCACACCCTTTTTTTGGGCATTTTTCCGCAGGACGAACATGGCGCCAATTCTTTCGGCTGCTCTTTTATGGGCGCGGCTGTGTCCGCGGCCTATTTTTGGCACTGGGAGGGCGTGCACAAATTCTCGGCCCATTCCGAGTCCAGCGGACGAACTTCGCCAGCCCCAAGCCCCAAGGCTATAGCACATCCCTTTTTTGGGCTTTTTTCCGCCGGACGAACTTGGCCCCCAGGCCTTCGATTTATCTTTTTCGGGCGCGGCTGTGACCGCGGCCTAGTTTTGGCACGGGGAGGGGGTGGGCAAAGTCTCGGCCCATTCCTAGTCCGGCGGACGAACTTCGCCAGCCCCAAGCCCCAACGCTATGGCACACCCCTTTTTTGGGCATTTTTCCGCAGGACGAACTTGGCGCCCACACCTTCGGCAGGTCTTTTTTGGGCACGGCTGTGACCGCAGCCTATTTTTGGGTGGGGAGGGGGTGGCCAAGGTCCCGGCCTATTCCCCGTCCGGCGGACGAACTTCGCCAGCCCCACGCCCCTAGGCTGTAGCACACCCCTTTTTTGTGCATTTTTCCCCAGGACGAACTTGGCTCCCAGGCCTTCAGTTCATCTTTTTTGGGCGTGGCGGTAACCGCGGCCTATTTTTGGCACGGGGAGGGGGTGGGCAAAGTTCTGAGTCCAGCGGACGAACTTCGCCAGCCCCACGCCCCTAGGCTAGAGCACACCCTTTTTTTGGGCATTTTTCCGCCGGACGAACATGGCGCCAATTCTTTCGGCTGCTCTTTTTTGGGCGCGGCTGTGCCCGCGGCCTATTTTTGGCGCTGGGAGGGCGTGCACATATTCTCGGCCCATTCCGGGTCCAGCGGACGAACTTCGCCAGCCCCACGCCCCAAGGCTATAGCACATCCCTTTTTTGGGCATTTTTCTGAAGGACGAACTGGGCGCCCACGCCTGCGGCTGGTCTGTTTTGGGCGCGCCTGTGCCTGCAGCCTATTATTGGTGGGAGGAGGGGGTGGGCAATGTCTCGGTCCATTCCGAGTCCGGCGGACGAACTTCGCCAACCCCACGCCCCAAGGCTATAGCACACCCCTTTTTTGGGCATTTTTCCGCGGGACGAACTTGGGACCAAGGCTTTCGGCTGCCCTTTTTTGGGTGCGGCTGTGCCCGCAGCCTATCATTGATGGGGGGAGGGGGTGGGATATGTCTCGGTCCATTCCGAGTCCGGCGGACGAACTTCGCCAGCCCCACGCCCCAAGGCTATTGCACACGTCTTTTTTGGGCATTTTTTCGCAGGACGAACTTGGCGCCAAGGCTTTCGGCAGCTCTTTTTTGGGTGCGGCCTATTTTTGTCATGGGGAGGGGGTACGCAAATTCTCGGCCCATTTGGAGTCCAGGGGACGAACTTCGCCCGCCCCACGCCCGAAGGCTATAGCACACCACGTTTTGGGCATTTTTCCGGAGGAGGAACTTGGCGCCCAGGCCTTCAGCTGATCGTTTTTGGGTACGGCTGTGCCCGCGGCCTATGTTTAGTGCAGGGTGGGGGTGGGCAAAGTCTGGGCCCATTCCGAGTCCGGGGGACGAACTTCACCGGCCCCATGCTCCAAGGCTGTAGCACACCCCTTTTTTGGGAATTTCTCCGTAGGACGAACTTGGCGCCCAGGCCTTCGGCTGATCTTTTTTGGCTGCGGCTGTGCCCGTGGCCTATTTTTGGTGTGGGGAGGGGGTGGGCAAAGTGTCGGCCCATTCCCATTCCGCCGGACGAACATCGCCAGCCCCACGCCCCAAGGCTATAGCACACCCCTTTTTTGGGCATTTTTCCGCCGGACGAACTTGTCGCCCAGGCTTTCTGCTGCTCATTTCTGGGTACGGCTATACCCGCGCCCTATTTTTGGCGCAGGGTGGGGGTGGGCAAAGTCTCGGCCCATTCCGAGTCCAGCAGACGAACCTCGCCAGCCCCATGCCCCAGGGCTATAGCACACCCCTGTTTTGGGCATTTTTTCGCAGGACGAACTTGGCGCCTAGGCTTTTGGCTGCCTTTTTTGGGCGCCGCTGTGCCCGCGGCCTATTTTTGGTGCGTGGACGGGGTGGGCAAAGTCTCCGCTTATTCCGAGTCCGGAGGACGAACTTCGCCGGCCCCACACCCCAAGGCTATGGCACACCCGATTTTTGGGCATTTTTCCGCACGACGAACTTGGCGCCCAGACTTTCGGCTGCCCTTTTTTGGGCGCGGCTGCGCCCGCGGCCTATTTTTGGTGCGGGGAGGGGCTGGGCTAAGTCTCGGCCCATTCCGAGTCCGGAGGACGAACATCGCCGGCCCCACGCCCCAATGCTATGGCACACCCGTTTTTTGGGCATTTTTTCGCATGACGAACTTGGCGACCAGGCCTTTGGCTGCTCTTTTTGGGAGCGGCTGTGCCCGCGGCCTATTTTTGGTGCGGGGAGCTGGTGGGCAAATTCTCGGCCCATTGCGAGTCCAGCGGACGAACTTCGCCAGCCCCACGCCCCAAGGCTATAGCACACCCCCTTTTTTTGGGTATTTTTCCGCAGGACGAACTTTGTGCCTAGGCTTTCGGCTGCTTTTTTTTGGGCGCGGCCTATTTTTGGCACGGGGAGCGGGTGGGAAAAGTCTCAGCCCATTCCTAGTCCGGGGGACGAACTTCGCCAGCCCCACGCCCCAAGGCTGTAGCACACCCCTTTTTTGGGCATTTTTCCGCAGGACGAACTTGGCGCAAAGGGGTTTGGCTGTGCCCGCGGCCTATTTTTGGCGCGGGGAGGGGGTGGGCAGTGTCTCGGCCCATTCCAAGTCCGGCGGATGAACTTCGCCAGCCCCACGCCCCAAGGATATAGCACACCGCTTTTTTGGGCATTTTTCCGCAGGACGAACTTGGCGCCAAGGCTTTTGGCTGCTCTTTTTACGGCGCGCCTGTGCCAGGGCCTATTTTTGGTGCGGGGAGGGCGTGGAAGAATTCTCGGCCCATTCCAGCTCCGGGGGACGAACTTTACCAGCCCCACGCCCCAACGCTATAGCACATTCCTTTTTTGGGCATTTTTCCGCAGGACGAACTTGGCGCCAAGGCTTTCGGCTGACCTTTTTTGGGCGCGGCTGTGCCCGCGGCCTATTTTTGGTATGGGGAGGGGGTGGGCAAAGTCTCGGCCCATTCCGAGTCCGGCGCACAAACTTCGCCATCCCCACGACCCAATGCTATAGCCCACCCCTTTTTTGGGCATTTTTCTGCAGTACGAACTTGGTGCCAAGGGGTTCGGCTAGTCTTTTTTGTGCGCGGCTATGTTCGTGGCATATTTTTGGTGCGGGGAGGGGGTGGGCAAAGTGTCGGCCAATTCCGAGTCCCGCGGACGAACATCGCCAGCCCCACGGCCCATGGCTATAGCCTACCCATTTTTTGGGCGTTTTCAGCAGGACGAACTTGGCGCAAAGGGGTTCGGCTGCTCTTTTTTGGGCGCGGCGGTGCCCGCGGCCTATTTTTGGTGAGGGAAAGGGGTGGACAAAGTCTCGGCCCATTCCGAGTCCGGCGGACAAACTTCGCCAGCACCACGACCCAAGGTTATAGCGCACCCCTTTTTGGACTTTACTTCGCAGCTAAGTCTCGTCCCATTTTGACCGTTCGCTGCTCTTTTTTGGGCGCGGCTGTGCCTGCAGCCTATTTTTGGCACGGGGAGAGGGTGGGCAAAGTCTCGGCCCATTCCAAGTCCGGCGGACGAACTTCGCCAGCCCCACGCCCGAAGGCTATAGCCCACCCCTTTTTTGGGCGTTTTTCTGCAGGACGAACTTGGCGCCAAGGGGTTCGGCTGCACTTTTTTGGGCGCCGCAGGCAGGGGGTGGGAAAGTCACAGCCCTTTCCGAGTCCGGCAGACGAACTTCGCCTACCCCACGCCCCAAGCCTATAGCCCACCCCTTTTTTGGGCGTTTTTCCACAGGAAGAACTTGGCGCCATGGGGTTCGGCTGCTCTTTTTTAGGCGCGGCTATGGCCACATCCTATTTTTGGCTCGGGGAGGGGGTGGGCAAAGTCTCGGCCCATTCCGAGTCTGGCGGATGAACTTCGCTAGCCCACACCCCAAGGCTACAGCCCACCCCTCTTTTGGGCATTTTTCCGTAGGACGAACTTCGCACCAAGGGGTTCGGCTGCTCTTTTTTGGTTGCAGCTGTGCCCGCGGCCTATTTTTGGTGCGGAGAGGGTGTGCGCAAAGTCTCAGCACATTCCGAGTCCGGTGGACGAACTTTGCCTGCCGCACGCCCCAAGGCTATAGCCCACCCCTTTTTGGACTTTACTTCGCAGCTAAGTCTCGTCCTATTTTGACCGTCAGCTGCTCTTTTTTGGGCGCGGCTGTGCCCGCGACCTATTTCTGGTGCGGGGAGGGGGTGCGCAAAGTCTTGGCGCATTCCGAGTCCGGCAGACGAACTTCACCAGCCCCACGCCCCAAGGCTATAGCCCACCTCTTTTTTGGGCATTTTTCCGCAGGACGAACTTGGCGCCAAGGGTTTCGGCTGCGCTTTTTGGGCGCGGCTGTGCTCGCTGCCTATTTATGGCGTGGGAAAGGGCCAGGCAAAGTCTCGGGCCATTTCGAGTCCGACGGACGAACTTCGCCAGCCCCACGACCGAAGGCTATAGCCCACCCCTTTTTTCGGTAATTTTCCACCGGATGAACTTCACACCAAGGGGTTCGGCTGCTCTTTTTTTGGCACATCTGTACCCGCGGCCTATTTTTTGGGAGGGGAGGCGGTGGGCAAAGTGTCGGCCCATGCCGAGTCCAACGGACGATCGTCGCCCGCCCCACGCCCAAAGGCCATAGCCCACCCTTTTTTGGGCATTTTTCTGCAGGACGAACTTGGTGCCAAGGGGTTGGGCTCGTCTTTTTCGGGCGCGGCTATGCCCACAGCCTATTTTTGTTGTGGGGACGGGGTGGACAAAATCTCGGCCCATTCGGACTCTGGCGGATGAACTTCGCTAGCCCCACGCCCCAAGGCTATAGCCCACCCCTTTTTTGGGTAATTTTCCACCAGACGAACTTCGCGCCAAGGGGCTCGGCTGCTCTTTTTCAGGCGCAGCTGTACCCGCGGCCTAACTTTTGCGCGCGGAGGCGGTGGGCAAAGTGTCGGCCCATTCCGACTCCGGTGGACGAACGTCGCCAGCCCCATGGCCCAAGGCCATAGCCCACCCCTGTTTTGGGCATTTTTCCGCAGGACGAACTTGGGGCCAAGGGGTTGGGCTGCTCTTTTTTCAGCACAGCTGTGCCCGCGGCCTATTTTCGGTGCGGGGAGGGGGTGGGCAAAGTCTCGACCCATTCCGAGTCCGGCGGACGAACTTCGCCAGCCCCACGCCACAAGGCTATAGCCCACCCCTTTCATGGCCATTTTTCCGCGGGACGAACTTGGCGCCAAGGGGTTCGGCTGCTCTTTTTTGGGCACGGCTGTGTCCGTGGCTTATTTTTGTTGTGGGGAGGGGGTGGGCAATGTCTCGGCCCATTCCGAGTCTGGTGGACTAACTTCGCCAGCCCCACGCCCCGAAGCTATAGCACACCCCCTTTTTTTGGGTATTTTTCCGCAGGACGAACTTGGTGCCAAGGATTTCAGCTGCTCTTTCTGGGGCGCGGCCTATTTTGGGCACGGGGAGCGGGTGGGAAAAGTCTCAGCCCATTCCCAGTCCGAGGGACGAACTTCGCCAGCCCCACGCCCCAAGGCTATAGCACACTCCTTTTTTGGGCATTTTTCCGCAGGACGAACTTGGCGCCAAGGCTTTCGGCTGCCCTTTTTTGGACCCGGCTGTGCCCGCCACCAATTTTTGGCATGGGGAGGGGGTGGGCAAAGTCTCAGGACGAACATGGTGCACGGGATTTCAGCTGCTCTTTCTGGGGCGCGGCCTATTTTGGGCACGGGGAGCGGGTGGGAAAAGTCGCAGCCCATTCCCAGTCCGAGGGACGAACTTCGCCAGCCCCACGCCCCAAGGCTATAGCACACCCCTTTTTTGGGCATTTTTCCGCAGGACGAACTTGGCGCCAAGGCTTTCGGCTGCCTTTTTTTGGGCCCGGCTGTGCCCGCCACCAATTTTTGGCATGGGGAGGGGGTGGGCAAAGTCTCAGCCCATTCAGAGTCCGGCAGACGAACTTTGCCAGCCCCACGCCCCTAGGCTATAGCACACCCCTTTTTTGGGCATTTTTCCGCAGGACGAACTTGGCACCAAGGTTTTCGGCTGTTCTTTTTTCGGTGAGCCTATGCCAGCGGCTAATTTTTTGCACGGGGAGGGGGTGGGCAATGTCTCAGCCCATTACAAGTCCGGCAGACGAACTTCGCCAACCCCACGCCCCAAGCCTATAGCACACCCTTTTTGGGCATTTTTCCACAGGACAAACCTGGCGCCCAGGCTTTCGGCTGCTCTTTTTTGGGTGCGGCTGTGCCCGCGCCCTATTTTTGGCGCAGGGTGGGGCTGGGCAAAGTCTCGGCCCATTCCGAGTCCGGCGGACGAGCCTCGCCAGCCCCACACCCCAAGGCTATAGCACACCCCTTTTTTGGGCATTTTTCCGCAGGACGAACTTCGCGCCTAGGCCTTCGGCTGCCTTTTTTGGGCGCCGCTGTGCCCGCGGCCTATTTTTGGTGCGTGGAGGGGGTGGGCAAAGTCTCGGCTTATTCTGAGTCCGGAGGACGAACTTCGCCGGCCCCACGCCCCAAGGCTATGGCACACCCGTTTTTTGGGCATTTTTCCGCACGACGAACTTGGCGCCCACACCTTCGGCTGCCCTTTTTTGGGCGCGGCTGCACCCGCGGCCTATTTTTGGTGCTGGGAGGGGGTGGGCTAAGTCTCAGCCCATTCCGAGTCCGGAGGACGAACTTTGCCGGCCCCACGCCCCAAGGCTATGGCACACCCGTTTTTTGGGCATTTTTCCGCACGACGAACTTGGCACCCAGGCCTTTGGCTGCTCTTTTTTGGGAGCGGCTGTGCCCGTGGCCTATTTTTGGTGCGGGGAGCTGGTGGGCAAATTCTCGGCCCATTGCGAGCCCAGCGGACGAACTTCGACAGCCCCACGCGCCAAGACTATAGCACACCCCCTTTTTTTGGGTATTTTTCCGCAGGACGAACTTGGCGCCAAGGCTTTCGGCTGCTCTTTTTTGGGCGCGGCCTATTTTGGGAACGGGAAGCGGGTGGGAAAAGTCTCAGCCCATTCCTAGTCCGTGGGACGAACTTCGCCAGCCCCACGCCCCAAGGCTATAGCACACCCCTTTTTTGGGCATTTTTCCGCAGGACGAGCTTGGCGCAAAGGGGATCGGCTGTGCCCGCGGCCTATTTTTGGCGCGGGGAGGGGGTGGGCAATGTCTCGGCCCATTCCAAGTCCGGCGGACAAACTTCGCCAGCCCCACGCCCCAAGGATACAGCACACCGCTTTTTTGGGCATTTTTCCGCAGGATGAACTTGGCACCAAGGCTTTCGGCTGCTCTTTTACCGGTGAGCCTGTGCCAGCGGCTGATTTTTGACGCGGGGAGGGGTTGGCCAAAGTCTTGGCCCATTCTGAGTCCGGCGGACGAACTGCACCAGCCCCACGCCCCAAGGCTATAGCACACCCCTTTTTTGGGCATTTTTCCGCAGGACGAACTTGGCGCCCAGGCCTTCGGTTGATCTTTTTTGGGTGCGGCTATGCCCGCAGCCAATTTTTGGTGCGGGGAGGAGGTGGCCAAAGTCTCGGCCAACGCCAAGTCCGGCGGACGAACTTCGCCCGCCCCACGCCCCAAGGCTATAGCACACCCTTTTTTTGGGCATTTTTCCGCAGGATGAACTTGGCGCCAAGGCTTTCGTCTGCACTTTTTTCGGCGTGCCTGTGCCAGCAGCCTATTTTTGGTGTGGGGATGGGGTGGTCAAAGTCTCGGCCCATTCCGAGTCCGGCGGCCAAACTTTGCCAGCCCCACGCGCAAAGGCTATAGCACACCTCTTTTTTGGGTATTTTTCCGCAGGAAAAACTTGCCGCCAAGGATTTCAGCTGCTTTTTTTTGGGCGCAGCTGCGTCCGCCTTCTATTGCTGGCACGGGGAGGGGGTGCCCAAAGTCTCGGCCCATTCAAAGTCCGGGCGGACGAACGTCGCCAGCCCCACACCCCAAGGCTATAGCACACCCCTTTTTTGGGCATTTTTCCGCTGGACGAACTTGGCGCCAAGGTTTTCGGCTGCTCTTTCCTCGGCACACCTATGGCAGTGGCCCATTTTTGGCGCAGAAAGTGGTTGGGTAAAGTCTCAGGCCATTCTGAGTCTGGCGGATGAACTTCGCCAGCCCCACGCCCCAAGGCTATAGCACACCCCTTTTTTGGGCATTTTTCCGCAGGACGACATTGGCGCCTAGGCCTTCGGTTGCTCATTTTTGGGTGCGGCTGTGCCCGCGGCCTATTTTTGGCGCGGGGAGGGGGTGGCCAATGCCGAGACTGGCGGACGAACTTCGCCAGCCCCACGCCCCTAGGCTATGGCACACCCCTTTTTTGGGCATTTTTCCGCACGACGAACTTGGCGCCCAGGCCTTCGGCTGATCTTTTTTGGGCGCGGCGGTGGCCGCGGCCTATTTTTGGCGTGGGGAAGGGTTGGGCAAAGTCTCGGCCCATTCTGAGTCCTGCGGACGAACTTCGCCAGCCCCACGCCCCAAGGCTATAGCACACCCCTTTTTTGGGCATTTTTCCGCACGACGAGCTTGGCGCCCAGGCCTTCGGCTGATCTTTTTTGGGCGCGGTGGTGGCCGCGGCCTATTTTTGGCGCGGGGAGGGGTTGGGCAAAGTCTCGGCCCATTCTGAGTCCGGTGGACGAACTTCACCAGCCCCACGCCCCAAGGCTATAGCACACCCCTTTTTTGGGCATTTTTCCGCAGGACGAACTTGGCGCAAAGGGGATCGGCTGTGCCCACGGCCTATTTTTGGCGCGGGGAGGGGTGGGCAATGTCTCGGCCCATTCCAAGTCCGGCGGACAAACTTCGCCAGCACCACGCCCCAAGGATACAGCACCCCGCTTTTTTGTGCATTTTTCCGCAGGACGAACTTGGCACCAAGGCTTTCGGCTGCTCTTTTACCGGTGAGCCTGTGCCAGCGGCTGATTTTTGACGCGGGGAGGGGTTGACCAAAGTCTCGGCCCATTCTGAGTCCGGCGGACGAACTTCACCAGCCCCATGCCCCAAGGCTATAGCACACCCCTTTTTTGGGCATTTTTCCGCAGGCAGAACTTGGCGACCAGGCCTTCGGTTGATCTTTTTTGGGTGCGGCTATGCCCGCAGCCAATTTTTGGCGCAGGGAGGAGGTGGCCAAAGTCTCGGCCAACGCGAAGTCCGGCGGACGAATTTCGCCAGCCCCACGCCCCAAGGCTATAGCACACCCTTTTTTTGGGCATTTTTCCGCAGGACGAACATGGCGCCAAGGTTTTCGGCTGCTCTTTCCTCGGCACACCTATGGCAGCGGCCCATTTTTGGCGCAGCAAGTGGTTGGGTAAAGTCTCAGGCCATTCTGAGTCTGGCGGATGAACTTCGCCAGCCCCACGCCCCAAGGCTATAGCACACCCCTTTTTTGGGCATTTTTCCGCAGGACGACATTGGCGCCTAGGCCTTCGGTTGATCATTTTTGGGCGCGGCTGTGCCCGAGGCCTATTTTTGGCGCGGGGAGGGGGTGGCCAATGTCTCGGCCAATGCCGAGACTGGCGGACGAACTTCGCCAGCCCCACGCCCCTAGGCTATGACACACCCCTTTTTTGGGCATTTTTCCGCACGACGAACTTGGCGCCCAGGCCTTCGGCTGATCTTTTTTGGGCGCGGCGGTGGCCGCGGCCTATTTTTGGCGTGGGGAGTGGTTGGGCAAAGTCTCGGCCCATTCTGAGTCCTGCGGACGAACTTCGCCAGCCCCACGCCCCAAGACTATAGCACACCCCTTTTTTGGGCATTTTTCTGCACGACGAACTTGGCGCCCAGGCCTTCGGCTGATCTTTTTTGGGCGCGGTGGTGGCCGCGGCCTATTTTTGGCGCGGGGAGGGGTTGGGCAAAGTCTCGGCCCATTCTGAGTCCGGTGGACGAACTTCGCCAGCCCCACGCCCCAAGGCTATAACACATCCCTTTTTAGGGCATTTTTCCGCAGGACTAACTTGGCGCCTAGGCTTTCGGCGGCTTTTTTTTGGGTTCAGCTGTGCCTGCAGCGTATTTTGGCGTGGGGAGGGGGTGGGCAAAGTCTCGGCCCATTCGGAGTCCGGCGGACGAACTTTGTCAGCCCCACGCCCAAAGGCTATCGCACAGCCCATTTTTTGGGCATTTTTCCGCAGGACGAACTTGGCGCCCACGCCTTCGGCTGGTCTTTTTTGGGCGCGGCTGTGTCCGCTGCCTATTTTTGGCACGAGGAGTGGGTGGGCAAAGTCTCGGCCCATTCCGAGTCCGGTGGACAAACTTCGCCAGCCCCACGCCCCTAGGCTATGGCACAGCCCTTTTTTGGGCATTTTTCCGCATGACGAACTTGGCGCCCAGGCCTTCGGCTGATCTTTTTTGGGTGCGGTGGTGGTCGCGGCCTATTTTTGGCGCGGGGAGGGGTTGGGCAAAGGCTCGGCCCATTCTGAGTCCGGCGGACGAACTTCGCCCGCCCCACGCCCCAAGGCTATAGCACACCCCTTTTTTGGGCATTTTTCCGCAGGACGAACTTGGCGCCTAGGCTTTCGGCGGCTCTTTTTTGGGTGCGGCTGTGCCTGCAGCATATTTTTGGCATGGGGAGGGGGGTGGGCAAAGTCTCGGCCCATTCGGAGTCCGGCGGACGAACTTTGTCCGCCCCACGCCCAAAGGCTATAGCACAACCCATTTTTTGGGCATTTTTCCGCAGGACGAATTGGCGCCCAGGCCTTCGGCCGATCTTTTTTTGGCACGGCTGTGTCCGCGGCCTATTTTTAGAGTGGGGAGGGGGTGGGCAATGTCTCGACCAATTCGGAGTCCGTCGGACGAACTTCCCCAGCCCCACGCCCCAAGGCTATAGCACGCCCCTTTTTTGGGCATTTTTCCGCAGGACGAACTTGGCGCCCAGGGGTTTGGCTGCTCTTTTTAGGGCGCAGCTGTGCCCGCGGCCTATTTTTGGCGGGGGAGGGGGTGGCTAACGTCTCGGCCCATTCCGAGTCGGGCGGACGAACTGTGCCTGCCCCACGCCCATCACACCCCATTTTTGGGCATTTTTCTGCAGGACGAACTTGGCGCCCAGGCCTTCTGCTGATCATTAGCTGGTGTGGCTGTGCCCGCGGCCTATTTTTAGCGCGGGGAGGGGGTGGGCAAAGTGTCGGTCCATTCGGAGTCCGGCGGACGAACTTCGTTAGCCCCACAGCCCAACGCTATAGCACACCCCTTCTTTGGACATTTTTTCGCAGGACGAACTTGGCGCCAAGGGGTTCGGCTGCTGTTTTTTTGACGTTGCTGTGCCCGCGGCCTATTTCTGGTACAGGGAGGGGGTGGGCAATGTCTCGGCCCATTCCAAGGAAGGCGGACAAACTTCGCCAGCCCCACGCCCCAAGGCTATAGCACACCCCTTTTTTGGGCATTTTTCTGCCGGACGAACTTCGCGCCTAGGCCTTCGGTTGATCTTTTTTGGGCGCGGCTGTGACCGCGGTCTATTTTTAGCACGGGGAGGGGGCGGGCAAAGTCTCGGCCCATTCGGAGTCCGGCGGACGAACTTCGCCAGCCCCACAGCCCAAGGCTATAGCACACCCCTTTTTTGGACATTTTTTCGCAGCACGAACTTGGCGCCAAGGCTTTCGCCCGCTCTTTTTCAGCGCGCCTGTACCAGCGGCCTATTTTTTCGACGAGGAGGGGTTGTGCAAAGTGTCGGCCCATTCCGGGTCCGGGGGACGAACTTCGCCAGCCCCACGCCCCAATGCTATAGCACAACCCTTTTTTGGGCATTTTTCCGCAGGTCAAACTTGGCGCCAAGGCTTTCGGCTGCTGTTTTTTGAGCGTGGCTGCGCCAGCAGCCTATATTTGGCACGGGGAGGGGGTGGGCAATGTCTCGGCCGATTGGGAGTCCGGCGGACGAACATCGCCAGCCCCACGCCCCTAGGCTATAGGACACCCCTTTTTTGGGCATTTTTCCCCACGACGAACTTGGTGCCTAGGCCTTCAGCTGATCTTTTTTGGGCGCGGCAGTGCCCGCGGCCTATTTTTGGTTCGGGTAGGGGGTGGGCAAAGTGTCGGCCCATTTCGAGCCCGGGGGACGAACTTCGCCAGCCCCACGCCCCAAGGCCATAGGACACCCCTTTTTTGGGCATTTTTCCGCCGGACGAACTTCGCGCCTAGGCCTTCGGTTGATCTTTTTTGGGCGCGGCTGTGACCGCGGTCTATTCTTGGTGTGGGGAGGGGGTGGGTCAAGTCTTGGCCCATTCCGACTCCGGGGGACAAACTTTGCCAGCCCCAAGCCCCAAGGCTATAGCACATTCCTTTTTTGGTCATTTTTCCGCAGGACGAATTGGCGCCAAAGCTTTCGCCCGCTCTTTTTCGGCGCGCCTGTACCAGCAGCGTATTTTTTGGACAGGGAGGGGTTGTGCAAAGTCTCGGCCCATTCCGAGTCCGGGGGACAAACATCGCCAGCCCCACGCCCCAATGCTATAGCACAACCCTTTTTTGGGCATTTTTCCGCAGGACAAACTTGGCGCCAAGGCTTTCGGCTGCTCTTTTTTTAGCGTGGCTGTGCCAGCAGACTATTTTTGGCACGGGGAGGGGGTGGGCAATGTCTCGGCCTATTTGGAGTCCGGCGGACGAACATCGCCAGCCCCACGCCCCTAGGCTATATGATACCCCTTTTTTGGGCAATTTTCCCCACGACGAACTTGGCGCTTACGCCATCGGCTGATCTTTTTTGGGCGGGGCGGTGCCCGCGGCCTATTTTTGGTGCAGGTAGGGGGTGGGCAAAGTGTCGGCCCATTTCGAGTCCGGGGGACGAACTTCGCCAGACCCACGCCCCAAGGCTATAGCACACCCCTTTTTTAGGCATTTTTCCGCAGGACGAACTTGGCGCCAAGGCTTTCGGTTTATCTTTTTCGGACGCGGCTGTGTCCGCGGCCTATTTTTGGCACGAGGAGGGGATGGGCAAAGTCTCGGCCCATTCCGAGTCCGGCGGACTAACTTCACCAGCCCCACGCCCCAAGGCTGTAGCACACCCCTTTTTTGGGCATTTTTCCGCAGGACGAACTTGGCGCCCACGTCTTCGGCTGGTCTTTTTTGGGCGTGGCTGTGTCCCCGGCCTATTTTTAGCGTGGGGAGGGGGGTGGGCAATGTCTCAGCCCATTCCAAGGAAGGCGGACAAACTTCGCCAGCCCCACGCCCCAATGCTATAGCACACCCCTTTTTTGGGCATTTTTCCGCCGGACGAACCTCGCGCCTAGGCCTTCGGTTGATCTTTTTTGGGCGTGGCTGTGACCGCGGTCTATTGTTACTGCGGGGAGGGGGTGGGCAAAGTCTCGGCCCATTCGGAGTCCGGCGGACGAACTTCGCCAACCCCACAGCCCAAGGCTATCGCACACCCCTTTTTTGGACATTTTTTCGCAGGATGAACTTGGCGCCAAGGCTTTCGCCCGCTCTTTTTTGGTCGTTACTGTTGCCGCGGCCCATTTCTGGTATGGGGAGGGGGTGGGCAATGTCTCGGCCCATTCCAAGGAAGGCGGACAAACTTCGCCAGCCCCACGCCCCAAGGCTATAGCACACCCCTTTTTTGGGCATTTTTCCGCCGGACAAACTTCGCGCCTAGGCCGGCTGTGCCCTCGGCCTATTTTTGTCATGGGGACGGGGTTGGCTAAGTCTCGGTACATTCCGAGACCGGTGGACGAAGTTCGCCCGCCCCACGCCCCAAGGCTACAGCCCAATCCTTTTGTGGGCATTTTTCTGCCGGACGAACTTGGCGCCAAGGGGTTCGGCTGCTCTCTTTTGGGCGCGGCTGTGCCCGCGTCCTATTTTTGTCGCGCTGAGGGGGTGGCCAAAGGCTCAGCCCATTCCGAGTCCGGTGGACGAAGTTCGCCAGCCCCACGCCCCAAGGCTATAGCCCACCCTCTTTTTGGGCATTTTTCCGCAGGATGAGCCGGGCGCCAAGGGGTTTGGCTACTCCTTTTGGGCGTGGCTGTGCCTGCGTCCTATTTTTGTCGCGGGGAGGGGGTGCGCAAAGCCTCGGCCCATTCCGAGTCCGGCGGATGAAGTTCGCCCGCCCCACGCCCCAAGGCTATAGCCCACCCCTTTTTTGGGCATTTTTCCGCAGGACGAACTTGGCGCCAAGGGGTTCGGCTGCTCTTTTTTGGGCGCGGCTGTGCGCTCGGCCTATTTTTGTCATGGGGAGGGGGTGGTCAAAGTCTCGGCCCACTCCGAGTCCGGCGGACGAAGTTCGCCAGCCCCACGCCCCAAGGCTATAGCCCATCCCCTTTTTGGGCATTTTTCCCCAGGACGAACTTGGCGCCAAGGGGTTCGGCTGACCTTTTTTGGGCGTGGCTGTGCCCGCGGCCTATTGTTGTCGCGGTGAGGGGGTGGGCAAAGCCTCGGCCCATTCTGAGCCCGGTGGACGAAGTTCGCCAGCCCCACGCCCCAAGGCTATAGCCCACCCCCCTTTTGGGCATTTTTCCGCAGGACGAACTTGGCGCCATGGGGTTCGGATGCTCCTTTTTGGGCGCAGCTGTTCCCGCGTCCTATTTTAGTCGCGGGGAGGGGGTGCACAAAGTCTCGGCACATTCCGAGTCGGGCGGACGAAGTGCGCCCGCCCCACGCCCTAAGGCTATAGCACACCCCTTTTTTGGGCATTTTTCCGCAGGACGAACTTGGTGCCAAGGGGTTCGGCTGCTCTTTTTTGGGCGCAGCTGTGCCGGTGGCCTGTGTTTGTTGTGGGGAGGGGGTGGGAAAAGTCTCGGCCCATTCCGAGTCCGGCGGACGAAGTTCGACGGCCCCACACCCCAAGGCTATTGCCCACCCCTTTTTGGGCATTTTTTCCGCAGGACGAACTTGGCGCCAAGGGGTTCGGCTGCTCTTTTTTGGGCGTGGTTGTGCCCGCTGCCTATTTTTGTCGCGGGGAGGGGGTGGGAAATCCTCGGCCCATTCCGAGTCCGGCGGACGAAGTTCGCCAGTCCCACGCCCCAAGGCTATAGCCCACCCTCTTTTTGGGCATTTTTCCGCAGGATGAACCTGGCGCCAAGGGGTTCGGCTGCTCCTTTTTAGGCGCGGCTGTGCCCGCGTCCTATTTTTGTCGCGGGGAGGGGGTGCGAAAGTCTCGGCACATTCCGAGTCGGGCGGACGAAGTGCGCCCGCCCCACGCCCCAAGGCTATAGCACACCCCTTTTTTGGGCATTTTTCCCCAGGACGAACTTGGCGCCAAGGGGTTCGGCTGCTCTTTTTTGGGCGTGGTTGTGCCCGCTGCCTATTTTTGTCGCGGGGAGGGGGTGGGAATATCCTCGGCCCATTCCGAGTCCGGCGGACGAAGTTCGCCAGTCCCACGCCCCAAGGCTATAGCCCACCCCCTTTTTGGGCATTTTTCCGCTGGATGAACCTGGCGCCAAGGGGTTCGGCTGCTCCTTTTTAGGCGCGGCTGTGCCCGCGTCCTATTTTTGTCGCGGGGAGGGGGTGCGAAAGTCTCGGCACATTCCGAGTCGGGCGGACGAAGTGCGCCCGCCCCACGCCCCAAGGCTATAGCACACCCCTTTTTTGGGCATTTTTCCGCAGGACGAACTTGGCGCCAAGGGGTTCGGGTGCACTTTTTTGGGCGCAGCTGTGCCGGCGGCCTGTTTTTGTTGTGGGGAGGGGGTGGGAAAAGTGTCGGCCCATTCCGAGTCCGGCGGACGAAGTTCAACGGCTCCACACCCCAAGGCTATTGCCCACCCCTTTTTGGGCATTTTTCCGCAGGACGAACTTGGCACCAAGGGGTTCGGCTGCTCTTTTTTGGGCGTGGCTATGCCCACGGCCTATTTTTGTTACGGTGAGGGGCTGGGCAAAGGCTCGGCCCATTCTGAGTCCGGTGGACGAAGTTCGCCAGCCCCACGCCCCAAGGCTGTAGCCCACCCCCTTTTTGGGCATTTTTCCGAAGGACGAACTTGGCGCTAAGGGGTTCGGCTGCTCCTTTTTCGGCGCAGCTGTACCCGCGGCCTATTTTTGTCGCGGGGAGGGGGTGGGGAAAGTCATGGCTTATTCCGAGTCCGACGGACGAAGTTCGCCAGCCCACGCCCCAAGGCTATAGCCGACCCCTTTTTGGGCATTTTTCCGCTGGATGAACCTGGCGCCAAGGGGTTCGGCTGCTCCTTTTTAGGCGCGGCTGTGCCCGCGTCCTATTTTTGTCGCGGGGAGGGGATGGTTAAAGTCTCGGCCCATTCTAAGTCGGGCGGATGAAGTTTGCCAGCCCCACGGCCCAAGGCTATAGCCCACTCCTTTTTTGGGCATTTTTCCGCAGGACGAACTTGGCGCCAAGGCCTTCTGGTGCTCTTTTTTGGACGCGGCTGTACCCGCGGCCTATTTTTGTCACGGGGAGGGGGTGGGCAAAGTCTCGGCCCATTCGGAGTCCGGCGGATGAAGTTCGCTAGCCCCACGCCCCAAGGCTATAGCCCGCCCCTTTTTTGGGCATTTTTCCGCAGGACGAACTTGGTGCCAAGGGCTTCAGATCGTCTTTTTTGGGCGCGGCTGTGCCCGCGGGCTATTTTTGTCGCGGGCAGGAGTGGGCAAAGTCTCAGCGCATTCCGAGTCCGGGGGACGAATTTCGCCAGCCGCACGCCCCAAGGCTATAGCCCGGGCATTTTTGCGCAGGACGAACTTGGCGCCAAGGCATACGGCTTGTCTTTTTTGGGCTAGGCTGTGCCCGGGTGCTATTTTTGGCATGGGGAGGGGCCACACAAAGTCTCGGCCCATTGCGAGTCCGGCGGAAGAACTTCACCAGCCCCACGCCCCAAGGCTATAGACCACCCCTTTTTTGGGCATTTTTCCACCGGACGAACTTGGCGCCAAGGCCTTCGGCTGGTCTTTTTTGGGTGCGGCTGTGCCCGCAGCCTATTTTTGTCGCGGGGATGGGGGTGGCAATGTCTCGGCCCGTTCCGAGTCCGGCGGACGAACTTTGCCAGCCCCACGCCCCGAGGCTATAGCCCACCCCTTTTTTTGGCATTTTTCCGCAGGACGAACTTGGGGCCAAGGGGTTCGGCTTCTCTTTTTTGGGCTGGCTATGCCCGCTGCTGATTTTTGTCGCGGGAAGGGGGTGGGCCATGTCTCGGCCCATTCCGAGTCCGGCGGACGAAGTTCGCAAGCCCCACACCCCAAGGCTATAGCCCACTCCTTTTTTGGGCATTTTGCCGCAGGACGAACTTGGCGCCAAGGCCTTCTGCTGCTCTTTTTTGGACGCGGCTGTGCCCGCGTGCTATTTTTGGCATGGGGAGGGGCCAGGCAAAGTCTCGGTCCATTCCGAGTCCGGCGGACAAAACTTCGCCAGCCCCGCACCCTAAGCCTATAGACTACCCCTTTTTTGGGTATTTTTCCGCAGGCCGAACTTGGCGCCATGGCCTTCGGCTGTTCTTTTTTGGGTACATCTATGCACGCAGGCTATTTTTAGTGCGCGGAGGAACCAGCCAAAGTCTCGGCCCATTCCGAGTCCGGCGGACGAACTTCGCCAGCCCCACGGCCCAAGGCTGTAGCCCACCACTTTTTTGGGCATTTTTCTGCAGGACGAACTTAGCGCCAGCGCCTTCGGCTGGTCTTTTTTGGACGCGGCTGTGCCCGCGGCCTATTTTTGTCACGGGGAGGGGGTGGGCAAAGTCTCGGCCCATTCGGAGTCCGGCGGACGAAGTTCGCTAGCCCCACGCCCCAAGGCTATAGCCCGCCCCTTTTTTGGGCATTTTTCCGCAGGACGAACTTGGTGCCAAGGGCTTCGGCTCGTCTTTTTTGGGCGCGGCTGTGCCCGCGGCCTATTTTTGGCACTGGGAGGGCGTGCACAAATTCTCGGCCCATTCCGAGTCCAGCGGACGAACTTCGCCAGCCCCAAGCCCCAAGGCTATAGCACATCCCTTTTTTGGGCTTTTTTCCGCCGGACGAACTTGGCCCCCAGGCCTTCGATTTATCTTTTTCGGGCGCGGCTGTGACCGCGGCCTAGTTTTGGCGCGGGGAGGGGGTGGGCAAAGTCTCGGCCCATTCCTAGTCCGGCGGACGAACTTCGCCAGCCCCAAGCCCCAACGCTATGGCACACCCCTTTTTTGGGCATTTTTCCGCAGGACGAACTTGGCGCCCACACCTTCGGCAGGTCTTTTTTGGGCACGGCTGTGACCGCAGCCTATTTTTGGGTGGGGAGGGGGTGGCCAAGGTCCCGGCCTATTCCCCGTCCGGCGGACGAACTTCGACAGTCCCACGCCCCTAGGCTGTAGCACACCCCTTTTTTGTGCATTTTTCCCCAGGACGAACTTGGCTCCCAGGCCTTCAGTTCATCTTTTTTGGGCGTGGCGGTAACGGCGGCCTATTTTTGGCACGGGGAGGGGGTGGCCAAAGTCTCGGCCCATTCTGAGTCCAGCGGACGAACTTCGCCAGCCCCACGCCCCTAGGCTAGAGCACACCCTTTTTTTGGGCATTTTTCCGCCGGACGAACATGGCGCCAATTCTTTCGGCTGCTCTTTTTTGGGCGCGGCTGTGCCCGCGGCCTATTTTTGGCGCTGGGAGGGCGTGCACATATTCTCGGCCCATTCCGGGTCCAGCGGACGAACTTCGCCAGCCCCACGCCCCAAGGCTATAGCACATCCCTTTTTTGGGCATTTTTCTGAAGGACGAACGGGGCGCCCACGCCTGCGGCTGGTCTGTTTTGGGCGCGGCTGTGCCTGCAGCCTATTATTGGTGGGAGGAGGGGGTGGGCAATGTCTCGGTCCATTCCGAGTCCAGCGGACGAACTTCGCCAACCCCACGCCCCAAGGCTATAGCACACCCCTTTTTTGGGAATTTTTCCGCGGGACGAACTTGGGACCAATGCTTTCGGCTGCCCTTTTTTGGGTGCGGCTGTGCCCGCAGCCTATCATTGATGGGGGGAGGGGGTGGGATATGTCTCGGTCCATTCCGAGTCCGGCGGACGAACTTCGCCAGCCCCACGCCCCAAGGCTATTGCACACGTCTTTTTTGGGCATTTTTTCGCAGGACGAACTTGGCGCCCAGGCCTTCAGCTGATCGTTTTTGGGTGCGGCTGTGCCCGCGGCCTATGTTTAGTGCAGGGTGGGGGTGGGCAAAGTCTGGGCCCATTCCGAGTCCGGCGGACGAACTTCACCGGCCCCATGCTCCAAGGCTGTAGCACACCCCTTTTTTGGGAATTTCTCCGTAGGACGAACTTGGCGCCCAGGCCTTCGGCTGATCTTTTTTGGCCGCGGCTGTGCCCGTGGCCTATTTTTGGTGTGGGGAGGGGGTGGGCAAAGTGTCGGCCCATTCCCATTCCGGCGGACGAACATCGCCAGCCCCACGCCCCAAGGCTATAGCACACCCCTTTTTTGGGCATTTTTCCGCCGGACAAACTTGGCGCCCAGGCTTTCTGCTGCTCATTTCTGGGTACGGCTATACCCGCGCCCTATTTTTGGCGCAGGGTGGGGGTGGGCAAAGTCTCGGCCCATTCCGAGTCCAGCAGACGAACCTCGCCAGCCCCACGCCCCAGGGCTATAGCACACCCTTGTTTTGGGCATTTTTTCGCAGGACGAACTTGGCGCCTAGGCTTTTGGCTGCCTTTTTTGGGCGCCGCTGTGCCCGCGGCCTATTTTTGGTGCGTGGACGGGGTGGGCAAAGTCTCCGATTATTCCGAGTCCGGAGGACGAACTTCGCCGGCCCCACACCCCAAGGCTATGGCACACCCGATTTTTGGGCATTTTTCCGCACGACGAACTTGGCGCCCAGACTTTCGGCTGCCCTTTTTTGGGCGTGGCTGCGCCCGCGGCCTATTTTTGGTGCGGGGAGGGGCTGGGCTAAGTCTCGGCCCATTCCGAGTCCGGAGGACGAACATCGCCGGCCCCACGCCCCAATGCTATGGCACACCCGTTTTTTGGGCATTTTTTCGCATGACGAACTTGGCGACCAGGCCTTTGGCTGCTCTTTTTGGGAGCGGCTGTGCCCGCGGCCTATTTTTGGTGCGGGGAGCTGGTGGGCAAATTCTCGGCCCATTGCGAGTCCAGCGGACGAACTTCGCCAGCCCCACGCCCCAAGGCTATAGCACACCCCCTTTTTTTGGGTATTTTTCCGCAGGACGAACTTTGTGCCTAGGCTTTCGGCTGCTCTTTTTTGGGCGCGGCCTATTTTTGGCACGGGGAGCAGGTGGGAAAAGTCTCAGCCCATTCCTAGTCCGGGGGACGAACTTCGCCAGCCCCACGCCCCAAGGATATAGCACACCGCTTTTTTGGGCATTTTTCCGCAGGACGAACTTGGCGCCAAGGCTTTTGGCTGCTCTTTTTACGGCGCGCCTGTGCCAGGGCCTATTTTTGGTGCGGGGAGGGCGTGGGCGAATTCTCGGCCCATTCCAGCTCCGGGGGACGAACTTTACCAGCCCCACGCCCCAACGCTATAGCACATTCCTTTTTTGGGCATTCTTCCTCAGGACGAACTTGGCGCCAAGGCTTTCGGCTGACCTTTTTTGGGCGCGGCTGTGCCCGAGGCCTATTTTTGGTATGGGGAGGGGGTGGGCAAAGTCTCGGCCCATTCCAAGTCCGGCGCACAAACTTCGCCAGCCCCACGACCCAATGCTATAGCCCACCCCTTTTTTGGGCATTTTTCTGCAGTACGAACTTGGCGCCAAGGGGTTCGGCTAGTCTTTTTTGTGCGCGGCTATGTTCGTGGCATATTTTTGGTGCGGGGAGGGGGTGGGCAAAGTGTCGGCCAATTCCGAGTCCCGCGGACGAACATCGCCAGCCCCACGGCCCATGGCTATAGCCTACCCCTTTTTTGGGTGTTTTCAGCAGGACGAACTTGGCGCAAAGGGGTTCGGCTGCTCTTTTTTGGGCGCGGCGGTGCCCGCGGCCTATTTTTGGTGAGGGAAAGGGGTGGACAAAGTCTCGGCCCATTCCGAGTCCGGCGGACAAACTTCGCCAGCCCCACGACCCAAGGTTATAGCGCACCCCTTTTTGGACTTTACTTCGCAGCTAAGTCTCGTCCCATTTTGACCGTTCGCTGCTCTTTTTTGGGCGCGGCTGTGCCTGCAGCCTATTTTTGGCACGGGGAGAGGGTGGGCAAAGTCTCGGCCCATTCCAAGTCCGGCGGACGAACTTCGCCAGCCCCACGCCCGAAGGCTATAGCCCACCCCTTTTTTGGGCGTTTTTCTGCAGGACGAACTTGGCGCCAAGGGGTTCGGCTGCACTTTTTTGGGCGCCGCAGGCAGGGGGTGGGAAAGTCACAGCCCTTTCCGAGTCCGGCAGACGAACTTCGCCTACCCCACGCCCCAAGCCTATAGCCCACCCCTTTTTTGGGCGTTTTTCCACAGGAAGAACTTGGCGCCATGGGGTTCGGCTGCTCTTTTTTAGGCGCGGCTATGGCCACATCCTATTTTTGGCTCGGGGAGGGGGTGGGCAAAGTCTCGGCCCATTCCGAGTCTGGCGGATGAACTTCGCTAGCCCACACCCCAAGGCTACAGCCCACCCCTCTTTTGGGCATTTTTCCGTAGGACGAACTTCGCACCAAGGGGTTCGGCTGCTCTTTTTTGGTTGCAGCTGTGCCCGCGGCCTATTTTTGGTGCGGAGAGGGTGTGCGCAAAGTCTCAGCACATTCCGAGTCCGGTGGACGAACTTTGCCTGCCGCACGCCCCAAGGCTATAGCCCACCCCTTTTTGGACTTTACTTCGCAGCTAAGTCTCGTCCTATTTTGACCGTCAGCTGCTCTTTTTTGGGCGCGGCTGTGCCCGCGACCTATTTCTGGTGCGGGGAGGGGGTGCGCAAAGTCTTGGCGCATTCCGAGTCCGGTAGACGAACTTCACCAGCCCCACGCCCCAAGGCTATAGCCCACCTCTTTTTTGGGCATTTTTCCGCAGGACGAACTTGACGCCAAGGGTTTCGGCTGCGCTTTTTGGGCGCGGCTGTGCTCACTGCCTATTTTTGGCGTGGGAAGGGGCCAGGCAAAGTCTCGGGCCATTTCGAGTCCGACGGACGAACTTCGCCAGCCCCACAACCGAAGGCTATAGCCCACCCCTTTTTTCGGTAATTTTCCACCGGATGAACTTCGCGCCAAGGGGTTCGGCTGCTCTTTTTTTGGCACATCTGTACCCGCGGCCTATTTTTTGGGAGGGGAGGCGGTGGGCAAAGTGTCGGCCCATGCCGAGTCCGACGGACGATCGTCGCCCGCCCCACGCCCAAAGGCCATAGCCCACCCTTTTTTGGGCATTTTTCTGCAGGACGAACTTGGTGCCAAGGGGTTGGGCTCGTCTTTTTCGGGCGCGGCTATGCCCACAGCCTATTTTTGTTGTGGGGACGGGGTGGACAAAGTCTCGGCCCATTCGGACTCTGGCGGATGAACTTCGCTAGCCCCACGCCCCAAGGCTATACCCCACCCCTTTTTTGGGTAATTTTCCACCAGACGAACTTCGCGCCAAGGGGCTCGGCTGCTCTTTTTCAGGCGCAGCTGTACCCGCGGCCTAACTTTTGCGCGCGGAGGCGGTGGGCAAAGTGTCGGCCCATTCCGACTCCGGTGGACGAACGTCGCCAGCCCCATGGCCCAAGGCTATAGCCCACCCCTGTTTTGGGCATTTTTCCGCAGGACGAACTTGGGGCCAAGGGGTTGGGCTGCTCTTTTTTCAGCACAGCTGTGCCCGCGGCCTATTTTCGGTGCGGGGAGGGGGTGGGCAAAGTCTCGACCCATTCCGAGTCCGGCGGACGAACTTCGCCAGCCCCACGCCACAAGGCTATAGCCCACCCCTTTCATGGCCATTTTTCCGCAGGACGAACTTGGCGCCAAGGGGTTCGGCGGCTCTTTTTTGGGCACGGCTGTGTCCGTGGCTTATTTTTGTTGTGGGGAGGGGGTGGGCAATGTCTCGGCCCATTCCGAGTCTGGTGGACTAACTTCGCCAGCCCCACGCCCCGAAGCTATAGCACACCCCCTTTTTTTGGGTATTTTTCCGCAGGACGAACTTGGTGCCAAGGATTTCAGCTGCTCTTTCTGGGGCGCGGCCTATTTTGGGCACGGGGAGCGGGTGGGAAAAGTCTCAGCCCATTCCCAGTCCGAGGGACGAACTTCGCCAGCCCCACGCCCCAAGGCTATAGCACACCCCTTTTTTGGGCATTTTTCCGCAGGACAAACTTGGCGCCAAGGCTTTCGGCTGCCCTTTTTTGGGCCCGGCTGTGCCCGCCACCAATTTTTGGCATGGGGAGGGGGTGGGCAAAGTCTCAGGACGAACTTGGTGCACGGGATTTCAGCTGCTCATTCTGGGGCGCGGCCTATTTTGGGCACGGGGAGCGGGTGGGAAAAGTCTCAGCCCATTCCCAGTCCGAGGGACGAACTTCGCCAGCCCCACGCCCCAAGGCTATAGCACACCCCTTTTTTGGGCATTTTTCCGCAGGACGAACTTGGCGCCAAGGCTTTCGGCTGCCCTTTTTTGGGCCCGGCTGTGCCCGCCACCAATTTTTGGCATGGGGAGGGGGTGGGCAAAGTCTCAGCCCATTCAGAGTTCGGCAGACGAACTTTGCCAGCCCCACGCCCCTAGGCTATAGCACACCCCTTTTTTGGGCATTTTTCCGCAGGACGAACTTGGCACCAAGGTTTTCGGCTGTTCTTTTTTCGGTGAGCCTATGCCAGCGGCTAATTTTTTGCACGGGGAGAGGGTGGGCAATGTCTCAGCCCATTACAAGTCCGGCAGACGAACTTCGCCAACCCCATGCCCCAAGCCTATAGCACACCCTTTTTGGGCATTTTTCCACAGGACAAACCTGGCGCCCAGGCTTTCGGCTGCTCTTTTTTGGGTGCGGCTGTGCCCGCGCCCTATTTTTGGCGCAGGGTGGGGCTGGGCAAAGTCTCGGCCCATTCCGAGTCCGGCGGACGAGCCTCGCCAGCCCCACACCCCAAGGCTATAGCACACCCCTTTTTTGGACATTTTTCCGCAGGACGAACTTCGCGCCTAGGCCTTCGGCTGCCTTTTTTGGGCGCCGCTGTGCCCGCGGCCTATTTTTGGTGCGTGGAGGGGGTGGGCAAAGTCTCGGCTTATTCTGAGTCTGGAGGACGAACTTCGCCGGCCCCACGCCCCAAGGCTATGGCACACCCGTTTTTTGGGCATTTATCCGCACGACGAACTTGGCGCCCACACCTTCGGCTGCCCTTTTTTGGGCGCGGCTGTGCCCGTGGCCTATTTTTGGTGCGGGGAGCTGGTGGGCAAATTCTCGGCCCATTGCGAGCCCAGCGGACGAACTTCGACAGCCCCACGCCCCAAGACGAACTTGGTGCCAAGGCTTTCGGCTGCTCTTTTTTGGGCGCGGCCTATTTTGGGAACGGGAAGCGGGTGGGAAAAGTCTCAGCCCATTCCTAGTCCGTGGGACGAACTTCGCCAGCCCCACGCCCCAAGGCTATACCACACCCCTTTTTTGGGCATTTTTCCGCAGGACGAACTTGGCGCAAAGGGGATCGGCTGTGCCCGCGGCCTATTTTTGGCGCGGGGAGGGGGTGGGCAATGTCTCGGCCCATTCCAAGTCCGGCGGACAAACTTCGCCAGCCCCACGCCCCAAGGATACAGCACACCGCTTTTTTGGGCATTTTTCCGCAGGATGAACTTGGCACCAAGGCTTTCGGCTGCTCTTTTACCGGTGAGCCTGTGCCAGCGGCTGATTTTTGACGCGGGGAGGGGTTGGCCAAAGTCTTGGCCCATTCTGAGTCCGGCGGACGAACTTCACCAGCCCCACGCCCCAAGGCTATAGCACACCCCTTTTTTGGGCATTTTTCCGCAGGACGAACTTGGCGCCCAGGCCTTCGGTTGATCTTTTTTGGGTGCGGCTATGCCCGCAGCCAATTTTTGGTGCGGGGAGGAGGTGGCCAAAGTCTCGGCCAACGCCAAGTCCGGCGGACGAACTTCGCCCGCCCCACGCCCCAAGGCTATAGCACACCCTTTTTTTGGGCATTTTTCCGCAGGATGAACTTGGCGCCAAGGCTTTCGTCTGCACTTTTTTCGGCGTGCCTGTGCCAGCAGCCTATTTTTGGTGTGGGGATGGGGTGGTCAAAGTCTCGGCCCATTCCGAGTCCAGCGGCCAAACTTTGCCAGCCCCACGCGCAAAGGCTATAGCACACCTCTTTTTTGGGTATTTTTCCGCAGGACAAACTTGGCGCCAAGGCTTTCAGCTGCTTTTTTTTGGGCGCAGCTGCGTCCGCCTTCTATTGCTGGCAAGGGGAGGGGGTGCCCAAAGTCTCGGCCCATTCAAAGTCCAGGCGGACGAACGTCGCCAGCCCCACACCCCAAGGCTATAGCACACCCCTTTTTTGGGCATTTTTCCGCAGGACAAACTTGGCGCCAAGGTTTTCGGCTGCTCTTTCCTCGGCACACCTATGGCAGTGGCCCATTTTTGGCGCAGCAAGTGGTTGGGTAAAGTCTCAGGCCATTCTGAGTCTGGCGGATGAACTTCGCCAGCCCCACGCCCCAAGGCTATAGCACACCCCTTTTTTGGGCATTTTTCCGCAGGACGACATTGGCGCCTAGGCCTTCGGTTGCTCATTTTTGGGTGCGGCTGTGCCCGCGGCCTATTTTTGGCGCGGGGAGGGGGTGGCCAATGCCGAGACTGGCGGACGAACTTCGCCAGCCCCACGCCCCTAGGCTATGGCACACCCCTTTTTTGGGCATTTTTCCGCACGACGAACTTGGCGCCCAGGCCTTCGACTGATCTTTTTTGGGCGCAGCGGTGGCCGCGGCCTATTTTTGGCGTGGGGAAGGGTTGGGCAAAGTCTCGGCCCATTCTGAGTCCTGCGGACGAACTTCGCCAGCCCCACGCCCCAAGGCTATAGCACACCCCTTTTTTGGGCATTTTTCCGCACGACGAGCTTGGCGCCCTGGCCTTCGGCTGATCTTTTTTGGGCGCGGTGGTGGCCGCGGCCTATTTTTGGCGCGGGGAGGGGTTGGGCAAAGTCTCGGCCCATTCTGAGTCCGGTGGACGAACTTCACCAGCCCCACGCCCCAAGGCTATAGCACACCCCTTTTTTGGGCATTTTTCCGCAGGACGAACTTGGCGCAAAGGGGATCGGCTGTGCCCGCGGCCTATTTTTGGTGCGGGGAGGGGGTGGGCAATGTCTCGGCCCATTCCAAGTCCGGCGGACAAACTTCGCCAGCACCACGCCCCAAGGATACAGCACCCCGCTTTTTTGTGCATTTTTCCGCAGGACGAACTTGGCACCAAGGCTGTCGGCTGCTCTTTTACCGGTGAGCCTGTGCCAGCGGCTGATTTTTGACGCGGGGAGGGGTTGGCCAAAGTCTCGGCCCATTCTGAGTCCGGCGGACGAACTTCACCAGCCCCATGCCCCAAGGCTATAGCACACCCCTTTTTTGGGCATTTTTCCGCAGGACGAACTTGGCGCCCAGGCCTTCGGTTGATCTTTTTTGGGTGCGGCTATGCCCGCAGCCAATTTTTGGCGCAGGGAGGAGGTGGCCAAAGTCTCGGCCAACGCGAAGTCCGGCGGACGAACTTCGCCAGCCCCACGCCCCAAGGCTATAGCACACCCTTTTTTTGGGCATTTTTCCGCAGGACGAACATGGCGCCAAGGTTTTCGGCTGCTCTTTCCTCGGCACACCTATGGCAGCGGCCCATTTTTGGCGCAGCAAGTGGTTGGGTAAAGTCTCAGGCCATTCTGAGTCTGGCGGATGAACTTCGCCAGCCCCACGCCCCAAGGCTATAGCACACCCCTTTTTTGGGCATTTTTCCGCAGGACGACATTGGCGCCTAGGCCTTCGGTTGATCATTTTTGGGCGCGGCTGTGCCCGCGGCCTATTTTTGGCGCGGGGAGGGGGTGGCCAATGTCTCGGTCAATGCCGAGACTGGCGGACGAACTTCGCCAGCCCCACGCCCCTAGGCTATGGCACACCCCTTTTTTGGGCATTTTTCCGTACGACGAACTTGGCGTCCAGGCCTTCGGCTGATCTTTTTTGGGCGCGGCGGTGGCCGCGGCCTATTTTTGGTGTGGGGAGTGGTTGGGCAAAGTCTCGGCCCATTCTGAGTCCTGCGGACGAACTTCGCCAGCCCCACGCCCCAAGACTATAGCACACCCCTTTTTTGGGCATTTTTCTGCACGACGAACTTGGCGCCCAGGCCTTCGGCTGATCTTTTTTGGGCGCGGTGGTGGCCGCGGCCTATTTTTGGCGCGGGGAGGGGTTGGGCAAAGTCTCGGCCCATTCTGAGTCCGGTGGACGAACTTCGCCAGCCCCACGCCCCAAGGCTATAACACACCCCTTTTTAGGGCATTTTTCCGCAGGACGAACTTGGCGCCTAGGCTTTCGGCGGCTTTTTTTTGGGTTCAGCTGTGCCTGCAGCGTATTTTGGCGTGGGGAGGGGGTGGGCAAAGTCTCGGCCCATTCGGAGTCCGGCGCAAGAACTTTGTCAGCCCCACGCCCAAAGGCTATCGCACAGCCCATTTTTTGGGCATTTTTCCGCAGGACGAACTTGGCGCCCACGCCTTCGGCTGGTCTTTTTTGGGCGCGGCTGTGTCCGCTGCCTATTTTTGGCACGAGGAGTGGGTGGGCAAAGTCTCGGCCCATTCCGAGTCCGGTGGACAAACTTCGCCAGCCCCACGCCCCTAGGCTATGGCACAGCCCTTTTTTGGGCATTTTTCCGCATGACGAACTTGGCGCCCAGGCCTTCGGCTGATCTTTTTTGGGCGCGGTGGTGGTCGCGGCCTATTTTTGGCGCGGGGAGGGGTTGGGCAAAGTCTCGGCCCATTCTGAGTCCGGCGGACGAACTTCGCCCGCCCCACGCCCCAAGCCTATAGCACACCCCTTTTTTGGGCATTTTTCCGCAGGACGAACTTGGCGCCTAGGCTTTCGGCGGCTCTTTTTTGGGTGCGGCTGTGCCTACAGCATATTTTTGGCATGGGGAGGGGGTGGGCAAAGTCTCGGCCCATTCGGAGTCCGGCGGACGAACTTTGTCCGCCCCACGCCCAAAGGCTATAGCACAACCCATTTTTTGGGCATTTTTCCGCAGGACGAATTGGCGCCCAGGCCTTCGGCCGATCTTTTTTTGGCACGGCTGTGTCCGTGGCCTATTTTTAGAGTGGGGAGGGGGTGGGCAATGTCTCGACCAATTCGGAGTCCGTCGGACGAACTTCCCCAGCCCCACGCCCCAAGGCTATAGCACGCCCCTTTTTTGGGCATTTTTCCTCAGGACGAACTTGGTGCCCAGGGGTTTGGCTGCTCTTTTTAGGGCCCATTCCGAGTCGGGCGGACGAACTGTGCCTGCCCCACGCCCATCACACCCCATTTTTGGGCATTTTTCTGCAGGACGAACTTGGCGCCCAGGACTTCTGCTGATCATTAGCTGGTGTGGCTGTGCCCGCGGCCTATTTTTAGCGCGGGGAGGGGGTGGGCAAAGTGTCGGTCCATTCGGAGTCCGGCGGACGAACTTCGCTAGCCCCACAGCCCAACGCTATAGCACACCCCTTCTTTGGACATTTTTTCGCAGGACGAACTTGGCGCCAAGGGGTTCGGCTGCTGTTTTTTTGACGTTGCTGTGCCCGCGGCCTATTTCTGGTACAGGGAGGGGGTGGGCAATGTCTCGGCCCATTCCAAGGAAGGCGGACAAACTTCGCCAGCCCCACGCCCCAAGACTATAGCACACCCCTTTTTTGGGCATTTTTCTGCCGGACGAACTTCGCGCCTAGGCCTTCGGTTGATCTTTTTTGGGCGCGGCTGTGACCGCGGTCTATTTTTAGCACGGGGAGGGGGCGGGCAAAGTCTCGGCCCATTCGGAGTCCGGCGGACGAACTTCGCCAGCCCCACAGCCCAAGGCTATAGCACACCCCTTTTTTGGACATTTTTTCGCAGCCTGAACTTGGCGCCAAGGCTTTCGCCCGCTCTTTTTAAGCGCGCCTGTACCAGCGGCCTATTTTTTCGACGAGGAGGGGTTGTGCAAAGTGTCGGCCCATTCCGGGTCCGGGGGACGAACTTCGCCAGCCCCACGCCCCAATGCTATAGCACAACCCTTTTTTGGGCATTTTTCCGCAGGTCAAACTTGGCGCCAAGGCTTTCGGCTGCTCGTTTTTGAGCGTGGCTGCGCCAGCAGCCTATATTTGGCACGGGGAGGGGGTGGGCAATGTCTCGGCCGAATGGGAGTCCGGCGGACGAACATCGCCAGCCCCACGCCCCTAGGCTATAGGACACCCCTTTTTTGGGCATTTTTCCCCACGACGAACTTGGTGCCTAGGCCTTCGGCTGATCTTTTTTGGGCGCGGCAGTGCCCGCGGCCTATTTTTGGTTCGGGTAGGGGGTGGGCAAAGTGTCGGCCCATTTCGAGCCCGGGGGACGAACTTCGCCAGCCCCACGCCCCAAGGCCATAGCACACCCCTTTTTTGGGCATTTTTCCGCCGGACGAACTTCGCGCCTAGGCCTTCGGTTGATCTTTTTTGGGCGCGGCTGTGACCGCTGTCTATTCTTGGTGTGGGGAGGGGGTGGGCCAAGTCTTGGCCCATTCCGACTCCGGGGGACAAACTTTGCCAGCCCCAAGCCCCAAGGCTATAGCACATTCCTTTTTTGGTCATTTTTCCGCAGGACGAATTGGCGCCAAAGCTTTCGCCCGCTCTTTTTCTGCGCGCCTGTACCAGCAGCGTATTTTTTGGACAGGGAGGGGTTGTGCAAAGTCTCGGCCCATTCCGAGTCCGGGGGACAAACATCGCCAGCCCCACGCCCCAATGCTATAGCACAACCCTTTTTTGGGCATTTTTCCGCAGGACAAACTTGGCGCCAAGGCTTTCGGCTGCTCTTTTTTGAGCGTGGCTGTGCCAGCAGACTATTTTTGGCACGGGGAGGGGGTGGGCAATGTCTCGGCCGATTTGGAGTCCGGCGGACGAACATCGCCAGCCCCACGCCCCTAGGCTATAGGACACCCCTTTTTTGGGCAATTTTCCCCACGACGAACTTGGCGCCTACGCCATCGGCTGATCTTTTTTGGGCGGGGCGGTGCCCGCGGCCTATTTTTGGTGCAGGTAGGGGGTGGGCAAAGTGTCGGCCCATTTCGAGTCCGGGGGACGAACTTCGCCAGCCCCACGCCCCAAGGCTATAGCACACCCCTTTTTTAGGCATTTTTCCGCAGGACGAACTTGGCGTCAAGGCTTTCGGTTTATCTTTTTCGGGCGCGGCTGTGTCCGCGGCCTATTTTTGGCACGGGGAGGGGATGGGCAAAGTCTCGGCCCATTCCGAGTCTGGCGGACTAACTTCACCAGCCCCACGCCCCAAGGCTGTAGCACACCCCTTTTTTGGGCATTTTTCCGCAGGACGAACTTGGCGCCCACGTCTTCGGCTGGTCTTTTTTGGGCGTGGCTGTGTCCCCGGCCTATTTTTAGCGTGGGGAGGGGGTGGGCAATGTCTCGGCCCATTCCAAGGAAGGCGGACAAACTTCGCCAGCCCCACGCCCCAATGCTATAGCACACCCCTTTTTTGGGCAT
Organism: Citrus glauca; assembly: GCA_029633175.1. Taxonomy (NCBI): domain Eukaryota; kingdom Viridiplantae; phylum Streptophyta; class Magnoliopsida; order Sapindales; family Rutaceae; genus Citrus; species Citrus glauca. The sequence continues at coordinate 100,877 of JAQOOD010000058.1, forward strand.
TTTTCCGCCGGACGAACCTCGCGCCTAGGCCTTCGGTTGATCTTTTTTGGGCGTGGCTGTGACCGCGGTCTATTGTTACTGCGGGGAGGGGGTGGGCAAAGTCTCGGCCCATTCGGAGTCCGGCGGACGAACTTCGCCAACCCCACAGCCCAAGGCTATCGCACACCCCCTTTTTTGGACATTTTTTCGCAGGATGAACTTGGCGCCAAGGCTTTCGCCCGCTCTTTTTTGGTCGTTACTGTTGCCGCGGCCCATTTCTGGTATGGGGAGGGGGTGGGCAATGTCTCGGCCCATTCCAAGGAAGGCGGACAAACTTCGCCAGCCCCACGCCCCAAGGCTATAGCACACCCCTTTTTTGGGCATTTTTCCGCCGGACAAACTTCGCGCCTAGGCCCATTCCGAGGAAGGCGGACGCAGTTCGCCATCCCCACGCCCCAAGGCTATAGCCCACCCCTTTTTTGGGGATTTTTCCGCAGGACGAACTTGGCGCCATGGGGTTCGGCTGCTCGTTTTTGCACGCAGCTGTGCCCGCGGCCTATTTTTGCGGCGGGGAGGGGGTGAGAAAAGTCTCGGCCCATTCCGCGTCCGGCGGACGAATTTCGGCAGCCCCACGCCCCAAGGCTTTAGCACACCCCCTTTTTTGGGTATTTTTCCGCAGGTCGAACTTGGCGCCATGGGGTTCGGCAGGTCTTTTTTGGGTGCGGCTGTGCCCGCGGCCTATTTTTGTCGTGGGGAGATGGTGGGCAAAGTCTCAGCCCATTCCGAGGAAGGCGGACGCAGTTCGCCAGCCCCACGCCCTGTTTGGTATAGCCCACCCCCTTTTTGGGCATTTTTCCGCAGGACGGACTTGGCGCCAAGGGATTCGGCTGCTCTTTTTTGGGCGCGGCTGTGCCCGCGGCCTATTTTTGTCGTGGGGAGGGGGTGAGCAAGGTCTCGGCCAATTCCGAGTCCGGCGGACGAATTTCGGCAGCCCCACGCCCCAAGGCTATAGCCCACCCCTTTTTTGGGGATTTTTCCGCAGGACGAACTTGGCGCCATGGGGTTCGGCTGCTTGTTTTTGCACGCCGCTGTGCCGGCGGCCTATTTTTGTGGCGGGGAGGGGGTGAGAAAAGTCTCGGCCCATTCCGCGTTCGGCGGACGAATTTCGGCAGCCCCACGCCCCAAGGCTTTAGCACAGCCCTATTTTGGGCATTTTTCCGTAGGTCGAACTTGGCACCGTGGGGTTCGGCAGGTCTTTTTTGGGTGCGGCTGTGCCCGCGGCCTATTTTTGTCGTGGGGAGACGGTGGGCAAAGTCTCAGCCCATTCCGAGGAAGGCGGACGCAGTTCGCCAGCCCCACGCCCCAATGGTATAGCCCACCCCCTTTTTGGGCATTTTTCCGCAGGACGAACTTGGCGCCAAGGGGATCGGCTGCTCTTTTTTGGGTGCGGCTGTGCCCACGGCCTATTTTTGCCACGGGGAGGGGGTGGGAAAAGTCTCGGCCCATTACGAGTCCGGCGGATGAACTTAGCCGGCTCCACGCCCCAAGGCTACAGCACACCACTTTTTTGGGCATTTTTCTGCAGGACGAACTTGGCGCCAAGGGGTTCGGCTGCCCTTTTTTGGGCGCGGCTGTGTCCGCGGCCTATTTTTGGCGCGGGGAGGGGGTGGCCAAAGTCTCGGCCCATTCCGAGGAAGGCGGATGCACTTTGCCGGCCCCACGCCGAAAGGCTATAGCACATCCCTTTTTTGGGCATTTTTCCGCAGGACGAACTTGGCGCCAAGGGGTTCGGCTGGTCTTTTTTGGGCGCGGCTGTGACCGCGGCCTATTTTTGTTGCGGGGAGGGGGTGGGCAATGTCTCGTCCCATTCCGAGGAAGGCGGACGAAGTTCGCCCGCCCCACGCCCCAAGCCTATAGCCCACCCCCTTTTTGGGTATTTTTCCACAGGACGAACTTGGCGCCAAGGGGTTCGGCTGCTCTTTTTTGGGCGCGGCTGTGCCTACGGCCTATTTTTGTCGCGGGGAGGGGGTGGGAAAAGTCTCGGACCATTCCGAGTCCGGCGGACGAACTTTGCCGGCCCGACACCCCAAGGCTATAGCCCACCCCCTTTTTGGGCATTTTTCCGCAGGACGAACTTGGTGCCGAGGGGTCGGCAGCTCTTTTTTGGGCGAGGCTGTGACTGCTGCTTATTTTTGTCGTGGGCAGGGGGCGGGCAAAGTCTCGGCCTATTCCGAGTCCGGCGGACGAACTTTGCCGGCCCCACTCCCCAAGGCTATAGCCCACCCCCTTTTTCGGCATTTTTCCGCGGGACGAACCTGGCGCCAAGGGTTTCGGCTGCTCTTTATTGGGCACGGCTGTGCCCGCAGCCTATTTTTCTCGCTGGGAGGGGGAGGCCAAAGTCTCGGCACATTTCGAGTCCCGCGGACGAAGTGCGCCCGCCCCACGGCCCAAGGCTATAGCCCACCCCCCCTTTTGGGCATTTTTCCGCAGAACGAACTCGGCGCCAGGGGGTGCGGCTGCTCTTTTTTGGGCGCGGCTGTGGCCACGGCCTATTTTTATCGCGGGGAGGGGGTGGGCAAAGTCTCGGCCCATTCCGAGGAAGGCGGACGAGGTTCGCAAGCCCCACACCCCAAGGCTATAGCCCAGCCCCTTTTTGCGCATTTTTCCGCAGGACGAACTTGGCGCAAAGGGGTTCGGCTGCTCTTTTTTGGGCGCGGCTGTGCCCGCGGCCTATTTTTGTCGTGGGGAGGGGGTGGCCAAATGCTCGGCCCATTCCGGGTTCGGCGGACGAGTTTCGCCAGCCCCACGCCCCAAGGCTATAGCCCACCCCTTTTTTGGGCATTTTTCCGCAGGACGAACTTGGCGCCAAGGGGATCGGCTGCTCCTTTTCGGGCGCGGCCGTGCTCGTGGCTTTTTTTTGTCATGGGGAGGGGGTTGGCAATGTCTCGGCCCATTCCGAGGAAGGCGGACGAAGTTCGCCCGCCCATTCCCCAAGGCTATAGCCCACCACTTTTTTCGGCATTTTTCCGCAGGACAAACTTGGCGCCAAGGGGTTCGGCTGCTCGTTTTTGGGCGCGGCTGTGCCCGCGGGCTATTTCTACCGCGGGGAGCGGGTGGGAAAAGTCTCGGCCCATTCTTAGCCCGGCGGACGAACTTTGCCGGCCCCACGCCCCAAGGCTATGGCCCACCCGCTTTTTGGGCATTTTCCCGCAGGACGAACTTGGCGCCAAGGGGTTCGGCTGCTCTTTTTTGGGCGCGGCTGTGCCCGCGGCCTATTTTTATCGCAGGGAGAGGGTGGGAAAAGTCTCGGCCCATTCCGAGTCCGGCGGACGATGTTCGCCTGCCACACGCCCCAAGGCCGTCGCCCACCCCTTTTTTGGGCATTTTTCCGCAGGACGAACTCGGCGCCAAGGGGTTCGTCTGCTCTTTTTCGGGCGTGGCTGTGCCCGCGGCCTATTTTTGTCGCGGGGAGGGGGTGGCCAAATGCTCGGCGAATTCCGGGTCCGGCGGACGAGGTTCGCCTGCCCCACGCCCCAAGGCTATAGCCCACCCCTTTTTTGGGCATTTTTCCGCAGGACGAACTTGGCCCCAAGGGGATCGGCTGCTCTTTTTCGGGTGCGGCCATGGTCGTGGCTTTTTTTTTTCACGGGGTGGGGGTGGGCAATGTCTCGGCCCATTCCGAGGAAGTCGGACGAAGTTCGCCCGCCCCACGCCCCAAGGCTATAGCCCACCCCCTTTTTGGGCATTTTTCCGCAGGACGAACTTGGCACCAAGGGGTTCGGCTGCTCTTTTTTGGGCGTGGCTGTGCCCGCGGCCTATTTTTGGCGTGGGGAGGGGGCGGACAAAGTCTCGGCCCATTCCGAGTCCGGCGGACGAACTTGATGCCGAGGGGTTCGGCTGCTCTTTTGTGGACGCGGCTGTGCCCGAGGCCTATTTTTGGCTTGGGGAGGGGGTGGCCAAAGTCTCGGCCCAATCCGAGGAAGGCGGATGAACTTCGCCTGCCCCACGCCCAACGGCTATAGCACACCCCTTTTCTGGGCATTTTTCCACAGGACGAACTTGGCGCCAAGGGGTTCGGCTGCTCTTTTTTGGGTGCGGCTGAGCCCGCGGCCTAGTTTTGGCGCGGGGAGGGGGTGGGCAAAGTCTCGGCCCATTCCGAGGAAGGAGGATGGACTTTGCCGCCCCCACGCCCAAAGGCTATAGTTCACCCCTTTTTTGGGCCTTTTTCCGCAGGACGAACTTGGCGACAAGGGGTTCGGCTGCTCTTTTTTTGGCGCGGCTATGACCGCGGTATATTTTTGTCACGGGGTGGGCTTGGCCAAATTCTCGACCTATTCCGAGGAAGGCGGACGAAGTTCGCCGGCCCTACTCCCAAAGGCTATAGCACACCCCTTTTTCGGGCATTTTTCCGCAGGAAGAACTTAGCGCCAAGGGGTTGGGCTGCTCTTTTTTGGGCGCGGCTGTGCCCGCGGCCTATTTTTGTCGCTCGGAGGGGGTGGGCAAAGCGTCGTTTCATTCCGAGTCCAGCGGACGAAGTGCGCCGGCCCCACGCCCCAAGGCTATAGGCCAGCCCCTTTTTTGGCATTTTTCCGTATTACGAACTTGGCGCCAACGGGTTCGGCTACTATTTTTTGGACAAGGCTGCGGCCGCGGCCTATTTTTGTCGCGGGGAGGGGGTAGGAAAGTCTCCGCCCATTCCGAGTCCGGCGGACGAAGTTCGCCAGCCCCACGCCCCAAGGCTATAGCCCACCCCCCTTTTGGGCCTTTTTCCGCAGGACGAACTTGGCGCCAAGGGGTTCGGCTGCTATTTTTTTGGAGCGGCTATGCCCGCGGCCTATTTTTGTCGTGGGGAGGGGGTGGGCAAAGTCTCGGCCCATTCCGCGGAAGGCGGACGAAGTTCGCCAGCCCCACGCCCCAAGGCTATAGCCCACCCCTTTTTTGGGCATTTTTCCGCAGGACGAACATGGCGCCAAGGGGTTCGGCTGCTCTTTTTTGGGTGTGGCTGAGCCCGCGGCCTATTTTTGCTGCGGGGAGGGGTTGGGTAAAGTCTCGGCCCATTCCGAGTCCAGCGGACGAAGTTCGCCAGCCCCGCTCCCCAAGGCTATAGCCCACCCCCTTTTTGGGCATTTTTCCGCAAGACGAACTTGGCGCCAAGGGGTTCGGCTGCTCTTTTTTGGGCGCGGCTGTGCCCGCGGCCTTCTGTTGTCGCAGGGAGGGGGTGGGTAACGTCTTGGCCCATTCCGAGGAAGGCGGACGAAGTTCGCCAGCCCCACGCCTCAAGGCTATAGCGCACCCCCTTTTTGGGCATTTTTCCGCAGGACGAACTTGGCGCCAAGGGGTTCGGCTGCTCTTTTTTGGGCGCGGCTGTGCCCGAGGCCAATTTTTGTCACGGGGAGGGGGTGGCCAAACTCTCGGCCCATTCCGAGGAAGGCGGACGAAGTTCGCCGGCCCCATTCCCAAAGGCTATAGCACACCCCTTTTTCGGGCATTTTTCCGCAGGAAGAACTTGGCGCCAAGGGGTTTCGCTGCTCTTTTTTGGGCGCGGCTGTGCCCGCGGCCTATTTTTGTCGCTCCGAGGGGGTGGGCAAAGCCTCGGCCCATTCCGAGCCCGGCGGACGAAGTGCGCCGGCCCCACGCCCCAAGGCTATAGCCCATCCCCTTTTTTGGCATTTTTCCGCAGGACGAACTTGGCGCCAACGGGTTCGGCTGCTATTTGTTGGACTAGGCTGCGGCCGCGGCCTATTTTTGTCATGGGGAGGAGGTAGGAAAAGTCTCCGCCCATTCCGAGTCCGGCGGACGAAGTTCGCTAGCCCCACGCCTCAAGGCTATAGCCCACCCCCTTTTTGGGCATTTTTCCGCAGGACGAACTTGGCGCCAAGGGTTTTGGCTGCTCTTTTTTGGGCGCGGCTGTGCCCGCGGCCTATTTTTGTCACTCGGAGGGGGTGGGCAAAGCCTCGGCCCATTCCGAGTCCGGCGGACGAAGTGCGCCGGCCCTACGCCCCAAGGCTATAGGCCAGCCCCTTTTTCGGCATTTTTCCGCAGGACGAACTTGGCGCCAAGGGGTTCGGCTGCTCTTTTTTGGGCGCGGCTGTGCCCGAGGCCTATTTTTGTCGCGGGGAGGGGGTGGCCAAACTCTCGACCCATTCCGAGGAAGGCGGACGAAGTTCGCCGGCCCCATTCCCAAAGGCTATAGCACACCCCTTTTTCGGGCATTTTTCCGCAGAAAGAACTTGGCGCCAAGGGGTTTTGCTGCTCTTTTTTGGGCGCGGCTGTGCCCGCGGCCTATTTTTGTCGCTCGGAGGGGGTGGGCAAAGCCTCGGCCCATTCCGAGCCCGGCGGACGAAGTGCGCTGGCCCCACGCCCCAAGGCTATAGCCCATCCCCTTTTTTGGCATTTTTCCGCTGGACGAACTTGGCGCCAAGGGATTCGGCTGCTCTTTTTTGGGCGCGGCTGTGCCCGCGCCCTTTTTTTGTTGCGGGGAGGGGGTGGGTAAAGTCTCGGCCCATTCCGAGGAAGGCGGACGAAGTTCGCCAGCCCCACGCCCCAAGGCTATAGCCCACCCCCTTTTTGGGCATTTTTCCGCAGGACGAACTTCGCGCCAAGGGGTTGGGCTGCTCTTTTTTGGGCGCGGCTGAGCCCGCGGACTATTTTTTTGTTGCGGGGAGGGGGTGGGAAAAGTCTCGGCCCATTCCGAGTCCGGCGGACGAACTTCGGCAGCCCCACGCCCCAAGGCTATAGCCCACCCCCTTTTTGGGCATTTTTCCGCAGGACGAATTTGGCGCCAAGGGATTCGGCTGCTCTTTTTTGGGCGCGGCTGTGCCCGCGCCCTTTTTTTGTTGCGGGGAGGGGGTGGGTAAAGTCTCGGCCCATTCCGAGGAAGGCGGACGAAGTTCGCCAGCCCCACGCCCCAAGGCTATAGCCCACCCCCTTTTTGGGCATTTTTCCGCAGGACGAACTTCGCGCCAAGGGGTTGGGCTGCTCTTTTTTGGGCGCGGCTGAGCCCGTGGCCTATTTTTTTGTCGCGGGGAGGGGGTGGGAAAAGTCTCGGCCCATTCCGAGTCCGGCGGACGAACTTCGGCAGCCCCACGCCCCAAGGCTATAGCCCACCCCCTTTTTGGGCATTTTTCCGCTGGACGAACTTGGGGCCAATGGGTTCGGCAGCTGTTTTTTGGGTGCAGCAGTGCCCGTGGCCTATTTGGGTCGTGGGGAGTGGGTGGGCAAAGTCTTGGCCCATTCTGAGTCCGGCAGACGTAGTTCGCCCGCCCCACGCCCCAATGCTATAGCCCACCCCCTTTTTGGGCATTTTTCCGCAGGACAAACTTCGCGCCAAGGGGTTCGGCTGCTGTTTTTTCGGCGCGGCTGTGCCCGCAGCCTATTTTTGTCGCGGGGAGGGGGTGGTCAAAGTCTAGGCCCATTCCGAGTACGGCGGACGAAGTTCGCCAGCCCCATGCCCCAAGGCTATAGCCCACCCATTTTTTGGGCATTTTTCCGCAGGACGAACTTGGTGCCAAGGGGTTCGGCTTCTCTTTTTTGGGCGCGGCTGTGCCCGAGGCCTATTTTTGTCACGGGGAGGGGGTGGGAAAAGTCTCGGACCATTCCGAGTCCGGCGGACGAACTTTGCCGGCCCCGCACCCCGAGGCTATAGCACACCCCTTTTTTGGGCATTTTTCCGCGGGGCGAACTTGGCGCCAAGGGGTTCGGCTGCTCTTTTTTGGGCTCGGCTGAGCCCGCGGCCTATTTTTGCCGTGGGGTGGGGTTGGGAAAAGTCTCGGCCCATTCCGAATGCGGCGGACGAAGTTCGCCAGCCCCACTCCCCAAGGCTGTAGCCCACCCCCTTTTTGGGCATTTTTCCGCAGGACGAACTTGGTGCCAAGGGGTTCGGCTGCTCTTTTTTGGGCTCGGCTGAGCCCGCGGCCTATTTTTGCCATGGGGAGGGGTTGGGAAAAGTCTCGGCCCATTCCGAATGCGGCGGACGAAGTTCGCCAGCCCCACTCCCCAAGGCTGTAGCCCACCCCCTTTTGGGCATTTTTCCGCAGGACGAACTTGGTGCCAAGGGGTTCGGCTGCTCTTTTTTGGGCGCGGCAGTGTCCGCGGCCTTTTTTTGTCGCGGGGAGGGGGTGGGTAAAGTCTCGGCTCATTCCGAGGAAGGCGGACGAAGTTCGCCAGCCCCACGTCCCAAGGCTATAGCCCACCCCCTTTTTGGGCATTTTTCCGCAGGACGAACTTCGCTCCAAGGGGTTGGGCTGCTCTTTTTTGGGCGCGGCTGAGCCCGCGGCCTATTTTTGTCGCGGGGAGGGGGTGGCCAAAGTCTCGGCCCATTCCGAGTCCGGCGGACGAACTTCGGCAGCCCCACGCCCCAAGGCTATAGGCCACCCCCTTTTTGGGCATTTTTCCGCAGGACGAACTTGGCGCCAAGGGGTTCGGCTGCTGTTTTTTCTGCGCGGCTGTGCCCGCAGCCTATTTTTGTCACGGGGAGGGGGTTGTCAAAGTCTAGGCCCATTCCGAGTACGGCGGACGAAGTTCGCCAGCCCTACGCCCCAAGGCTATAGCCCACCCCCTTTTTTGGCATTTTTCCGCAGGACGAACTTGGCGCCAAGGTGTTCGGCTGCTCTTTTTTGGGCGCGGCTGTGCCCGCGTTCTATGTTTGACTCGGGGAGGGGGTGGGCAAAGTCTCGGCCCATTCTGAGGAAGGCGGACGAAGTTTGCGAGCCCCACACCCCGAGGCTATAGCCCACCCCTTTTTTGGGCATTTTTCCGCAGGACGAACTTGGCGCCACGGGGTTCGGCTTCTCTTTTTTGGGCGCGGCTGTGCCCGAGGCCTATTTCTGTCACGGGGAGGGGGTGGGAAAAGTCTCGGACCATTCCGAGTCCGGCGGACGAACTTTGCCGGCCCCGCACCCCGAGGCTATAGCACACCCCTTTTTTGGGCATTTTTCAGCGGGGCGAACTTGGCGCCAAGGGGTTCGGCTGCTCTTTTTTGGGCTCGGCTGAGCCCGCGGCCTATTTTTGCCGCGGGGTGGGGTTGGGAAAAGTCTCGGCCCATTCCCAATGCGGCGGACGAAGTTCGCCAGCCCCACTCCCCAAGGCTGTAGCCCACCCCCTTTTGGGCATTTTTCCGCAGGACGAACTTGGTGCCAAGGGGTTGGGCTGCTCTTTTTTGGGCGCGGCAGTGCCCGCGGCCTTTTTTTGTCGCGGGGAGGGGGTGGGTAAAGTCTCGGCTCATTCCGAGGAAGGCGGACGAAGTTCGCCAGCCCCACGTCCCAAGGCTATAGCCCACCCCCTTTTTGGGCATTTTTCCGCAGGACGAACTTCGCTCCAAGGGGTTGGGCTGCTCTTTTTTGGGCACGGCTGAGCCCGCAGCCTATTTTTGTCGCGGGGAGGGGGTGGCCAAAGTCTCGGCCCATTCCGAGTCCGGCGGACGAACTTCGGCAGCCCCACGCCCCAAGGCTATAGGCCACCCCCTTTTTGGGCATTTTTCCGCAGGACGAACTTCGGGCCAAGGGGTTCGGCTACTGTTTTTTCTGCGCGGCTGTGCCCGCAGCCTATTTTTGTCACGGTGAGGGGGTTGTCAAAGTCTAGGCCCATTCCGAGTACGGCGGACGAAGTTCGCCAGCCCCACGCCCCAAGGCTATAGCCCACCCCCTTTTTAGGCATTTTTCCACAGGACGAACTTGGCGCCAAGGTGTTCGGCTGCTCTTTTTTGGGCGCGGCTGTGCCCGCGTTCTATGTTTGACTCGGGGAGGGGGTGGGCAAAGTCTCGGCCCATTCCGAGGAAGGCGGACGAAGTTTGCGAGCCCCACACCCCGAGGCTATAGCACACCCCTTGTTTGGGCATTTTTCCGCAGGGCGCACTTGGCGCCAAGGGGTTCGGCTTCTCTTTTTTGGGCGCGGCTGTGCCTGCGGCCTATTTTTGTCGCGGGGAGGTGGTGGGAAAAGTCTCGGCCCATTCCGAGTCCGGGGGACGAAGTTCGCCCGCCCCACGCCCCAGGGCTATACCCCACCTCATTTTTCGGCATTTTTCCGCAGGGCGAACTTGGCGCCAAGGGGTTCGGCTGCTCTTTTTTGGGCGCGGCTGTGCCCGCGGCCTATTTTTGTCATACGGAGTGGGTGGGCAAAGTCTCGGCCCATTCCGAGTCCGGCGGACGAAGTTCGCAAGCCCCACGCCCCAAGGCTATAGCCCATCCCTTTTTTGGGCATTTTTCCGCAGGACGAACTTGGCGCCAAGGGGTTCGGCAGCCCTTTTTTGGGCGCGGATGTGCCCGCGGCCTATTTTTGTCGCGGGGAGGGGGTGGGCAATGTCTCGACCCATTCTGAGTCGGGCGGACAATGTTCGCCAGCCCCACGCCCCAAGGCTATAGCCCACCCCTTTTTTGGGCATTTTTCCGCAGCACGAACTAGGCGCCAAGGGGTTCGGCTTCTATTTTATGGACGTGGCTGTCCTCGAGGCCTATTTTTGCCGCGGGGAGGGGGTGGGAAAAGTCTCAGCCCATTCCGAATCCGGCGGACGAAGTTCGCCAGCCCCACACCCCAAGGCTATAGCCCACCCCCTTTTTTGGGCATTTTTCCGCAGGACGGACTTGGCGCCAAGGGGTTCGGCTGCTCTTGTTTCGGCGCGGCTGTGCCCGCGGCCTATTTTTGTCGCAGGGAGGGGGTGGGCAAAGTCTCGGCCCATTCCGAGGAAGGGCGACGAAGTACGCCAACCCCACGCCCCAAGGCTATCGCCAACCCCTTTTTTGGGCATTTTTCCGCAGGACGAACTTGCCGTCTAGGGGTTCGGCTGTTCTTTTTTGGGCACGGCTGTGGCCGCGGCCAATTTGTGTCGCGGTGAGGGTGTGGCAAAAGTCTCGGCCCGTTCCGAGTCCGGCGGACGAAGTTCGGCCGCCCCTCGCCCCAAGGCTATAGCCCACCCCCTTTTTGGGCATTTTTCTGCAGGACGAACTTGGCAACAAGGGTTTCGGCTGCTCTTTTTTGGGCGCGGCTGCGCTCGAGGCCTATTTTTGTCGCGGGGAGGGGGTGGGAAAAGTCTCCGCCCATTCCGAATCCGGCGGACGAAGTTCGCCTGCGCCACACCCCAAGGCTATGGCCCACCCCCTTTCTGGGCATTTTTCCGCAGGACGAACTTGGCGCCAAGGGGCTCGGCTGCTCTTTTTTGGGCGTGGCTGTGCCCGCGGCCTATTTTTGTCACGGGGAGGGGGTGGGCAAAGTCTCGGCCCATTCCGAGTCCGGCGGACGAAGTTCGCCCGCCCCACGCCCCAAGGCTATAGCCCACCCCCTTTTTGGGCATTTTTCGGCAGGACGAACTTGGCGCCAAGGGGCCCGGCTGCTCTTTTTTGGGCGTGGCTGTGCCCGCGGCCTATTTTTGTTGCGGGGAGGGGGTGGGCAAAGTCTCAGCCCATTCCGAGTCCGGCGGACGAAGTATGCCCGCCCCACGCCCCAAGGCTATAGCCCACCCCCTTTTTGGGCATTTTTCGGAGGACGAATTTGGCGCCAAGGGGTTCGGCTGCCCTTTTCTGGGCGCGGCTGTGCCCACGGGCTATTTCTATTGCGGGGAGCGGGTGGGAAAAGTCTCGGCCCATTCCGAGTCCGGCGGACGAAGTTCCCCAGCCCCACGCCCCAAGGCTATCGCCCACCCCTTTTTTGGGCATTTTTCCACAGGACGTACTTGGCGCCTATGGGTTCGGCTGCTCTTTTTTGGGTACGGATGTGCGCGCGGCCTATTTTTGTCATGAGGAGGTGGTGGGAAAAGTCTCGGCCCATTCCAAATCCAGCGGACGATGTTCACCCGCCCCACGCCCCAAGGCTACAGCCCACCCCGTTTTTGGGCATTTTTCCGCAGGACGAATTTGGCGCCAAGGGGTTCGGCTGCTATTTTTCGGGCGCAGCCATGCCCACGGCCTATTTCTGTCGCGGGGAGGGGGTGGGCAAAGTCTCGGCCCATTCCGAGTCCGGCGGACGAAGTTCGCCCGCCCGACGCCCCAAGGCTACGGCCCACCCCCTTTTTGGGCATTTTTCCGCAGGACGAACTTGGCGCCAAGGGGTTCGGCTGCTCTTTTTCGGGCGCAGCCATGCCCACGGCCTATTTCTGTCGCGGGGAGGGGGTGGGCAAAGTCTCGGCCCATTCCGAGTCCGGCGGACGAAGTTCGCCCGCCCGACGCCCCAAGGCTACGGCCCACCCCCTTTTTGGGCATTTTTCCGCAGGACGAACTTGGCGCCAAGGGGTTCGGCTGCTCTTTTTTGGGCGCGGCTGTGTCCGCGGCCTATTTCTTTCGCGGGGAGCGGGTGGGAAAAGTCTCGGCCCATTCCGAGTCCGGCGGACGAAGTTCACAAGCCCCACGCCCCAAGGCAGTCGCCCACCTCTTTTTTTGGCATTTCTCCACAGGACGTACTTGCCGCCTAGGGGTTCGGCTGCTCTTTTTTGGGCGCGGATGTGCGCGCTGCCTATCTTTGTCAAGGGGAGGTGGTGGGAAAAGTCTCGGCCCATTCCGAGTCCGGTGAACGAAGTTCGCCCGCCCCACGCCCCAAGGCTATAGCCCACCCCCTTTTTGGGCATTTTTCCGCAGGACGAACTTGGCGCCAAGGGGCTCGGCTGCTGTTTTTTGGACGCGGCTGTGCCCGCGGCCTATTTTTGTCGCGGGGAGGGGGTACGCAAAGTCTCAGCCCATTCCGAGTCCGGCGGACGAAGTGCGCCAGCCCCACGCCCCAGGGCTATAGCCCATCCCGTTTTTGGGCATTTTTCCGGAGGACGAATTTGGCGCCAAGGGGTCCGGCTGCTCTTTTTTGGGCGCGGCTGTGCCCGCGGCCTATTTCTGTCGTGGGGAGGGGGTGGGAAATGTCTCGGCCCGTTCCGAGTCCGGCGGACGAAGTTCGCCAGCCCACGCCCCAAGCCTATAGCCCACCCCGTTTTTGGGCATTTTTCCGCAGGACGAACTTGGCGCCAAGGGGTTCGACTGCTTCTTTTTGGGCGAGGCTGTGCCCGCGGCCTATTTTTGTCGCGGTGAGGGGGTGGCGAAAGTCTCGGACCATTCCGAGTCCGGTGGACGAAGTCCGCCCGCCCGACGCCCAAAGGCTATAGCCCACCCCCTTTTTGGGCATTTTTCCACGGGACGAACTTGGCGCCAAGGGGTTCGGCTGCTCTTTTTTGGGCGCGGCTGTGCCCGCGGCCTATTTCTGTCGCGGGGAGGGGGTGGGAAATGTCTCGGCCCGTTCCGAGTCCGGCGGACGAAGTTCGCCTGCCCCACGCCCCAAGGCTATAGCCCACCCCGTTTTTGGGCATTTTTCCGCAGGACGAACTTGGCGCCAAGGGGTTCGACTGCTTCTTTTTGGGCGCGGCTGTGCCCGCGGCGTATTTTTGTCGCGGTGAGGTTGTGGCAAAAGTCTCGGCCCATTCCGAGTCCGGTTGACCAAGTCCGCCAGCCCGACGCCCAAAGGCTATAGCCCACCCCCATTTTGGGCATTTTTCCACGGGACGAACTTGGCGCCAAGGGGTTCGGCTGCTCTTTTTTGGGCGCGGCTGTGCCCGCGGTCTATTTTTGTCGTGGGGAGTGGGTGGGAAAAGTCTCGGCCCATTCCGAGTCCGGCGGACGAAGGTCGCCAGCCCCACGCCCCAAGGCTATAGCACACCCCTTTTTTAGGCACTTTTTTGCAGGACGAACTTGGCGCCAAGGGGTTCGGCAAGTCTTTTTTGGGCGCGGCTGTGCCCGCGGCCTATTTTTGTCGCGGGGAGGGGGTGGGAAAAGTCTCGGCCCATTCCGAGTCCGGCGGACGAACTTCGGCAGCCCCACGCCCCAAGGCTATAGCCCACCCCCTTTTTGGGTATTTTTCTGCAGGACGAACTTGGCACCAAGGGGTTCGGCTGCTCTTTTTGGGGTGCGGCTGTGCCCGCGGCCTATTTTTGTCGCGGGGAGGGGGTGGGAAAAGTCTCGGCCCATTCCGAGTCCGGCAGACGAATTTCGGCCACTCCACACCCCAAGGCTATAGCCCACCCCCTTTTTGGGCATTTTTCTGCAGGACGAATTTGGCACCAAGGGGTTCGGCTGCTCGTTTTTGGGCGCGGCAGTGCCCGCGGCCTATTTTTGTCGCGGGGAGGGGGTGGAAAAAGACTCGGCCCATTCCGAGTCCGGCGGACGAACTTCGGCTGCCCCACGCCCCAAGGCTATAGCGAACCCCTTTTATGGGCATTTTTCCGCAGGAGGAACTTGGCGCCAAGGGGTTCGGCTGGTCTTTTTGGGGTGCGGTTGTTCCCGCGGCTTATTTTTGTCGCGGGGAGGGGGTGGGCAAAGTCTCGGCCCATTCCGAGTCCGGCCGACGAAGTTCGCCACCCACACGCCCCATGGCTATAGCCCACCCCCTTTTTGGGCATTTTTCCGTAGGACGAACTTGGTGCCAACGGGTTCCGCTGCTCTTTTGTGGGTGCGGCTGTGCGGCGGCCTATTTTTGTCGCGGGGAGGGGGTGGGTAAAGTCTCGGCCCATTCCGAGTCTGGCGGACGAAGTGCGCCAGCCCCACTCCCCAAGGCTATAGCCCACCCCCTTTTTGGGCATTTTTCCACAGGATGAACTTGCCGCCAAGGGGTTCGGCTGCTCTTTTTTGGATTTGGCTGTGCCTGCGGCCTATTTTTGTCGCGGGGAGGGGGTGGGCAAAGTCTCGGCACATTCCGAGTCCGGCGGATGAACTTTGCCGGCCCCACGCCCAAAGGCTATAGCACACCCCTTTTTTGGGCATTTGTCCACAGGACGAACTTGGCGCCAAGAGGTTCGGATGCTATTTTTCGGACGCGGCTGTGCCCGCGGCCTATTTTTGGCACGTGGAGGGGGTGGCCAAAGTCTCGGCCCATTCCGAGGAAGGCGGATGAACTTTGCCAGTCCCACGCCCAAAGGCTATAGCACACCCTTTTTTTGGGCATTTTTCCGCAGGATGAACTTGGCGCCAAGGGGTTCGGCTGCTCTTTTTTGGGCGCGGCTGCGCCCGCGGCCTATTTTTCTTGCGGTGAGGGGGTGGGAAAAGTCTCGGCCCATTCCAAGTCCGGCGGACGAACTTCGGCAGCCCCACGCCCCAAGGCTATAGCACACCCCATTTTTGGGCCTTTTGCCGCAGGACGAACTTGGCGCCAAGGGGTTCGGCTGTTCTTTTTTGGGCGCAGCTGTGGCCGCGGCCTATTTTTGTCGTGGGGAGGGGGTGGGAAAAGTCTCGGACGATTCCGAGTCCGGCGGACAAAGTACGCCGGCCCCACGCCCCAAGGCTATAGCCCACCCGCTTTTTGGGCATTTTTCCGCAGGACTAACTTGGCGCCAAGGGGTTCGGCTGCTCGTTTTTGGGCACGGCAGTGCCCGCGGCCTATTTTTGTTGCTGTGAGGGGGTGGGAAAAGTCTCGGCCCATTCCGAGTCCGGCGGACGAACTTCGGTAGCCCAACGCCCCAAGGCTATAGCACACCCCATTTTTGGGCCTTTTGCCGCAGGACGAACTTGGTGCCAAGTGGTTCGGCTGCTGTTTTTTGGGCGCGGCTGCGCCCGCGGCCTATTTTAATCGCGGGTAGTGGGTGGCCAAGGTCTCGGCCCATTCCGAGGAAGGCGGACGAAGTGCGCCGGCCCCACGCCCAAAGGCTATAGCACACCCCTTTTTTGGGCAATTTTCCGCAGGACGAACTTGGCGCCAAGGGGTTTGGTTGCTTCTTTTTGGGCGCGGCTGTGCCCGCGGCCTATTTTTGTCGCGGTGAGGGTGTGGCAAAAGTCTCGGCCAATTCCGAGTCCGGTGGACGAAGTCCGCCCACCCGACGCCCAAAGGCTATAGCCCACCCCCTTTTTGGGCATTTTTCCACGGGACGAACTTGGCGCCAAGGGGTTCGGCTGCTCTTTTTTGGGCGCGGCTGTCCCCGCGGTCTATTTTTGTCGCGGGGACGGGGTGGGAAAAGTCTCGGCCCATTCCGAGTCCGGCGGACGAAGGTCGCCCGCCCCACGCCCCAAGGCTATAGCACACCCCTTTTTTGGGCATTTTTTCGCAGGATGAACTTGGCGCCAAGGGGTTCGGCTGGTCTTTTTTGGGCGCGGCTGTGCCCGCGGCCTATTTTTATCGCTGGGAGGGGGTGGACAAAGTTTCGGTCCATTCCGAGTGCGGCGGACGAAGTTCGCCAGCCCCACGCCCCAAGGCTATAGCACACCCCTTTTTTGGGCATTTTTTCGCAGGACGAACTTGGCGCCAAGGGGTTCGGCTGGTCTTTTTTGGGCGCGGCTGTGCCCGCGGCCTATTTTTATCGCTGGGAGGGGGTGGACAAAGTCTCGGCCCATTCCGAGTCCGGCGGACGAAGTTTGCCAGCCCCACGCCCCAAGGCTATACCCCACCCCCTTTTTGGGAATTTTTACGCAGGACGAACTTGGCGCCAAGGGGTTCGGCCGCTGTTTTTTGGGAGCAGCAGTGCCCGCGGCCTATTTTTGTCATGGGAGCGGGTGGGCAAAGTCTCGGCCCATTCCGAGTCCGGCGGATGAAGTTTGCCAGCCCCACGCCCCAAGGCTATACCCCACTACCTTTTTGGGAATTTTTACGCAGGATGAACTTGGCGCCAAGGGGTTCGGCCGCTATTTTTTGGGCGCGGCAGTGCCCTTGGCCTATTTTTGTCGCGGGGAGGGGGTGGGCAAAGTCTCGGCCCATTCCGACGCCGGCGGACGAAGTTCGCCAGCCCCACGCACCAAGGGTATAGCCCACCCCCTTTTTGGGCCTTTCTCCGCCAGACGAACTTGGCGCCAAGGGGTCGGCTAGTCTTTTTTGGGCGCGGCTGTGCCCGCGGCCTATTTTTGTCGCGGGGAGGGGGTGGGAAAGGTCTCGGCCCATTCCGAGTCCGGCAGACGAACTTCGGCAGCCCCACGCCCCAAGGCTATAGCAAACCCCTTTAATGGGCATTTTTCCGCAGGACGAACTTGCCGCCAAGGGGTTCGGCTGCTCGTTTTTGGGCTCGGCAATGCCCGCGGCCTATTTTTGTCGCGTGGAGGGGGTGGGAAAAGTCTCGGCCCATTCCGAGTCCGGCGGATGAACTTCGGCCGCTCCACACCCCAAGGCTATAGCCCACCCCCTTTTTGGGCATTTTTCTGCAGGACGAACTTGGCAACAAGGGGTTCGGCTGCTCTTTTTGGGGCGCGGCTGTGCCCGCGGCCTATTTTTGTCGTGGGGAGGGGGTGGGAAAAGTCTCAGCCCATTCCGAGTCCGGCGGACGAACTTCGGCCGCTCTACACCCCAAGGCTATAGCCCACCCCCTTTTTGGGCATTTTTCTGCAGGACGAACTTGGCACCAAGGGGTTCGGCTGCTCGTTTTTGGGCGCGGGGGTGCCCACGGCCTATTTTTGTCACGGGGAGGGGGTGGGAAAAGTCTCGGCCCATTCCGAGTCCGGCGGACGAACTTCGGCTGCCCCACGCCCCAAGGCTATAGCAAACCCCTTTTATGGGCATTTTTCCGCAGGACGAACTTGGCGCCAAGGGGTTCGGCTGCTCGTTTTTGGGCGCGGCAGTGCCCGCAGCCTATTTTTTTTGCTGTGAGGGGGTGGGAAAAGTCTCGGCCCATTCCGAGTCCGGCGGACGAACTTCGGCAGCCCAACACCCCAAGGCTATAGCACACCCCATTTTTGGGCCTTTTGCCGCAGGATGAACTTGGCGCCAAGGGGTTCGGCTGTTCTTTTTTGGGCGCGGCTGTGGCCGCGGCCTATTTTTGTCGTGGGGAGGGGGTGGGAAAAGTCTCGGCCAATTCCGAGTCCGGCGGACAAAGTACGCCGGCCCCACGCCCCAAGGCTATAACACACCCCTTTTTTGCGCATTTTGCCGCAGGACGAACTTGGTGCCAAGTGGTTCGGCTGCTGTTTTTTGGGCGCGGCTGCGCCCGCGGCCTATTTTAATCGCGGGTAGTGGGTGGCCAAGGTCTCGGCCCATTCCGAGGAAGGCGGACGAAGTGCGCCGGCCCCACGCCCAAAGGCTATAGCACACCCCTTTTTTGGGCAATTTTCCGCAGGACGAACTTGGCGCCAAGGGGTTCGGCTGCTCTTTTTTTGACGCGGCTGTGCCCGCGGCCTATGTTTGTCGCGGGGAGGGGGTGGCCAAAGTCTTGGCCAATTCCGAGGAAGGCGGACGATGTTCGCCGGCCCCACGCCCAAAGGCTATAGCACACCCCATTTTTGGGCATTGTTCCGCAGGGCGAACTTGGCGCCAAGGGGTTCGGCTCCTCTTTTTTTGGCGCGGCTGTGCCCGCGGCCTATGTTTGTCGCGGGGAGGGGGTGGCCAAAGTCTTGGCCAATTCCGAGGAAGGCGGACAAAGTGCGCCGGCCCCACGCCCAAAGGCTATAGCACACCCCTTTTTTGGGCAATTTTCCGCAGGACGAACTTGGCGCCAAGGGGTTCGGCTGCTCTTTTTTTGGCGCGTCTGTGCCCGCGGCCTATTTTAGTCGCGGGGAGGGGGTGGGAAAAGTCTCGGCCGATTCCGAGTCCGGCGGACAAAGTACGCCGGCCCCACGCCCCAAGGCTATAGCCCACCTCCTTTTTGGGCATTTTTCCGCAGGACGATCTTGGCGCCAAGGGGTTCGGCTGCTCTTTTTTCGGCGCGGGTGTGCCTGCGGCCTAGTTTTGGCGCGGGGACGAGGTGGGGAAAGTCCCGGCCCATTCCGAGGAAAGCCGATGAACTTTGCCGGCCCCACGCCCAAAGGCTATAACACACCCCTTTTTTGCGCATTTTGCCGCTGGACGAACTTGGCGCCAAGTGGTTCGGCTGCTGTTTTTTGGGCGCGGCTGCGCCCGTGGCCTATTTGTGTCGTGGGCAGGGGGTGGCCAAGGTCTCGGCTCATTCCGAGGAAGGCGGACGAAGTGCGCCGGCCATACGCCCAAAGGCTATAGCACACCCCTTTTTTGGGCAATTTTCCGCAGGACGAACTTGGCGCCAAGGGGTTCGGCTGCTCTTTTTTTGGCGCGGCTGTGCCCG
The DNA here is from genome assembly GCA_029633175.1 of Citrus glauca. Taxonomy (NCBI): domain Eukaryota; kingdom Viridiplantae; phylum Streptophyta; class Magnoliopsida; order Sapindales; family Rutaceae; genus Citrus; species Citrus glauca. The sequence goes on from JAQOOD010000058.1 coordinate 119,802, forward strand.
CGGCTTATGTTTGTCGCGGGGAGGGGGTGGCCTAAGTCTTGGCCAATTTCGAGGAAGGCGGACGAAGTTCGCCGGCCCCACGCCCAAAGGCTATAGCACACCCCTTTTTTGGGCATTTTTCCGCAGGGCGAACTTGGCGCCAAGGGGTTCGGCTACTCTTTTTATGGCGCGTCTGTGCCCGCGGCCTATTTTAGTCGCGGGGTGGGGGTGGGAAAAGTCTCGGCCCATTCCGACTCCGGCGGACAAAGTACGCCGGCCCCACGCCCCAAGCTATAGCCCACCTCCTTTTTGGGCATTTTTCCCTAGGACGAACTTGGCGCCAAGGGGTTCGGCTGCTCTTTTTTCGGCGCAGATGTGCCCGCGGCCTAGTTTTGGCGCGGGGACGGGGTGGGCAAAGTCTCGGCCCATTCCGAGGAAAGCGGATGAACTTTGCCGGCCCCACGCCCAAAGGCTATAACACACGCCTTTTTTGCGCATTTTGCCGCAGGACGAACTTTGCGCCAAGTGTTTCGGCTGCTCTTTTTTGGGCGCGGCTGCGCCCGCGGCCTATTTTTTTCACGGGGAGGGGGTGGTCAAGGTCTCGGCCCATTCCGAGGAAGGCTGACGAAGTTCGCCGGCCCAACGCCCAAAGGCTATAGCACACCCCTTTTTCGGGCATTTTTCCGCAGGACGAACTTGGCGCCTAGGGGTTCGGCTTCTCTTTTTTGGGCGCGCCTACGCCCGCGGCCTATTTTTGTCGCGGGGAGGGGGTGGGAAAAGTCTCGGCCCATTCGGAGGAAGGCGGAAGAACTTGGCCGGCCCCACGCCCAAAGGCTACAGCACACCCCTTTTTTGGGCCTTTTGCCGCAGGACGAACTTGGCGCCTAGGGGTTCGGCTGCTCTTTTTTGGGCGCGGCTGTGCCCGCGGACTATTTTTGTCGCGCGGAGGGGGTGGCCAAAGTCTCGGCCCATTCCGAGGAGAGCGGACGAAGTTCGCCGGCCCCACGCCCCAAGGCTATAGCACACCCCGTTTTTGGGCATTTTTCCGCTGGACGAACTTGGCGCCAAGGGGTTCGGCTGCGCTTTTTTGGGCGCGACTGTGCCCGCGGCCTATTTTTATCGTGGGGAGGGGGTGGGAAAAGTCTCGGCCCATTCCGAGTCCGGCGGACAAAGTACGCCGGCCCCACGCCCCAAGGCTATGGCCCACCCCCTTTTTGGGCATTTTTCCGCAGGAAAAACTTGGCGCCAAGGGGTTCGGCTGCTCATTTTTTGGCGCGGCTGTGCCTGCGGGCTAGTTTTGGCGCGGGGAGGGGGTGGGCAAAGTCTCGGCCCATTCCGAGGAAAGCGGATGAACTTTGCCGGCCCCACGCCCAAAGGCTATAACACACCCCTTTTTTGCGCATTTTGCCGCAGGACGAACTTGGCGCCAAGTGGTTCGGCTGCTCTTTTTTGGGTGCGGCTGCGCCAGCAGCCTATTTTTTTCACGGGGAGGGGGTGGTCAAGGTCTCGGCCCATTCCGAGGAAGGCGGACGAAGTTCGCCGGCCCAACGCCCAAAGGCTATAGCACACCCTTTTTTTGGGCATTTTTCCGCAGGACGAACTTGGCGCCTAGGGGTTCGGCTGCTCTTTTTTGGGCGCGGCTGTGCCCGTGGCCTAATTTTGTCGTGGGGAGGGGGTGGCCAATATCTCGGCCCATTCCGAGGAAGGCGGATGAAGTTCGCCGGCCCCACGCCCAAAGGCTGTAGCACACCCCTTTTTTGGGCATTTTTCCGCAGTACGAACTTGGCGCCAAGGGGTTCGGCCTCTCTTTTTTGGGCGCGGCTGTGCCCGCGGCCTATTTTTGGTGCTGACAGGGGGTGGCCAAAGTCTCGGCCCATTCCGAGTCCGGTGGACGAACTTTGCCGGCCCCACGCCCCAAGGCAATAGCCCAACCCTTTTTTGGGCATTTTTCCGCAAGACGAACTTGGCGCCAGGGGGTTCGGCAGCTCTTCTTTGGGCGTGGCTCTGCCCGTGACCTATTTTTATCGCGGGGAGGGCGTACGAAAAGTCTCGGCCCATTCCGAGTCCGGTGGACGAAGTTCGCCAGCGCGACGCCCCAAGGCTATAGCCCACCCCCTTTTTCGGCATTTTTCCGCAGGACGAACCTGGAGCCAACGTGTTCGGCTGCTCTTTTTTGGGCGCGGCTGTGCCCGCGGCCTATTTTTTTCATGGGGAGGGGGTGGGCAAAGTCTCGGCCCATTCCGAGAAAGGCGGATGAACTTTGCCGGCCCCACGCCCAAAGGCTACAGCACACCCCTTTTTTGGGCCTTTTGCCGCAGGACGAACTTGGCGCCTAGGGGTTCGGCTGCTCTTTTTTGGGCGCGGCTGTGCCCGCGGACTATTTTTGTCGCGCGGAGGGGGTGGCCAAAGTCTCGGCCCATTCCGAGGAGAGCGGACGAAGTTCGCCGGCCCCACGCCCCAAGGCTATAGCACACCCCGTTTTTGGGCATTTTTCCGCTGGACGAACTTGGCGCCAAGGGGTTCGGCTGCGCTTTTTTGGGCGCGACTGTGCCCGCGGCCTATTTTTATCGTGGGGAGGGGGTGGGAAAAGTCTCGGCCCATTCCGAGTCCGGCGGACAAAGTACGCCGGCCCCACGCCCCAAGGCTATGGCCCACCCCCTTTTTGGGCATTTTTCCGCAGGAAAAACTTGGCGCCAAGGGGTTCGGCTGCTCATTTTTTGGCGCGGCTGTGCCTGCGGGCTAGTTTTGGCGCGGGGAGGGGGTGGGCAAAGTCTCGGCCCATTCCGAGGAAAGCGGATGAACTTTGCCGGCCCCACGCCCAAAGGCTATAACACACCCCTTTTTTGCGCATTTTGCCGCAGGACGAACTTGGCGCCAAGTGGTTCGGCTGCTCTTTTTTGGGTGCGGCTGCGCCAGCAGCCTATTTTTTTCACGGGGAGGGGGTGGTCAAGGTCTCGGCCCATTCCGAGGAAGGCGGACGAAGTTCGCCGGCCCAACGCCCAAAGGCTATAGCACACCCTTTTTTTGGGCATTTTTCCGCAGGACGAACTTGGCGCCTAGGGGTTCGGCTGCTCTTTTTTGGGCGCGGCTGTGCCCGTGGCCTAATTTTGTCGTGGGGAGGGGGTGGCCAATATCTCGGCCCATTCCGAGGAAGGCGGATGAAGTTCGCCGGCCCCACGCCCAAAGGCTGTAGCACACCCCTTTTTTGGGCATTTTTCCGCAGTACGAACTTGGCGCCAAGGGGTTCGGCCTCTCTTTTTTGGGCGCGGCTGTGCCCGCGGCCTATTTTTGGTGCTGACAGGGGGTGGCCAAAGTCTCGGCCCATTCCGAGTCCGGTGGACGAACTTTGCCGGCCCCACGCCCCAAGGCAATAGCCCAACCCTTTTTTGGGCATTTTTCCGCAAGACGAACTTGGCGCCAGGGGGTTCGGCAGCTCTTCTTTGGGCGTGGCTCTGCCCGTGACCTATTTTTATCGCGGGGAGGGCGTACGAAAAGTCTCGGCCCATTCCGAGTCCGGTGGACGAAGTTCGCCAGCGCGACGCCCCAAGGCTATAGCCCACCCCCTTTTTCGGCATTTTTCCGCAGGACGAACCTGGAGCCAACGTGTTCGGCTGCTCTTTTTTGGGCGCGGCTGTGCCCGCGGCCTATTTTTTTCATGGGGAGGGGGTGGGCAAAGTCTCGGCCCATTCCGAGAAAGGCGGATGAACTTTGCCGGCCCCACGCCCCAAGGCTATAGCCCATCCCCTTTTTCGGCATTTTTCCGCAGGACGAACTTGGCACCAAGGCGTTCGGCTGCTCTTTTTTGGTTGCGGCTGTGCTCGCGGCTGTGCTCGCGGCCTATTTTTGTCGCGGGGAGGGGGTGGGAAAAGTCTCGGCCCATTCCGAGTCCGGCGGACGAACTTTGCCGGCCCAACGCCCCAAGGCTATAGCCCACCCCTTTTTTGGGCATTTTTCCGCAGGACGAACCTTGTGCCAAGGGGTTCGGCTGCTCTTTTTTGGGCACGGCTGTGCTCGCGGCCTATTTTTGTCGCGGGGAGGGGGTGGCCAAAGTCTCGGCCCATTCCGAGTCCGGCAGACGAATTACGCCAGCCCCACGCCCCAAGGCTACAGCGCACCCCTTTTTTGGGCATTGTTCCGCAGGACGAACTTGGCGCCAAGGGGTTCGATCGCTATTTTTTGGGCACGGCTGTGCCCACGGCCTATTTTTGGCACGGGGAGGGGGTGGGCAAAGTCTCGGCCGATTCCGAGGAAGGCGGATAAACTTTCCCGGCCCCACGCCCAAAGGCTATAGCACACCCCTTTTTTAGGCAATTTTCCACGGGATGAACTTGGCGCCAATGGGTTCGGCTGCTCTTTTTTGGGCGCGGCTATGCCCGTGGCCTATTTTTGTCGCGTGGAGAGGGTGGCCAATGTCTCGGCCCATTCCGCGGAAGGCGGACGAAGTTCGCCGGCCCCTCGCCCAAAGGCTATAGCACACCCCTTTTTTGGGCATTTTTCCGCAGGACGAACTTGGCGGCAAGGGGTACGGCTGCTCTTTTTTGGGCGCGGCTGTGCCCGCGGCCTATTTTTGGGGCTGACGGGGGGTGGCCAAAGTCTCGGCCCATTCTGAGTCCGGCGGACGAACTTTGCCGGCCCCATGCCCCAAGGCAATAGCCCAACCCTTTTTTGGGCATTTTTCCGCAAGACGAACTTGGCGCCAGGGGGTTCGGCTGCTCTTCTTTGGGCGCGGCTGTGCCCGTGACCTATTTTTATCGCGGGGAGGGGGGTACGAAAAGTCTCGGCCCATTCCGAGTCTGGTGGACGAAGTTCGCCAGCGCGACGCCCCAAGGCTATAGCCCACCCCCGTTTTCGGCATTTTTCCGCAGGACGAACTTGGAGCCAACAGGTTCGGCTGCTCTTTTTTGGGCGCGGCTGTGCCCGCGGCCTATTTTTTTCGTGGGGAGGGGGTGGGCAAAGTCTCGGGCCATTCCGAGAAAGGCGGATGAACTTTGCCGGCCCCACGCCCCAAGGCTATAGCCCATCCGCTTTTTCGGCATTTTTCCGCAGGACGAACCTGGTACCAAGGCGTTCGGGTGCTCTTTTTTGGTTGCGGCTGTGCTCGCGGCCTATTTTTGTCGCGGGGAGGGGGTGGGAAAAGTCTCGGCCCATTCCGAGTCCGGCGGACGAACTTTGCCGGCCCAACGCCCCAAGGCTATAGCCCACCCCTTTGTTGGGCATTTTTCCGCAGGACGAACTTGGTGCCAAGGGGTTCGGCTGCTCTTTCTTGGGCACGGCTGTGCTCGCGGCCTATTTTTGTCGCAGGGAGGGGGTGGCCAAAGTCTCGGCCCATTCCGAGTCCGGCAGACGAATTACGCCAGCCCCACGCCCCAAGGCTACAGCACACCCCTTTTTTGGGCATTGTTCCGCAGGACGAACTTGGCGCCAAGGGGTTCGACCGCTCTTTTTTGGGCACGGCTGTGCCCGCGGCCTATTTTTGGCACGGGGAGGGGGTGGGCAAAGTCTCGGCCGATTCCGAGGAAGGCGGATAAACTTTCCCGGCCCCACGCCCAAAGGCTATAGCACACCCCTTTTTTGGGCATTGTTCCGCAGGACGAACTTGGCGCCAAGGGGTTCGACCGCTCTTTTTTGGGCACGGCTGTGCCCGCGGCCTATTTTTGGCACGGGGAGGGGGTGGGCAAAGTCTCGGCCGATTCCGAGGAAGGCGGATAAACTTTCCCGGCCCCACGCCCAAAGGCTAAAGCACACCCCTTTTTTAGGCAATTTTCCGCGGGACGAACTTGGCGCCAAGGGGTTCGGCTGCTCTTTTTTGGGCGCGGCTGTCCCCGTGGCCTATTTTTGTCGTGGGGAGGGGGTGGCCATTGTCTCGGCCCATTCCGAGTCCGGCGGACGAAGTTCGCCGGCCCCTCCCCCAAAGGCTATAGCACACCCCTTTTTTGGGCATTTTTCCGCAGGACGAACTTGGCGCCAAGGGGTTCGACCGCTCTTTTTTGGGCACGGCTGTGCCCGCGGCCTATTTTTGGCACGGGGAGGGGGTGGGCAAAGTCTCGGCCGATTCCGAGGAAGGCGGATAAACTTTCCCGGCCCCACGCCCAAAGGCAAAAGCACACCCCTTTTTTAGGCAATTTTCCGCGGAACGAACTTGGCGCCAAGGGGTTCGGCTGCTCTTTTTTGGGCGCGGCTGTCCCCGTGGCCTATTTTTGTCGTGGGGAGGGGGTGGCCATTGTCTCGGCCCATTCTGAGTCCGGCGGACGAAGTTCGCCGGCCCCCTCCCCCAAAGGCTATAGCACACCCCTTTTTTGGGCATTTTTCCGCAGGACGAACTTGGCGCCAAGGGGTTCGGCTGCTCTTTTTTGGGCGCGGCTGTGCCCGCGGCCTATTTTTGGTGCGGACAGGGGGTGGCCAAAGCCTCGGCGTATTCCGAGGAAGGCGGATGAACTTTGCCGGCCCGACGCCCAAAGGCAATAGCCCACCCCTTTTTTGGGCATTTTTCCGCAGGACGAACTTGGCGCCAGCGGGTTCGGCTGCTCTTTTTTGGTCGCGGCTGTGCTCGCGGCCTATTTTTGTCGCGGGGAGGGGGTGGGAAAAGTCTCGGGCCATTCCGAGTCCGGCGGACGAACTTTGCCGGCCCAACGCCCCAAGGCTATAGCACACCCCTTTTTTGGGCATTGTTCCGCAGGACGAACTTGGCGCCAAGGGGTTCGACCGCTCTTTTTTGGGCACGGCTGTGCCCGCGGCCTATTTTTGGCACGGGAAGGGGGTGGGCAAAGTCTCGGCCGATTCCGAGGAAGGCGGATAAACTTTCCCGGCCCCACGCCCAAAGGCTATAGCACACCCCTTTTTTAGGCAATTTTCCGCGGGACGAACTTGGCGCCAAGGGGTTCGGCTGCTCTTTTTTGGGCGCGGCTGTCCCCGTGGCCTATTTTTGTCGTGGGGAGGGGGTGGCCATTGTCTCGGCCCATTCCGAGTCCGGCGGACGAAGTTCGCCGGCCCCTCCCCCAAAGGCTATAGCACACCCCTTTTTTGGGCATTTTTCCGCAGGACGAACTTGGCGCCAAGGGGTTCGGCTGCTCTTTTTTGGGCGCGGCTGTGCCCGCGGCCTATTTTTGGTGCGGACAGGGGGTGGCCAAAGCCTCGGCCTATTCCGAGGAAGGCGGATGAACTTTGCCGGCCCGACGCCCAAAGGCAATAGCCCACCCCTTTTTTGGGCATTTTTCCGCAGGACGAACTTGGCGCCAGCGGGTTCGGCTGCTCTTTTTTGGTCGCGGCTGTGCTCGCGGCCTATTTTTGTCGCGGGGAGGGGGTGGGAAAAGTCTCGGGCCATTCCGAGTCCGGCGGATGAACTTTGCCGGCCCCACGCCCCAAGGCTATTGCCCACCCCTTTGTTGGGCATTTTTTCCGCAGGACGAACTTGGCGCCAAGGGGTTCGGCTGCTCTTTTTTGGGCGCGGCTGTGCCCGTGGCCTATTTTTGTCCCGGGGAGGGGGTGGCCAATGTCTCGGCCCATTCCGAGGAAGGCGGACGAAGTACGCCGGCCCCACGCCCAAAGGCTATAGCACACCCCTTTTTTGGGCATTTTTCCGCAGGACGAACTTGGCGCCAAGGGGTTCAGCTGCTCTTTTTTAGGCGCGGCTGTGCCCGCGGCCTATTTTTGGTGCGGACCGGGGGTGGCGAAAGCCTCGGCCCATTCCGAGGAAGGCGGATGAACTTTGCCGGCCCCACGCCCAAAGGCAATAGCCCACCCCTTTTTCGGGCATTTTTCCACAGGACGAACTTGGCGCCAGGGGGTTCGGCTGCTCTTTCTTGGGCGCGGCTGTGCCCGCGACCTATTTTTGTCACGGGGAGGGGGTGCGAAAAGTCTCGGCCCATTCTGGGTCCGGTGGACGATGTTCGCCAGAGCATGGCTTTAGCCCACCCCCTTTTTGGGCATTTTTCCGCAAGACAAACTTGGAGCCAAGAGGTTTTGGCTGCTCTTTTCTGGGCGCGGCTGTGCCCGCGGCCTATTTTTGTCGTGGGGAGGGGGGTGGGCAAAGTCTCGGCCCATTCCGAGAACAGTGGAAGAACTTTGTCGGCCCCCAACCCCCAAAGGCTATAGCACACCCCTTTTTTGGGCATTTTTCCGCAGGACGAACTTGGCGCCAAGGGGTTCGACTGCTCTTTTTTTGGGCGCGGCTGCGCCTGTGGCCTATTTTTGGTGTGGGGAGGCGGTGGGAAAAGTCTCTGCCGATTCCGAGGCCGGTGGACGAACTTCGGCAGCCCCACGCCCCAAGGGCCATAGCACACCCCCGTTTTTGGGCATTTTTCCGCAGGACGAACTTGGCGCCAAGGGGTTCGACGGCTCTTTTCTGGGTGCGGCTGTTCCCGCGGCCTATTTTTGGCGCGGGGAGTGGGTGGGCAAAGTCTCGGCCGATTCCGAGGAGGGCGGATGAACTTTGCCGGCCCCATGCCCAAAAGGCTATAGCACACCCCCTTTTTTGGGCAATTTTTCCGCAGGACGATCTTGGAGCCAAGGGGTTCGGCTGCTCTTTTTTGGTCGCGGCTGTGCCCGCGGCATATTGTTGTCGCGGGGTGGGGGTGGGAAAAGTCTCGTCCCATTCCGAGTCCGGCGGACGAACTTGGCCGGCCCCACGCCCCAAGGCTATAGCCCCACCCCTTTTTTGGGCATTTTTCCGCAGGACGAACATGGCGCCAAGGGGTTTCGGCCTCTCTTTTTTTTCGCGCGGCTGTGCCCGCGGCCTATTTTTGGTGCTGACAGGGGGTGGCCAAAGTCTCGGCCCATTCCGAGTCCAGCGGACGAACTTTGCCGGCCCCCACGCCCCAAGGCAATAGCCCAACCCTTTTTTGGGCATTTTTCCGCAGGACGAGCTCGGCGCAAAGGGGTTCGGCTGCCCTTTTTTGGGTACGGCTGCGCCAGCGGCCTATTTTTGTCGCGGGGAGGGGGTGGGCAAAGTCTCGGCCCATTCCGAGGAACGCAGATGAACTTTGCCGGCCCCACGCCCAAAGGCTATAGCACAACCCTTTTTTGGGCATTTTTTCCGCAGGACGAACTTGGCACCAAGGGGTTCGGCTGCTCTTTTTTGGGCGCGGCTATGCCCGCGGCCTATTCTTGCCGTGGGGAGGGGTGGGAAAAGTCTCGGCCCATTCGGAGAAACGCGGATGAACTTTGCCGGCCCCCACGCCCCAAGGCTATAGCACACCCCTTTTTTGGGCATTTTTCCGCAGGATGAACTTGGCGCCAAGGGGTTTGGCTGCACTTTTTTGGGCACAGCTGTGCCCCGCGGCCTATTTTTTTGCACGCGGTGGGGGTGGGCAAAGTCTCGGCCCATTCCAAGGAAGGCAGATGAACTTTGCCGGCCCCACGACCAAAGGCTATAGCACACCCCTTTTCTGGGCATTTTTCCGCAGGACGAACTTGGTGCCAAGGGGTTCGGCTGCTCTTTTTTGGGCGCGGCTACGCCGGTGGCCTATTTTTGTCGTGGGGAGGGGTGGGCAAAGTCTCAGCCCATTCCGAGGAAGGCGGACGAAGTTTGCCAGCCCCACGCCCCAAGGCTATAGCCCACCCCCCTTTTTGGTCATTTTTTCCCGCAGGACGAACTTGGCGCCAAGGGGTTGTGGCTGCTCTTTTTTGGGAGCGGCTGTGCCCGCGGCCTATTTTTAGCACGGACAGGGGGTGGGCAAAGTCTCGGCCCATTCCGAGGAAGGCGGATGAACTTTTGCCGGCCCCACGCCCAAAGGCGATAGCACCACCCCCTTTTTTGGGCATTTTTTCGCAGGACGAACTTGGCGCTAAGGGGTTCGGCTGCTCTTTTTTGGGCACGGCTGTGCCCACGGCCTAATTTTGTTGCGGGGAGGGGGTGGGAAAAGTCTCGGCCCCTTTCCGAGTCCGGCGGACGAAGTGCGCCAGCCCCACGCCCCAAGGCTATAGCCCACCCCCCTTTTTTGGGCATTTTTCCGCAGGACGAGCTCGGCGCCAAGGGGTTCGGCTGCCGTTTTTTGGGTACGGCTGCGCCAGCGGCCTATTTTTGTCGTGGGGAGGGGGTGGGCAAAGTCTCGGGCCATTCCGAGGAACGCGGATGAACTTTGCCGGCCCCACGCCCAAAGGCTATAGCACAACCCTTTTTTGGGCATTTTTCCACAGGACGAACTTGGCACCAAGGGGTTCGGCTGCTCTTTTTTGGGCGCGGCTATGCCCGCGGCCTATTCTTGCCGTGGGGAGGGGTGGGAAAAGTCTCGGCCCATTCTGAGAAACGCGGATGAACATTGCCGGCCCCACGCCCCAAGGCTATAGCACACCCCTTTTTTGGTCATTTTTCCGCAGGACGAACTTGGCGTCAAGGGGTTTGGCTGCACTTTTTTGGGCACGAGCTGTGCCCGCGGCCTATTTTTTGCGCGGGGTGGGGGTGGGCAAAGTCTCGGCCCATTCCAAGGAAGGCGGATGAACATTGCCGGCCCCAAGACCAAAGGCTATAGCACACCCCTTTTCTGGGCATTTTTCCGCAGGACGAACTTGGTGCCAAGGGGTTCGGCTGCTCTTTTTTGGGCGCGGCTGTGCCCGCGACCTATTTTTGTCAATGGGGAGGGGGTGGGCAAAGGCTCGGCCCATTCCGAGGAAGGTGGACGGAGTTCGCCATCCCTACGCCCCAAGGCTATAGGCCACCCCTTTTTCGGGCATTTTTCCGCAGGATGAACTTTGCGCCAAGGGGTTCGGCTGCTCTTTTTTTGGGCGCGGCCTATTTTTGTCGCGGGGACGGGGTTGGAAAGGTCTTGTCCCATTCCGAGTCCGGCGGACGAACTTTGCCGGCCCAACGCCCCAAGGCTATAGCACACCCCTTTTTTGGGCATTTTTCCGCAGGACGAACTTGGCGCCCAAGGGGTTCGGCTGCTATTTTTTGGGCGCGGCTGAGCCTACGGCCTATTTTTGTTGTGGGGAGCGGGTGGGTAAAGTCACGGCCCATTCCGAGGAAGGCGGACGAAGTTCGCCAGCCCCACGCCCTAAGGCTATAGCCCACCCCTTTTTTTCGGCATTTTTTCCGCAGGACGAACTTGGTGCCAAGGGGTTCGCCTGCCTCTTTTTTTGGGCGCGGCTATGCCCGTGGCCTATTTTTGTCGTGTGGAGGGGGTGGCCAATGTCTCGGCCCATTCCGCGGAAGGCGGACGAAGTTCGCACGGCCCCTCGCCCAAAGGCTATAGCACACCCCTTTTTTGGGCATTTTTCCGCAGACGAACTTGGCGCCAAGGGGTACGGCTGCTCTTTTTTGGGCGCGGCTGTGCCCGCGGCCTATTTTTGGCGCTGACGGGGGGTGGCCAAAGTCTCGGCCCATTCCGAGTCCGGCGGACGAACTTTGCCGGCCCATGCCCCCAAGGCAATAGCCCAACCCTTTTTTGGGCATTTTTCCGCAAGACGAACTTGGCGCCAGGGGGTTCGGCTGCTCTTCTTTGGGCGCGCGGCTGTGCCCGTGACCTATTTTTATCGCGGGGAGGGGGTGCGAAAAGTCTCGGCCCATTCCGAGTCCGGTGGACGAAGTTCGCCAGCGCGACGCTCCCAAGGCTATAGCCCACCCCCGTTTTCGGCATTTTTCCGCAGGACGAACTTGGAGCCAACAGGTTCGGCTGCTCTTTTTTTGGGCGCCGGCTGTGCCCGCGGCCTATTTTTTTCGTGGGGAGGGGGGTGGGCAAAAGTCTCGGGCCATTCCGAGAAAGGCGGATGAACTTTGCCGGCCCCACGCCCCAAGGCTATAGCCCATCCGCTTTTTTCGGCATTTTTCCGCAGGTCGAACTTGGTACCAAGGCGTTCGGCTGCTCTTCTTTGGTCGCGGCTGTGCTCGCGGCCTATTTTTAGTCGCGGGGAGGGGGGTGGGAAAAGTCTCGGCCCATTCCGAGTCCGGTGGACGAACTTTGCCCGGCCCAACGCCCCAAGGTGGCACACCCCTTTTTTTGGGCATATTTTCCGCAGGACGAACTTGGCGCCAAGGGGTTCGGCTGGTCTTTTTTTTGGGCGCGGCTGAGCCTACGGCCTATTTTTGTTGCGGGGAGCGGGTGGGTAAAGTCACGGCCCATTCCGAGGAAGGCGGACGAAGTTCGCCAGCCCCACGCCCCTAAAGGCTATAGCCCACCCCTTTTTTTGGGCATTTTTCCGCAGGACGAACTTGGCGCCAAGGGGTTCGCCTGCTCTTTTTTTGGGCGCGGCTGTGCCCGCGGCCTATTTTTGTCGCCCGGTGGGGGTGGGAAAAGTCTCAGTCCATTCCGAGTCCGGCGGACGAAGTCCGCCCGCCCCACGCCCCCAGGCTATAGCACACCCCTTTTTTTGTGCATTTTTCCGCAGGATGAACTTGGCGCCAAGGGGTTCAGTCGCTCTTTTTTGGGCGCGGCTTTGCCTGCGGCCTATTTTTGTCGGATGGGGAGGGGGTGGCAAAGTCTCGGCCCATTCCGAGGAAGGCGTACGAAGTTCGCCAGCCCCACGACCCGAAGGCTATAGCCCACCCCCTTTTTGGGCATTTTTCCGCAGGACGAACTTGGCGCCAAGGGGTTCGGCTGCTCTTTTTTGGGCGCGCGGCTATGTACGAGGTCCATTTTTGGCGCGGGGAAGGGGTGGCCAAAGTCTCGGCCCAATCCGAGGAAGGCGGATGAGCTTTGCCGGCCCCACGCCCCAAGGCTATTGCCCACCCCCTTTTTGGGGATTTTTCCGCAGGACGAACTTGGTGCTAAGGGGTTCCGCTGCTCTTTTTTGGCGCGGCTGTGCCCGCGGCCTATTTTTGTCGCGGGGAGGGGGGTGGGCAAAGCCTCGGCCCATCCGAGTCCGGCGGACGAAGTTTGCCAGCCCCACGCCCGAAGGCTATAGCCCACACCCCCTTTTTGGGCATTTTTCCGCAGGACGAACTTGGCGCCAAGGGGTTCAGGTGCTCTTTTTTTGGCGTGGCTGTGCCCGCGGCCTATTTTTGTCGTGGGGAGGGGGTGGGTAAAGGCTCTGCCCATTCCGAGGTAGGCGGACGAAGTTCGCCAGCCCCACGCCCCAAGGCTATAGCCCACCCCCTTTTTTGGGCATTTTTCCGCAGGACGAACTTGGCGCCAAGGGGTTCGGCTGCTCTTTTTTGGGCGCGCGCTGTGTACGAGGTCTATTTTTGGCGCAGGGAGGGGGTGGCCAAAGTCTCGGCCCATTCCAAGGAAGGCGGACGAAGTTCGCCGGCCCCACACCCAAAGGCTATAGCACACCCCTTTTTTGTGCATTTTTCCGCAGGACGAACTTGCCGCCAAGGGGCTCGGCTGCTTTTTTTTTGGGCGCGGCTGTGCCCGCGGCCTATTTTTGTCGCCCGGTGGGGGGTGGGAAAAGTCTCAGCCCATTCCGAGTCCGGCGGACGAAGTCCGCCCGCCCCATGCCCCCAGGCTACAGCCCATCCCCTTTTTTGGCATTTTTCCGCAGGACGAACTTGGAGCTAACGTGTTCGGCCGCTATTTTTTGGGTGCGGCTGCGCCCGCGGCCTGTTATTGTCGCGGGAGGGGGTGGGCAAAGTCTCGGCCCATTACGAGTGCGGCGGACGAAGTTCGCCGGCCCCACGCCCCAGGGCTCTTGCCCACCCCTTTTTTGGGCATGTTTCCGTATGACAAACTTGGTGCCAAGGGTTCGGCAGCTATTTTTTGGCGCGGCTGTGCCCGCGGCCTATTTTTGTCGCGGGGAGGGGGTGGGCAAAGTCTCGGCCCCATTCCGAGGATGGCGGACGAAGTTCGCCACCCCCCACGCCCCAAGGCTATAGCCCACCCCCTTTTTGGGCATTTTTTCCGCAGGATGGACATGCCGCCAAGGGGTTCGGCTGCTCTTTTTTGGCGCGGTTCTGCCCGCGGCTTATTTTTGTCGTGGGGAGGGGGTGGGGAAAGTCTCGGCCCATTCCGAGCCCGGCGGACGAAGTGCGCCCGCCCCACGCCCCAAGGTATAGCCCACCCCCCTTTTTGAGCATTTTTCCGCAGGACGAACTTGGCGCCAAGCGGTTCGGCTGCTCTTTTTGGGCGTGGCTGTGGCCGCGGCCTATTTTTGGCGCGGGAGTGGGTGGGCAATGTCTCGGCCCTTTCCGAGGAAGGCGGATGAACCATGCCGGCATCACGCCCCGAGGCTATAGCACACCCCTTTTTTGGGCATTTTTCCCGCAGGGACGAAACTTCGCGCCAAGGGGTTTCGGCCGCTCTTTTTTTGGCGCGGCTGTGCCCGCAGCCTATTTTTGTCGTAGGGAGGGGGTGGGCAAAGTCTTGGCCCATTCCGAGTCCAGCGGACAAAGTTCGCCTGCCCCACGCCCCAAGGCTGTAGCCCCACCCCTTTTTTGGGCATTTTTCCGCAGGACGTACTTGGCGCCAAGGTGTTCGGCTGCTCTTTTTTGCCCACGGCTGTGCCCGCGGGCCTATTTTTGTCGCGGGGAGGGGGTGGACAAAGTTTCGGCCCATTCCGAGTCCGGCAGACGAAGTTCGACAGCCCCACGCCCCGAGGCTATTGCCCACACACCCATTTTGTGCATTTTTCCGCAGGACGAACTTGGCGCCAGGGGGTTCGGCTGCTCTTTTTTGGGTACGGCTGTGCCCGCGGCCTATTTTTGGTGCGGGGAGGGGGTGGGCAAAGTCTCCGGCTCATTCTGAGGAAGGCGGATGAACTTTGCCGGCCCCACACGGCCAAAGGCTATAGCACACTCCTTTTTTGGGCATTTTTTCCGCAGGACGAACTTGGCACCAAGGGGGTTCGGCTGCTCTTTTTTGGGCGTGGCTGCTTCCACGGCCTATTTTTGTCGTGGGGAGGGGGTGGGTAAAGTCTCGGCCCATTCCGAGCCCGGCGGATGAAGTTCGCCCGCCCCACGCACCCAAGGCTATAGCCCACCCCCTTTTTCGGGCCATTTTTCCGCAGGACAAAACTTGGCGCCAAGTGGTTCGGCTGCTCTTTTTTGGGCGCCGGGCTGTGCCTGCGGTCTACTTTTTTCGCGGGGAGGGGGTGGGAATAGTCTTGGCCCATTCCAAGTCCGGCGGATGAAGTTTGCGAGCCCCACGCCCCAAGGCTATAGCCCACCCCCTTTTTTGGGCATTTTTCCGCAGGACGAACATGGCGCCATGGGGTTCGGCTGCTCTTTTTTGGGCGCCGGCTGTGCCCGCGGCCTATTTTTGTCGTGGGGAGGGGGTGGGAAAAGTCTCGGCCCATTCCGAGCCTGGCGGACGAAGTTTACCAGCCCCACGCTGCAAGGCTACAGGCCACCCCCTTTTTTTGGGCATTTTTCCGCAGGACGAACTAGGCGCCAAGGGGCTCGGCTGCTCTTTTGTGGGCGCGGCTGTGCCCGCCGCCTAGTTTTGTTGCGGGGAGCGGGTGGGCAAAGTCTTGGCCCATTCCGAGTCCAGCGGACGAAGTTCGGCAGCCCCACGCCCCAAGGCTATAGCACACCCCTTTTTTGGGCATTTTTCTGCAGGACGAACTTGGCGCCAAGGGGTTCGGCTGCTCTTTTTTGGGCGTGGCTGCTTCCCTGGCCTATGTTTGTCACTGGGAGGGGGGTGGGCAAAGTCTCGGCCCATTCTGAGCCTGGTGGACGAAGTTCGCCAGCCCCACGCCCCAAGGCTATAGCCCACCCCTTTTTCGGGCATTTTTTCCGCTGCTCGAACTTAGCGCCAAGGGGTTCGGCTGTTCTTTTTTGGGTACGGCTGGGCCCGGGGCCTATTTTTGTCGCTGGGATAGGGTGGGAAAAGTCTCGGCCCAATCCGAGTCTGGCGGACGAAGTCCGCCCCGCCCCACGCCCCAATGCCATAGCCCACCCCCTTTTTTGCGCATTTTCTTCCGCAGGATGAACTAGGCGCCAAGGGGTTCGGCTGCTCTTTTTTGGCCTCGGCTGTGCCCGCGGCCTATTTTTGTCACGGGGACGGGTTGGGAAATGTCTCGGCCCCATTCCTAGTCCGGCGGACAAACTTCGGCAGCCCCACGCCCCAGGGCTATAGCACACCCCTTTTTTTGCGGCATTTTTCTTTAGGACGAACTTGGCGCCAAGGGGTTCGGCTGCTATTTTTTGGGCGCGGCTGTGCCGGCGGCCTATTTTTGTTGCGGGGAGCGGGTGGGCTAAGTCACGGCCCATTCCGAGAAAGGCGGATGAACTTTGCCGGCCCCACGCCCCAAGGCTATTGCCCACCCCCTTTTTGGGGATTTTTCCGCAGGACGAACTTGGTGCTAAGGGGTTCCGCTGCTCTTTTTTGGGCGCGGCTGTGCCCGCGGCCTATTTTTGTCGCGGGGAGGGGGTGGGCGAAGCCTCGGCCCATTCCGAGTCCGGCGGATGAAGTTTGCCAGCCCCACGCCCCAAGGCTATAGCCCACCCCCTTTTTGGGCATTTTTCCGCAGAACGAACCTGGCGCCAAGGGGTTCAGGTGCTCTTTTTTTGGCGCGGCTGTGCTCGCGGCCTATTTTTGTCGTGGGGAGGGGGTGGGTAAAGGCTCTGCCCATTCCGAGGTAGGCGGACGAAGTTCGCCAGCCCCACGCCCCAAGGCTATAGCCCACCCCTTTTTTGGGCATTTTTCTGCAGGATGAACTTGGCGCCAAGGGTTTCGGAAGCTCTTTTTTGGGTACGGCTGTGCCCGCGGCCTATTTTTGTCGCGGGGAGGGGGTGGGCAAAGCCTTGGTCCATTCCGAGTACGGCGGACGAAGTTCGCCGACCCCAGTCCCTCAGGTTATAGCGCATCCCCTTTTTTGGCATTTTTCCGCAGGACGAACTTGGCGCCAACGGGTTCGGCCGCTATTTTTTGGGCGCGGCTGCGCCCGTGGCCTATTTTTGTCGCAGGGAGGTGGTAGGAAAAGGCTCGACCCATTCCGAGTCTGGCGGACGAAGTTCGCCAGCCCCACGCCCCAAGCCTATAGCCCACACCCTTTTTGGGCATTTTTCCGCAGGACGAACTTGGCGCCAAGGGGTTCGGCTGCTCTTTTTTGGGCGCGGCTGTGTACGAGGTCTATTTTTGGCGCGAGGAGGGGGTGGCCAAAGTCTCGGCCCATTCCAAGGAAGGCGGACGAAGTTCGCCGGCCCCACATCCAAAGGCTATAGCACACCCCTTTTTTGTGCATTTTTCCGCAGGACGAACTTGCCGCCAAGGGGTTCGGCTGCTTTTTTTTGGGCACGGCTGTGCCCGCGGCCTATTTTTGTCGCCCGGTGGGGGTGGGAAAAGTCTCAGCCCATTCCGAGTCCGGCGGACGAAGTCCGCCCTCCCCACGCCCCCAGGCTACAGCCCATCCCTTTTTTTGGCATTTTTCCGCAGGACGAACTTGGAGCTAACGTGTTCGGCCGCTATTTTTTGGGTGCGGCTGCGCCCGCGGCCTGTTATTGTCGCGGGGAGGGGGTAGGAAAAGTCTCGGCCCATTCCGAGTCCGGCGGACGAAGTTCGCTAGCCCCACGCCCCAAGGCTATAGCCCACCCCCTTTTTGGGCATTTCTCCGCAGGACGAACATGGCGCCAAGGGGTTTGGCTGCTATTTTTTGGGCGCGGCTGTGCCCGCAGCCTATTTTTGTCCCGGGGAGGGGGTGGCCAAAGTCTCGGCCCATCCCGAGTACGGCGGACGAACTTCGCCCGCCCCACGCCCCAAGGCTATAGCACACCCCTTTTTTGGGCATTTTGCGCAGGACGAACTTGGCGCCAAGCGGTTCGGCTGCTCATTTTTGGGCGCGGCTGTGCCCGCGCCCTATTTTTTGCGCGGGGAGGGGGTGGCCAAAGTCTCGGCCCATTCCGACGAAGGCGGACGAAGTTCGCCAGCCCCGCGCCCCAAGGCTATAGCCCATCCCCTTTTTGGGCATTTTTCCGCAGGATGAACTTGGCGCCAAGGGGTTCGGCTGCTATTTTTTGGATGCGGCCGTGGCCGCGGCTTATTTTTTGTCGTGGGGAGGGGATGGGAAATGTCTAGGCCCATTCCGAGTCTGGCGGACGGAGTGCGCCAGCCTCACGCCCCAAGGCTGTAGCCCACCCCCTTTTTGGGCATTTTTCCGCAGGACGAACTTGGCGCCAAGGGGTTCGGCTGCCCTTTATTGGGCACGGCTGTGCCCGCGGCCTATTTTTGTCCCGGGGAGGGGGTGGGCATAGTCTCGGCCCATCCCGAGTACGGCGGACGAACTTCGCCCGCCCCACGCCCCAAGGCTATAGCACACCCCTTTTTTGGGCATTTTGCGCAGGACGAACTTGGCGCCAAGGGGTTCGGCTGCTCATTCTTGGGCGCGGCTGTGCCCGCGCCCTATTTTTTGCGCGGGGAGGGGGTGGCCAAAGTCTCGGCCCATTCCGAGGAAGGCGGACGAAGTTCGCCAGCCCCGTTCCCCAAGGCTATAGCCCATCCCCTTTTTGGGCATTTTTCCGCAGGACGAACTTGGCGCCAAGGGGTTCGGCTGCTATTTTTTGGATGCGGCCGTGGCCGCGGCTTATTTTTTGTCTTGGGGAGGGGATGGGAAATGTCTAGGCCCATTCCGAGTCTGGCGGACGAAGTGCGCCAGCCTCACGCCCCAAGGCTGTAGCCCACCCCCTTTTTGGGCATTTTTCCGCAGGACGAACTTGGTGCCAAGGGGTTCGGCTGCCCTTTATTGGGCACGGCTGTGCCCGCGGCCTATTTTTGTCGCGGGGAGGGGGTGGGCAAAGTCTCGGCCCATTCCGAAGAACGTGGACGAAGTACGCCAGCCCCACGCCCCAAGGGTATAGCCCACCCACTTTTTGGGCATTTTTCCGTAGGACGAAGTTTGCGCCAAGGGGCTCGGCTGCTCTTTTTGGGGCGCGGCAGTGACCCCGGCCTATTTTTGTCACGGAGAGGGGGTTGGAGAAGACTCTGCCCATTCCGAGTCTGGCGGACGAAGTTCACCAGCCCCACACCCCAAGGCTATAGCCCACCCCCTTTTTTGGGCATCTTTCCACAGGACGAACTTGGCGCCAAGGGGTTCGGCTGCTTTTTTTTTGCGTGCGGCTCTGCCCACATCCTATTTTTGTCACGGGGAGGGGGTGGGCAAAGTCTCGGCCCATTCCGAGCCCGGCGGACGAAGTTCGCCAGCGCCACGCCCCAAGGCTATAGCCCACCCCTTTTTTGGGCATTTTTTCGCAGGACGAACTTGGGGCCAAGGGGTTCGGCTGCGCTTTTTTGGGCGCGGCTGCGGCCGCGGCCTATTTTTTTCGCGTGGAGGGGGTGGGCAAAGTCTTGGCCCATTCCGAGTCCGGCGGACGAACTTCGCCAGCCCCACGCCCCAAGGCTATAGCCCACCCCAGTTTTGGGCATTTTTCCGCGGGACGAACTTGGCCCCAAGGGGTACGGCTGCTCTTTTTTAGGGGCGGCAGTGCCCACGGCCTCTTTTTATCGCGGGGAGGGTGTGGGAAAAGTCTCGGCCCATTCCGAGTGCGGCGGACGAAGTCCGCCAGCCCGACGCCCCAAGGCTATAGCCCACCCCCTTTTTGGACATTTTTCCGAAGGACGAACTTTGCGCGAAGGGGCTCGGCTGCTCTTTTTGGGGCGCGGCAGTGCCCCCGGCCTATTTTTGTCACGGAGAGGGGGTTGGAGAAGACTCTGCCCATTCCGAGTCTGGCGGACGAAGTTCACCAGCCCCACACCCCAAGGCTATAGCCCACCCCCTTTTTTGGGCATCTTTCCGCAGGACGAACTTGGTGCCAAGGGTTTCGGCTGCTTTTTTTTTGCGCGCGGCTCTGCCCACAGCCTATTTTTGTCACGGGGAGGGGGTGGGCAAAGTCTCGGCCCATTCCGAGCCCGGCGGACGAAGTTCGCCCTCCCCACGCCCCAAGGCTATAGCCCACCCCTTTTTTGGGCATTTTTCCGCAGGACGAACTTGGCGCCAAGGGGTTCGGCTGCTCTTTTTTGGGCGCGGCTCTGCCCGCGGCCTATTTTTGGTGCGGGGAGGTTGTGGGCATAGTCTCGGCCCATTCCGAGTCCGGCGGACGAAGTTCGCCAGTCCCACGCCCCAAAGCTATAGCCCACCCCTTTTTTGGGCATTTTTCTGCAGGAAGAACTTGGCGCCAAGGGGTTCGGCTGCTCTTTTTGGTGTGCGGCTGTGCCCGCGGCCTATTTTTCGCGCTGGGATGGGGTGGCCAAAGTCTCGGCCCATTCCAAGGAAGGCGGATGAACTTTGCCGGCCCCACGCCCAAAGGGTATTGCACATCCCTTTTTTGGGCATTTTTCCGCAGCACGAACTTTGTGCCAAGGGGTTCGGCTGCTCTTTTTCGGGCGCGGCTACGCCCGCGGCCTATTTTTGTCGCGGGGAGGGGGTGGGAAAAGTCTCGGCCCATTCCGAGTCCGTCGGATGAAGTTCGCCAGCCCCACGCCGCAAGGCTATAGCCCATCCCCTTTTTGGGCATTTTTCCGCAGGACGAACTTGGCGCCAAGGGGTTCGGCTGCTCTTTTTTGGGCGCGGCTGTGCCCGCGGCCTATTTTTGGCGCTGGGAGGGGGTGGGAAAATTCTCGGCCCATTCCGAGGAATGCGGATGAAGTGTGCCGGCCCCACGCCCAAAGGCTATGCACACCCCTTTTTTGGGCATTTTTCCGTAGGACGAACTTGGCGCCAAGGGGTTCGGCTACTCTCTTTTAAGCGCGGCTGTGCCCGTGGCCAATTTTTGTCGCGGGGAGGGGGTGGGCAAAGTCTCGACCCATTCAGAGTCCGGCGTACGAACTTCGCCAGCCCCATGCCCAAGACTATAGCACACCCCCTCTTTGGGCATTTTTCCGCAGGACGAACTTGGCACCAAGGGGTTCGGCTGCTCTTTTTCGGGCGCGGCTACGCCCGCTACTTATTTTTGTCGCGGGGAGGGGGTGGGAAAAGTCTCGGCCCATTCCGAGGAATGCGGATGAAGTTTGCCGGCCCCACGCCCAAAGGCTATGCACGCCCCTTTTTTGGGCATTTTTCCGTAGGACGAACTTGGCGCCAAGGGGTTCGGCTACTCTCTTTTAAGCGCGGCTGTGCCCGCAGCCTATTTTTGTCGTGGGGAGGGGGTGGGCAAAGTCTCGGCCCATTCCGAGTCCGGCGGACGAACTTCGCCAGCCCCACGCCCCAAGGCTATAGGCCACCCGTTTTTGGGCATTTTTCCTCAGGACGAACGTGGCTCCTAGGGGCTCGGCTGCTCTTTTTTGGGCGCGGCTGTGCCCGCGGCCTATTTTTGGCGCGGGGAGGGGGTGGCCAAAGTGTCTGCCCATTCCGAGGAAGGCGGACCAAGTTCGCCGGCGCCACGCCCAAAGGCTATAGCACACCCCTTTTTTGGGCATTTTTCCGCAGGACGAACTTGGCGCCAAGGGGTTCGGCTGCTCTTTTTTGGGCGCGGCTGTGCCCGGGGCCTATTTTTGTCGCGGGGAGGGGGTGGCAAAGTTTCGGTCCATTCCGAGGAAGGGGGACGATGTTCGCCAGCCCCATGCCCCATGGCTATAGCCCACCCCTTTTTTGGGCATTTTTCCGCAGGACGAACTTTTCGCCAAGGGGTTCAGCTGCTCTTGTTTGCACGCGGCTGTGCCTGCGGCCTATTTTTGTCGCAGGGAGGTGGTGGGAAAAGTCTCGGCCCATTCCGAGTCCGGCGGACGAAATTCGCCAGCCCCACTCCCCAAGGCTATAGCCCACCCCCTTTTTGGGCATTTTTCCGCAGGACGAACTTGGCGCCAAGGGGTTCGGCTGCTCTTTTCTGGGCGCGGCTGTGCCCGTGGCCTATTTTTACCACGGGGAGGGGGTGGGAAAAGTCTCGGCCCATTCCGAGTCCGGAGGACGAACTTCGCCAGCCCCACGCCCCAAGGCTATAGCCCACCCCTTTTTTTGGCATTTTTCCGCAGGACCAACGTGGCTCCTAGGGGTTCGGCCGCTCTTTTTTGGGCGCGGCTGTGCCCGCGGCCTATTTTCATCGTGGGGAGGGGTTGGAAAAAGTCTCGGCCCATTCCGAGTCCGGCGGATGAACTTTGGCAGCCCCACGCCCCAAGGCTATTGCACACCCCTTTTTTTGGCATTTTTCCGCAGGACGAACTTGGGGCCAAGGGGTTCGGCTGGTCTTTTTTGGGCACGGCTGTGCCCACAGCCTATTTTTGTCACGGGAGGGGGTGGGAAAAGTCTCGGCCCATTCCGAGTCCGGCGGACGAAATTCGCCAGCCCCACGCCCCAAGGCTATAGCCCACCCCCTTTTTGGGCATTTTTCCGCAGGACGAACTTGGCTCCTAGGGGTTCAGCTGCTCTTTTTTGGGTGCGGCTGTGCCCGCGGCCTATTTTCATCGTGGGGAGGGGGTGGGAAGAGTCTCGGCCCATTCCGAGTCCGCCGGACGAACTTCGGCAGCCCCACGCCTCAAGGCTATAGCACACCCCTTTTTCGGACATTTTTCCGCAGGACGAACTTGGCGCCACGGGGTTCGGCTGCTCTTTTTTGGGTGCGGCCATGCCCGTTGCCTATTTTTGGTGCGGTGACTGGGTGGCCAAAGTCTCGGCCCATTTCGAGGAAGGCGGACGAAGTTCGCCGGCCCCACGCCCAAAGGCTATTGCCCACCCCCTTTTTGGGCTTTTTTCCGCAAGACGAACTTGGCGCCAAGGGGTTCGGCTGCTCTGTTTTGGGCGCGGCTGTGCCCGCGGCCTATTTTCGTCGTGGGGAGGAGGTGGGAAAAGTCTCGGCCCATTCCGAGTCCGGCGGACGAACTTCGGCGGCCCCACGCCCCAAGGCTATAGCACACCCCTTTTTTGGGCATTTTTCCGCAGGACGAACTTGGCGCAAAGGGGTTCGGCTGCTCTTTTTTGGGCGCAGCTATGCCCGCAGCCTATTTTTGTTGCGGGGAGGAGGGGGGCAAAGTCTCGGCCCATTCCGAGTCCGGCGGATGAAGTTCGCCAGCCCCACGCCCCAAGGCTATAGCCCACCCCCTTTTTGGGCATTTTTCCGCAGGACGAACTTGGCTCCAAGGGGTTCGGCTGCTCTTTTTTGGGGGAAGCTGTGCCCGCGGCCTATTTTTGTCGCAGGGAGGGGGTGGGAAAAAGTCACGCCCCATTCCGATTCCGGCGGACGAAGTCCGCCCGCCCCACGCCCCAAGGCTATAGCCCACCCCCCTTTTGGGCATTTTTCCGCAGGACGAACATAGCGCCAATAGGTTCGGCAGCTCGTTTTTGTGCGCGGTTGTGCCCACGGCCCATTTTTGGTGCGGAGAGGGGCTGGGCAATGTCTCGGCTGATTCCGAGGAAGGCAGATGAACTTTGCCGGCCCCACGCCTAAAGGCTATGGCACACCCCTTTTTTGGGCATTTTTCCGCAGGACGAACTTGGCGCCAAGGGG
This sequence comes from Citrus glauca, assembly GCA_029633175.1. Lineage (NCBI taxonomy): Eukaryota > Viridiplantae > Streptophyta > Magnoliopsida > Sapindales > Rutaceae > Citrus > Citrus glauca. Next base: position 143,017 of record JAQOOD010000058.1, read on the forward strand.
TTCGGCTCCTCTTTTTTGGGTGCGGCTGTGCCCGCGGCCCATATTTGCTGTGGGGAGGGGTGGGCAAAGGCTCGGCCCATTCCGAGTCGGGCGGACGAAGTTCGCCCGCCCCACGCCCAAATGCTATAGCCCACCCCCTTTTTGGGCATTTTTCCGCAGGACGAACTTGGCGCCATGGGGTTCGGCTGCTCTTTTTCTGGCGCGGCTGTGCCCGCGGCATATTTTTGTCGCGGGGAGGGGGTGGGCAAAAGTTTCGCCCCATTCCAATTCCGGCGGACGAAGTCCGCCAGCCCCACGCCCCAAGGCTGTAGCCCACCCCCTTTTTGGGCATTTTTCCGCAGGACGAACTTGGCGCCATGGGGTTCGGCTGCTCTTTTTCTGGCGCGGCTGTGCCCACGGCCTATTTTCGTCGCGGGGAGGAGGTGGGAAAAGTCTCGGCCCATTCCGAGTCCGGCGGACGAACTTCGGCAGCCCCACGCCCCAAGGCTATAGCACACCCCTTTTTTGGACATTTTTCCGCAGGACGAACTTGGCGCCACGGGGTTCGGCTGCTCTTTTTTGGGTGCGGCCTTGCCCGTTGCCTATTATTGGTACGGCGACGGGGTGGCCAAACTCTCGGCCCATTCTGAGGAAGGCGGACGAAGTGCGCCGGCCCCACGCCCAAAGGTTATAGCCCACCCCCTTTTTGGGCTTTTCTCCGTAGGACGAACTTGGCGCCAAGGGGTTAGGCTGCTCTTTTTTGGGCACGGCTGAGCCCTCGGCCTATTTTCGTCGCGAGGAGGAGGTGGGAAAAGTTTCGGCCCATTCCGAGTCCGGCGGACGAACTTTGGCAGCCCCACGCCCCAAGGCTATAGCACACCCCTTTTTTGGGCATTTTTCCGCAGGACGAACTTGGCGCCAAGGGGTTCGGCTGCTCGTTTTTGGGCGCCGCTGCGCCCGTGGCCTAATTTTGTCGCGGGGAGGGGGTGGGCAAAGTCTCGGCCCATTCTGAGTCCGGCGGACGAAGTGCGCCGGCCCCACGGCCCAAGTCTATAGCCCACCCCTTTTTTGGGCATTTTTCCGTAGGACGAACTTGGCGCCAAGGGGTTCGGCTGCCCTTTTTTGGGCGCGGCTGTGCCCGCGGCCTATTTTTGTCACGGGTAGTGGGTGAGCAAAGTCTCGGCCTATTCCGAGGAAGGCGGACGATGTTCGCCGGCCTCACGCCCAAAGGCTATAGCACACCACTGTTTTGGGCATTTTTCCGCAGGACGAACTTGGTGCCAATGGGTTCGGCCGCTCTTTTTTGGGCGCGCCTGTGCCCGCGTCCTATTTTTGTCGTGGGGAGGGGGTGGGCAAAGTCTTGGCCGGTTCCGAGGAAGGCGGACGAAGTCTGCCGGCCCCACGCCCCAAGGCTATAGCCCACCCCCTTTTTGGGCATTTTTCCGCAGGACGAACTTAGCGCCAATGGGTTGGGCTGCTCTTTTTTGGGCGCGGCTGTGCCCGGGGCCTATTTTTACCGCGGGGAGGGGGTGGCCAAAGTCTCGGCCCATTCCAAGGAAGGCGGACGAAGTTCGCCGGCCCCACGCCCAAAGGCTATAGCACACCCCTTTTTTTGGCATTTTTCCGCAGGACGAACTTGGCACCAATGGGTTCGGCTGCTCTTTTTTGGGCGCGGCTGTGCCCGCGGCCTATATTTGCCGCAGGGAGGGGGTGGCCAAAGTCTCGGCCCATTCCGAGGAAGGCGGATGAAGTTCGCCGGCCTCACGCCCAAAGGCTATAGCACACCCCTTTTTTTGGCATTTTTCCGCAGGATGAACTTTGCGCCAATGGGTTCGGCTGCTCTTTTTTGGGCGCTGCTGTGCCCGCGGCCTATTTTTGTCGCGGGGAGGGTGTGGGCAAAGTATCGGCGCATTCCGAGTCCGGCGGACAAAATTCGCCAGCCCCACACCCCAAGGCTATAGCCCACCCCCTTTTTGGGTATTTTTCCGCACGACGAACTTGGCACCAAGGGGTTCGGCTGCTCTTTTTTGGGTGCGGCTGTGCCCATGGCATATTTTTGGCATGGGGAGGGGGTGGCCAAAGTCTCGACCCATTCCGAAGAAGCGGACGAAGTTCGCCGGCCCCACACCCAAAGGCTATAGCACACCCCTTTTTTGGGCATTTTTCCGTAGGACGAACTTGGCGCCAGGAGGTTCGGCTGCTCTTTTTTGGGTGCGGCTGTACCCGCGGCCTATTTTTGTCGCGGGGACGAGGTGGACAAAGTCTCAGTCCATTCCGAGGAAGGCGGAATATGTTCGCCAGCCCCACACCCCTAGGCTATAGCACACCGCTTTTTCGGGCATTTTTCCGCAGCACGAACTTGGTGCCAAGGGGTTCGGCTGCTCTTTTTTGGGCGCGCCTGTGCCCGTGGCCTATTTTTGTCGAGGGGAGGGGGTGGGCAAAGTCTCGGCCGATTCCGAGGAAGGCGGACGAAGTTCGCCGGCCCCACGCCCCAAGGCTATAGCCCATCCCCTTTTTGGGCATTTTTCCGCAGGACGAACTTGGCCCCAAGGGGCTCGGCCGCTCTTTTTTGGGCGCGGCTGGCCCCGCGGCCTATTTTTGCCGTGGGGAGGGGGTGGGAAAAGTCTCGGCCCATTCCGAGTCCAGCGGATGAAGTTCCCCAGCCCCACGCCCCAAGGCTATAGCCCACCCCCTTTTTGGGCATTTTTCCGCAGGACGAACTTGGCGCCAAGGGGCTCGGCTGCTCTTTTTTGGGCGCGGCTGTGCCCGCGGCCTATTTTTGTCGTGGGGAGGGTGTGGGCAAAGTCTCGCCGCATTCCGAGTCCGGCAGACAAAATTCGCCAGCCCCACGCCCCAAGGCTATAGCCCACCCCCTTTTTGGGCATTTTTCCGCAGTACGAACTTGGCCCCAAGGGGTTCGGCCGCTCTTTTTTGGAAGCGGCTGTGCCCGCGGACTATTTTTGTCGCGGGGAGGGGGTGGGCAACGTCTCGGCCCATTCCGAGGAAGGCGGACGAAGTTCGCCCGCCCCACACCCCAAGGCTATAGCCCACCCCCTTTTTGGGTATTTTTCCGCAGGACGAACTTGGCGCCAAGGGGTTCGGCTGCTCTTTTTTGGGTGCGGCTGTGCCCGTGGCATATTTTTGGCGTGGGGAGGGGGTGGCCAAAGTCTCGGCCCATTCCGAGGAAGGCGGACGAAGTTCGCCGGCCCCACACCCAAAGGCTATAGCACACCCCTTTTTTGGGCATTTTTCCGTAGGACGAACTTGGCGCCAGGGGGTTCGGCTGCTCTTTTTTGGGCGCGGCTGTACCCCCAGCCTATTTTTGTCGCGGGGACGGGCTGGACAAAGTCTCGGCCCATTCCGAGGAAGGCGGACGATGTTCGCCAGCCCCACGCCCCAAGGCTATAGCACACCCCTTTTTCGTGCATTTTTCCGCAGGACGAACTTGGTGCCAAGGGGTTCGGCTGCTCTTTTTTGAGCGCGGCTGTGCCCGTGGCATATTTTTGGTGTGGGGAGGGGGTGGCCAAAATCTCAGCCCATTCCGAGGAAGGCTGACGAAAAGCGCCCGCCCCACGCACCAAGGCTGTAGCACACCCCATTTTCGGGCATTCTTCCGCAGGACGAACTTGGCGCCAAGGGGTTCGCCCGCTCTTTCTGGGGGGCGGCTATGCCTGCGGACTATTTTTGTCGCGGGCTGGCGGTGGGTAATGTCTCGGCCCATTCCGAGTCTGGCGGACGAACTTCGGCAGCCGCACGCCCTAAGGCTGTAGCACACCGCTTTTTCGGGCATTTTTCCGCAGGACGAACTTGGCGCCAAGGGGTTCGGCTGCTCTTTTTTGGGCGCGGCTGTGTCCGTGGCATATTTTTGGTGCGGGGAGGGGGTGACCAAAGTCTCGGCCCATTCCGAGGAAGGCGGACGAAGTTCGCCTGCCCCATGCCCCAAGGCTATAGCATACCCCTTTTTCGGGCATTTTTCCGCAGGACGTACTTGGCGCCAAGGGGTTCGGTTGCTCTTTTTTGGGCGCGGCTGTGTCCGTGAACTATTTTTGGCACGGGCAAAGGGTTGGAAAAGTCTGAGCCCATTCCGAGTCCGGCGGACGAACTTCGGCAGGCGCACACCCCAAGGCTATAGCACACCCCTTTTTCGGGCATTTTTGCGCAGGACGAACATGGCGCCAAGGGATTCGGCTGCTCTTTTTTAGGCGCGGCTGTGCCCGCCGCCTATTTTTGTCGCGGGGAGGGGGTGCCCAAACTCTCGGCCCATTCTGAGGAAGGCGGACGAAGTTCGCCGGCCCCACACCCAAAGGCTATAGCACACCCCTTTTTTGGGCATTTTTCCGTAGGACGAACTTGGCGCCAGGGGGTTCGGCTGCTCTTTTTTGGGCGCGGCTGTACCCGCAGCCTATTTTTGTTGCGGGGACGGGCTGGACAAAGTCTCGGCCCATTCCGAGGAAGGCGGACGTAGTTCGCCCGCCCCACGCCCTAAGGCTATAGCCCACCCCTTTTTTGGGCATTTTTCTGCAGGACGAACTTGGCGCCAAGGGGTTCGGCTGCTCTTTTTTGGGCGCGGCTGTGCCCGCGCCCTCTTTTTCTCGTGGGAAGGGGGTGGACAAAGTCTCGGCCCATTCTGAGTCCGGTGGACGCAGTTCGCCACCCCCACGCCCCAAGGCTATAGCCCACCCCTTTTTTGGGCATTTTTCCGTCGGACGAACTTGGCGCCAAGGGGTTCGGCTACTCTTCATTGGGTGCGGCTCTGCCCATGGCCTATTTTTGACGCGGGGAGGGGGTGGGCAAAGTCCCGGCCCATTCCGTGTCCGGCGGACGAAGTGTGCCGGCCCCACGCCCCAATGCTATATAGCCCACCCCTTTTTTGGGCATTTTTCCGAAGGACGAACTTGGCGCCAAGTGGTTCGGCTGCTCTTTTTTGGGCGCGGCTGTGCCCGCGGCCTATTTTTGTCGCGGAGAAGGGGTGGGCAAAGTCTCGGCCCATTCCGAGCCCGGCGGACGAAGTTCGCCCGCCCCACGCCCCAAGGCTACAGCCCACCGCTTTTTTGGGCATTTTTCCGCAGGACGAACTTGGTGCCAAGGGGTTCGGCTGCTCTTTTTTGGGCACGGCAGTGCCCGCAGCCTATTTTTTACGCAGGGAGGAGGTGGGGAAAGTCTCGGCCAATTCCGAGGAAGGAGGACGAAGTTCGCCAGCCCCATGCCCCAAGGCTATAGCCCACCCCCTTTTTGGGCATTTTTTCGCAGGACGAACTTGGCGCCAAGGGGTTCGGCTGCTCTTTTTTGGGCGCGGGCACTATTTTTCTCGCGGGGAGGGGGTGGGAAAAGTCTCGGCCAATTCCGAGGAAGGAGGACGAAGTCGCCGGCCCCACGCCCCAAGGCTGTATAGCCCACCCCTTTTTTGGGCATTTTTCCGCAGGACGAACTTGGCGCCAAGGGGTTCGGCTGCTTTTTTTTGGGCGCGGCTGTGCCCGCGGCCTATTTTTGTCGCGGAGAGGAGGTGGGCAAAGTCTCGGCCCATTCCGAGCCCGGCGGACGAACTTCGGGAACTCCACACCCAAAGGCTATAGCCCACCCCATTTTTGGCATTTTTCCGCAGGACGAACTTGGCCCCAAGGGGTTTGGCTGCCCTTTTTTGGGCACGGCTGTGCCCGCAGCCTATTTTTGACGTGGGGAGGGTGTGGGGAAAGTCTCGGCCCATTCCGAGGAAGGCGGACGAACTTCGGGAACTCCACACCCAAAGGCTATAGCCCACCCCTTTTTTGGGCATTTTTCCGCAGGACGAACCTGGCGCCAAGGGGTTCGGATGCTCTTTTTTGGGCGCGGCTGTGCCCGCGCCCTATTTTTCTCGTGGGGAGGGGGTGGAAAAGTCTTGGCCAATTCTGAGTCCGGCGGACGAACTTCGGGAAATCCACACCCAAAGGCTATAGCCCACCCCTTTTTTGGGCATTTTTCCGTAGGACGAAGTTGGCGCCAAGGGGTACGGCTGCTCTTTATTGGGCGCGGCTGTGCCCGCGGCCTTACTTCTCGCGGGGAGGGGGTGGGCAAAGTTTCGACCCATTCCAAGTCCGGCGGACGTAGTTCGCCAGCCCCACGCCCCAAGGCTGTAGCCCACCCCTTTTCTGGGCATTTTTCCGCAGGACGAACTAGGCGCCAAGCGGTTCGGCTGCTCTTTTTTGGGCGCGGCTGTGCCCGCGCCCTATTTTCTCGCGGGGAGGGGGTGGGAAAAGTCTCGGCCAATTCCGAGTCCGGCGGACGAAGTTCGCCAGCCCCACGCCCCATGGCTATAGCCCACCCCTTTTTTGGGCATTTTTCCGTAGGACGAACTTGGCGCCAAAGGGTTCGGCTGCTCTATATTGGGCGCGGCTGTGCCCGCGGCCTTTTTTGTCGCAGGGAGGGGGTGGGCAAAGTTTCGGCCCATTCCGAGTCCGGCGAACGTAGTTCGCCAGCCCCACGCCCAAAGTCCAGAGCGCACCCCTTTTTTGGGCATTTTTCCGCAGGACGAACTTGGGGCCAAGGGGTTCGGCTGCTCTTTATTGGGCGCGGCTGTGCCCGCGGCCCTTTTGGTCTTGAGGATGGGGTGGGCAAAGTGTCGGCCCATTCCGTGTCCGGCGGACGAAGTTCGCCGGCCCCACGCCCCAAGGCTATATATCCAACCCCCTTTTTGGGCTTTTTTTTCCGCAGGACGAACTTGGCGCCAAGGAGTTCGGCTGCTCTTTTTGGGACTAGGCTGTGCCTGCGGCCTATTCTTGTCGTGGGGAGGGGGTGGGAAAAGTCTCGGCCCATTCCGAGTCCGGCGGACGAAGGTCGCCGGCCCCACGCCCCAAGGCTATAGCCCACCCCCTTTTTGGGCATTTTTTCGCAGGACGAACTTGGCGCCAAGGGGGTCGGCTGCTATTTTTTGGGCACGGCTGTGCCCGCGCCCTATTTTTGTCGTGGGGAGGGGGTGGGAAAAGTCTCGGCCAATTCCGAGTCCGGCGGACGAACTTCGGGAACTCCACACCCAAAGGCTATAGCCCACCCCTTTTTTGGGCATTTTTCCGCAGGACGAACTTGGCGCCAAGGGGTTCGGCTGCTTTTTTTTGGGCACGGCTGTGCCCGCGGCCTATTTTTGTCGCGGAGAAGGGGTGGGCAAAGTCTCGGCCCATTCCGAGCCCGGCGGGCGAAGTTCGCCCGCCCCACGCCCCAAGGCTACAGCCCGCCGCTTTTTTGGGCATTTTTCCGCAGGACGAACTTGGCGCCAAGGGGTTCGGCTGCTCTTTTTTGGGTACGGCAGTGCCCGCAGCCTATTTTTGACGCAGGGAGGGGGTGGGGAATGTCTCGGCCCATTCCGAGGAAGGCGGACGAAGTTCGCCAGCCCCACGCACCTAGGCTATAGCCCACCCCCTTTTTGGGCATTTTTTCGCAGGACGAACATGGCGCCAAGGGGGTCGGCTGCTCTTTTTTGGGCGCGGCTGTGCCCGCGGCCTATTTTTGTCGCGGGGAGGGGGTGGGCAAAGTTTCGGCCCATTCCGAGTCCGGCGGACGTAGTTCACCAGCCCCACGCCCCGTGGCTATAGCCCACGCCTTTTTCGGGCATTTTTCAGCAGGACGAACTTGGCGCCAAGGGGTTCGGCCGCTCTTTTTTGGGCGCGGCTCTGCCCGCGCCCTATTTTTCTTGCGGGGAGGGGTTGGGAAAAGTCTCGGCCAATTCCGAGTCCGGCGGATGAAGTTCGCCAGCCCCACGCCCCACGGGTGTAGCCCACCCCCTTTTTGGGTATTTGTACGTCGGACGAACCTGGCGCCAACGGGTTCGACTGCTCTTTTTTGGGCGCAGCCGATCCCGCGACCTATTTTTGTCGCGGGGAGGGGGTGGGAAAAGTCTCGGCCCATTCCGAGTCCGCCGGATGAACTTCGGCAGCCCCACGCCCCAAGGCTATAGCCCACCCCTTTTGCGGGCATTTTTCCGCAGGACGAACTTGGCGCCAAGGGGTTCGACTGCTCTTTTTTGGGCGCGGCTGTGCCTGCAGCCTATTTTTGACGTGGGGAGGGGGTGGAGAAAGTCTCGGCCAATTCCGAGGAAGGAGGACGAAGTTCGCCAGCCCCATGCCCCAAGGCTATAGCCCACCCCCTTTTTGGGCATTTTTTCGCAGGACGAACTTGGCGCCAAGGGGTTCGGCTGCTCTTTTTTGGGCGCGGGCACTATTTTTCTCGTGGGGAGGGGGTGGGAAAAGTCTCGGCCAATTCCAAGTCCGGCGGACGAAGTTCGCCAGCCCCACGCCCCATGGCTATAGCCCACCCCTTTTTTGGGAATTTTTCCGCAGGAAGAACTTGGCGCCAAGGGGTTCGACTGCCCTTTTTTGGGTACGGCTGTGCCCGCGGCCTATTTTTGGCGTGGGGAGGGGATGGGCAAGGTCTCGGCCAATTCTGAGGAAGGCGGATGAACTTTGCTGCCCCACGCCCCACGGCTATAGCCCACGCCTTTTTTGGGCATTTTTCCGCAGGACTAACTTGGCGCCAAGGGGTTCGGCTGCTCTTTTTTGGGTGCGGCTGTGCCCGTGGCCTATTTTTTTTGCGGGGAGGGGGTGGGAAAAGTCACGGCCGTTTCCGAGTCCGGCGGACGAACTTCTGCAGCCCCACGCCCCAAGGCTATAGCCCACCCCTTTTACGGGCTTTTTTCCGCAGGACGAGCTTGGCGCCCAGGGGTTCGACCGCTCTTTTTAGGGCGCGGCTGTGCCTGCGGCCTATTTTTGGCGCGAGGAGGGGGTTGGCAAAGTATCGGCCCATTCCGAGGAAGGCAGACGACGTTCGCCAGCCCCACGCCCAAAGGCTATAGCACACCCCTTTTTTGGGCATTTTTCCGCAGGACGAACTAGGCCCCCAGGGGTTCGCCTGCTCTTTTTTGGGCGCGGCTGTGCCCGCGGCCTATTTTTGTCGAGGGGAGGGTGTGGGAAAAGTCTCGTCCTATTCCAAGTCCGGCGGACGAACTTCGGCAGCCCCACGCCCCAAGGCTATAGCCCACCCCTTTTACGGGCATTTTTCCGCAGCACGAACTTGGCGCCCAGGGGTTCGACTGCTCTTATTTGGGCGTGGCTGTGCCCGCGGCCTATTTTTGGCACGGGGGGGGGGTGGGAAAAGTCTCGGCCAATTCCAAGTCCGGCGGACGAACTTCGGCAGCCCCACGCCCAAAGGCTACAGCACACCCCTTTTTTGGGCATTTTTCCGCAGCACGAACTTGGCGCCAAGGGGTTCGGCTGCTCTTTCTTGAGCGCGGCTGTGCCCGCGGCCTATTTTTGGTGCGCGGAGGGGGTGGGCAAAGTCTCGGCCCATTCCGAGGAAGGCGGATGAACTTTGCCGTCCCCACGCCCGAAGGCTATAGCCCACCCCTTTTTTGGGCATTTTTCCGCAGGACGAACATGGCGCCAAGGGGTTCGGCAGCTCTTTTATGGGCGCGGCTGTGCCCGCACCCTACTTTTCTCGCGGGGAGGGGGTGGGAACAGTCTCGGACAATTCCGAGTCCGGCGGACGAAGTTCGCCAGTCCCACGCCCCATGGCTATAGCCCACCCCTTTTTTGGGCATTTTTCCGCAGGACGAACTTGGCGCCAAGGGGTTCGACTGCTCTTTTTTGCCCGCGGCAGTGACCGCGGACTTTTTTTGTCGCGGGGAGGGGGTGGGCAATGTCTCGGCCCATTCCGAGGAAGGCGAATGAACTTTGCTAGCCCCACGCCCAAAGGCTATAGGACACCCCATTTTTGCGCATTTTTCCGCAGGACGAACTTGACGCGAAGTGTTTCGGCAGCTCTTTTTTGGGCGCGGCTGTGCCCACGGCCTATTTTTGTCGTGGGGAGGGGGTTGGCAAAGTCTCGGCCCATTCTGAGTCCGGCGGACGAAGTTCGCCAGGCCCACGCCCCAAGACTATAGCCCACTCCTTTTTTGGGCATTTTTCCGCAGGTCGAACATGGCGCCAAGGGGTTCGGCTGTGCTTTTTTGGGCGCGGCTGTGCCCGCGGCCTATTTTTATCGCGGGGAGGGGGTGGGCAAAGTTTCGGCCCTTTCCCAGTCCGGCGGACGAAGTTCGTCCGCCCCACGCCCCAAGGCTATAGCACACTCCTTTTTTGGGCATTTTTCCGCAGAACGAACTTGGCGCCAAGGGGTTCGGCTGCTCTTTTTTGGGCGCGGCTGTGCCCGCTGCCTATTTTTCTCACCGGGAGGGGGTGGGAAAAGGCTCGGCCAATTCCGAGTCCGGCGGACGAACTTCGGGAACTCCACACCCCAAGGCTATAGCACACCCCTTTTTTGGGCATTTTTCCGCAGGACGAACTTCGCGCAAAGGGGTTCGACTGCTCTTTTTTGGGCGCGGCTGTGTGCGCGGCCTATTTTTGGCGCGGGGAGGGGTGGGTAAAGTCTCGGCCCATTCCGAGGAAGGCGGATGAACTTTGCTGCCCCACGCCCAAAGGCTATAGCACACCCCTTGTTTGGGCATTTTTCCGCAGGACGACTTGGCGCCAAGGGTTTCGGCTGCTCTTTTTTGGGCACGGCCGTGCCTGCGGCCTCTTTTTGTCTCGGGCAGGGGGTGGGCAAAGTCTCAGCCCATTCTCAGTCCGGCGGATGAAGTTCGCCCGCCCCACGCCCCAAGGCTATAGCCCACCCCTTTTTTGGGCATTTTTCCGTAGGACGAAACTGGCGCCAAGGGGTTCGCCTGCTCTTTTTTGGGCGCGGCTGAGCCCGCGGCCTATTTTCATCGCGGGGAGGGGGTGGGAAAAGTCTCGGCCCATTCCGAGCCCGGCGGACGAACTTCGGCAGCCCCACGCCCCAAGGCTATAGCCCACCCCTTTTACGGGCATTTTTCCGCAGGACGAACTTGGCGCCCTGGGGTTCGACTGCTCTTTTTTGGTCGCGGCCTATTTTTGGTGCGGGGAGGGGGCGGGCAAAGTCTCGGCCCATTCCGAGGAAGGCGGATGAACTTTGCCAGCCCCACGCCCAAAGCCTATAGCACACCCCTTTTTTTTGCATTTTTCCGCGGGACGAACTTGTCGCCAAGCGGTTCAGCTGCTCATTTTTTGCCGCGGCTGCGCCCGCGGCCTATTTTTGTCGCGGGAAGGGGGTGGGCAAAGTCTTGGCCCATTCTGAGGGAGGCGGACGATTTTCGCTGGGACCACGCCCCATGGCTATAGCCCACCCCTTTTTTGGGCATTTTTCCACAGGACGAACTTGGTGCCAAGGGGTTCGGCTGCTCTTTTTTTGGCGCTGCTGTGCCCGCGGCCTATTTTTGTCGTGGGGAGGGGGTGGGAAAAGTCTCGGCCCATTCCGAGTGCGGCGGACGAAGTTCGCTGGGACCACGCCCCACGGCTATAGCGCACCCCTTTTTTGGGCATTTTTCCGCAGGACGAACTGGGCCCCAAGGGGTTCGGCTGCTCTTTTTTGGGTGCGGCTGTGCCCGCGGCCTATTTTTGTCGTGGGGAGGGGGTTGGCAAAGTCTCGTCCCATGCTGAGACCGGCGGACGACGTTCGCCAGCCCCACGCCCGAAGGCTATAGCCCACCCCTTTTTGGGGTATTTTTTCGTAGGACGAACTTGGCGCCAAGGGGTTCGGCTACTCTTTTCTCGGTACGGCTGTGCCCGCGGCCTATTTTTGTCACGGGGAGGGGGTGAGCAAAGTCTCGGCCCATTCCGAGGAAGGCGGGTGATGTTCGCCGGCCCCACGCCCAAAGGCTATAGCACACCCCTTTTTTGGGCATTTATCCGCAGGACGAACTGGGCCCCAAGGGGTTTGGCTGCTCTTTTTTGGGTGCGGCTGTGCCCGCGGCCTATTTTTGTTGGTGGGAGGGGGTGGGCAAAGTTTCGGCCCCTTCCGAGTCTGGCGGACGAAGTTCGCCCGCCCCACGCCCCAAGGCTATAGCCCACCCCGGTTTTGGGCATTTTCCCGCAGGACGAACTTGGCGCCAAGGGGGTCGGCTGCTCTTTTTTGGGCGCGGCTGTGCCCGCCGTCTATTTTTGTCGTGGGGAGGGGGTTGGCAGAGTCTCGTCCCATTCTGAGTCCGAAGGACAACGTTCGCCAGCCCCACGCCCCAAGGCTATAGCCCACCCCTTTTTTGGGTATTTTTTCGTAGGACGAACCTGGCGCCAAGGGGTTTGACTGCTCTTTTTTGGGCGCGGCTGTGCCCGCGGCCTATTTTTGTCGCGGGGAGGGTGTGGGCAAAGTCTCGGCACATTCTGAGTCCGGCGGACGACGTTCGCCAGCCCCACGCCCCAAGGCTATAGCCCACCCCTTTTTTGGGCATTTTTCCGTAGGACGAACCTGGTGCCAAGGGGTTCGGCTGCTCTTTTTTGGGCTCGGCCTAGCCCGCGACCAATTTTTGTCACGGGGAGGGGGTGGGGAAAGTCTCGGCCCATTCCGAGTCCGGCGGACGAACTTCGGCAGCCCCACGCCCCAAGGCTATAGCCCACTCCTTTTTTGGGCATTTTTCCGCAGGACTAACTTGGTGCCAAGGGGTTCGGCTGCTCTTTTTTGGGCGCGGCTGAGCCCGCGGCCTATTTTTGTCGCAAGGAGGAGGTGGGAAAACTCTCGGCCCATTCCGAGTCCGGCGTACGAACTTCGGCAGCCCCACGCCCCAAGGTTATAGCCCACTCCTTTTTTCGGCATATTTCCGCAAGACGAACTGGGCCCCAAGGGGTTCGGCTGCTCTTTTTTGGGCACGGCTGTGCCCGCGGCCTATTTTTGTCGCGTGGAGGGGGTGGGCAACGTCTCGGCCCATTCCGAGAAAGGCGGACGATGTTCGCCGGCCCCACGCCCAAAGGCTATAGCACACCCCTTTTTTGGGCATTTTTCCGCAGGACGAACTGGGCCCCATGCGGTTCGGCTGCTCTTTTTTGGGCGCGGCTGTGCCCGCGTCCTATTTTTGTCGTGGGGAGGGGGTTGGCAAAGTCTCGGTCCATTCTAAGTCCGACGGACGAAGTTCGCCAGCCCCACGCCCCAAGGCTATAGCCCACCCCTTTTTTGGGCATTTTTTCGTAGGACGAACCTGGGGCCAAGGGGTTCGGCTGCTCTTTTTTGGGCTCGGCCTAGCCCGCGACCTATTTTTGTCACGGGGAGGGGGTGGGAAAAGTCTCGGCCCATTCCGAGTCCGGCGGACGAACTTCGGCAGCCCCACGCCCCAAGGCTATAGCCCACTCCTTTTTTGGGCATTTTTCCGCAGGACTAACTTGGCGCCAAGGGGTTCGGCTGCTCTTTTTTGGGCGCGGCTGAGCCCGCGGCCTATTTTTGTCGCGGGGAGGGGATGGGAAAACTCTCGGCCCATTCCGAGTCCGGCAGACGAACTTCGGCAGCCCCACGCCCCAAGGCTATAGCCCACTCCTTTTTTGGGCATTTTTCCGCAGGACGAACTGGGCCCCAAGGGGTTCGTCTGCTCTTTTTTGGGTGCGGCTGCGCCCGCGCCCAATTTTTGTCATGGGGAGGGGGTTGGCAAAGTCTCGTCCCATTCTGAGTCCGGCGGACGACATTCGCCAGCCCCACGCCCCAAGGCTATAGCCCACCCCTTTTTGGGGTATTTTTTCGTAGGACGAACTTGGCGCCAAGGGGTTCGGCTGCTCTTTTTTGGGCACGGGTGTTCCCGCGGCCTATTTTTGTCACGGGGAGGGGGTGGGAAAAGTCTCGGCCTATTCCGAGTCCGGCGGACGAACTTCGGCAGCCCCACGCCCCAAGGCAATAGCCCACTCCTTTTTTGGGCATTTTTCCGCAGGACTAACTTGGTGCCAAGGGGTTCGGCTGCTCTTTTTTGGGCGCGGCTGAGCCCGCGGCCTATTTTTGTCGCGGGGAGGGGGTGGGAAAACTCTCGGCCCATTCCGAGTCCGGCGTACGAACTTCGGCAGCCCCACGCCCCAAGGCTATAGCCCACTCCTTTTTTCGGAATATTTCCGCGGGACGAACTGGGCCCCAAGGGGTTCGGCTGCTCTTTTTTGGGTGCGGCTGCGCCCGCGCCCTATTTTTGTCATGGGGAGGGGGTTGGCAAAGTCTCGTCCCATTCTGAGTCCGGCGGACGACGTTCGCCAGCCCCACGCCCCAAGGCTATAGCCCACCCCTTTTTGGGGTATTTTTTCGTAGGACGAACTTGGCGCCAAGGGGTTCGGCTGCTCTTTTTTGGGCACGGGTGTGCCCGCGGCCTATTTTTGTCACGGGGAGGGGGTGGACAAAGTCTCGGCCCATTCCGAGGAAGGCGGGTGATGTTCGCCGGCCCCACGACCAAAGGCTATAGCACACCCCTTTTTTGGGCATTTTTGCGCAGGACGAACTGGGCCCCAAGGGGTTCGGCTGCTTTTTTTTGCGTGTGGCTGTGCCCGCGGCCTATTTTTGTTATGGGGAGGGGGTTGGCAAAGTCTCGTCCCATTCTGAGTCCGGCGGACGACGTTCGCCAGCCCCACGCCCCAAGCCTATAGCCCACCCCTTTTTTGGGCATTTTTCCGTAGGACGAACCTGGTGCCAAGGGGTTCGGCTGCTCTTTTTTGGGCGTGGCTGTGCCCGCGGCCTATTTTTGTCGCGGGGGGGGGGGGGGGGGGGTGGGCAAAGTCTCGGCCCATTCTGAGGCCGGCGGACGACGTTCGCCAGCCCCACGCCCCAAGGCTATAGCCCACCTTTTTTTTGGGCATTTTTCCACAGGACGAACTTGGCGCCAAGGGGTTCGACAGCTCTTCTTTGGGCGCGGCTTTGTTCGTGGCCTATTTTTAGCACGGGGAGGGGTGCGCAAGGTCTCGGCCCATTCCGAGGAAGGCAGATGGACTTTGCTGGCCCCACGCCCAAAGGTTATAGCACACCCAATATTTGGGCATTTTTCCGCAGGACGAACTTGGCGCAAAGAGTTTCGGCAGCTCTTTTTTGGGTGCGGCTGTGCCCGCGGCCTATTTTTGTTGGTGGGAGGGGGTGGGCAAAGTTTCGGCCCCTTCCGAGTCTGGCGGACGAAGTTCGCCCGCCCCACGCCCCAAGGCTATAGCCCACCCCGGTTTTGGGCATTTTCCCGCAGGACGAACTTGGCGCCAAGGGGGTCGGCTGCTCTTTTTTGGGCGCGGCTGTGCCCGCCGTCTATTTTTGTCGTGGGGAGGGGGTTGGCAGAGTCTCGTCCCATTCTGAGTCGGGCGGACAACGTTCGCCAGCCCCACGCCCCAAGGCTATAGCCCACCCCTTTTTTGGGTATTTTTTTGTAGGACGAACCTGGCGCCAAGGGGTTTGACTGCTCTTTTTTGGGCGCGGCTGTGCCCGCAGCCTATTTTTGTCGCGGGGAGGGTGTGGGCAAAGTCTCGGCACATTCTGAGTCCGGCGGACGAAGTTCGCGAGCCCCACGCCCCAAGGCTATAGCCCACCCCTTTTTTGGGCATTTTTCCGTAGGACGAACCTGGTGCCAAGGGGTTCGGCTGCTCTTTTTGGGCTCGGCCTATCCCGCGACCAATTTTTATCACGGGGAGGGGGTGGGAAAAGTCTCGGCCCATTCCGAGTCCGGCGGACGAACTTCGGCAGCCCCACGCCCCAAGGCTATAGCCCACTCCTTTTTTGGGCATTTTTCCGCAGGACTAACTTGGTGCCAAGGGGTTCGGCTGCTCTTTTTTGGGCGCGGCTGAGCCCGCGGCCTATTTTTGTCGCGGGGAGGGGGTGGGAAAACTCTCGGCCCATTCCGAGTCCGGCGTACGAACTTCGGCAGCCCCACGCCCCAAGGCTATAGCCCACTCCTTTTTTCGGAATATTTCCGCAGGACGAACTGGGCCCCAAGGGGTTCGGCTGCTCTTTTTTGGGCACGGCTGTGCCCGCGGCCTATTTTTGTCGCGTGAAGGGGGTGGGCAAAGTCTCGGCCCATTCCGAGAAAGGCGGACGATGTTCGCCGGCCCCACGCCCAAAGGCTATAGCACACCCCTTTTTTGGGCATTTTTCCGCAGGACGAACTGGGCCCCATGCGGTTCGGCTGCTCTTTTTTGGGCGCGGCTGTGCCCGCGGCCTATTTTTGTCGTGGGGAGGGGGTTGGCAAAGTCTCGGTCCATTCTAAGTCCGACGGACGAAGTTCGCCAGCCCCACGCCCCAAGGCTATAGCCCACCCCTTTTTTGGGCATTTTTTCGTAGGACGAACCTGGGGCCAAGGGGTTCGGCTGCTCTTTTTTGGGCTCGGCCTAGCCCGCGACCTATTTTTGTCACGGGGAGGGGGTGGGAAAAGTCTCCGCCCATTCCGAGTCCAGCGGACGAACTTCGGCAGCCCCACGCCCCAAGGCTATAGCCCACTCCTTTTTTGGGCATTTTTCCGCAGGACTAACTTGGCGCCAAGGGGTTCGGCTGCTCTTTTTTGGGCGCGGCTGAGCCCGCGGCCTATTTTTGTCGTGGGGAGGGGGTTGGCAAAGTCTCGGTCCATTCTAAGTCCGACGGACGAAGTTCGCCAGCCCCACGCCCCAAGGCTATAGCCCACCCCTTTTTTGGGCATTTTTTCGTAGGACGAACCTGGGGACAAGGGGTTCGGCTGCTCTTTTTTGGGCTCGGCCTAGCCCGCGACCTATTTTTGTCACGGGGAGGGGGTGGGAAAATTCTCGGCCCATTCCGAGTCCGGCGGACGAACTTCGGCAGCCCCACGCCCCAAGGCTATAGCCCACTCCTTTTTTGGGCATTTTTCCGCAGGACTAACTTGGCGCCAAGGGGTTCGGCTGCTCTTTTTTGGGCGCGGCTGAGCCCGCGGCCTATTTTTGTCGCGGGGAGGGGATGGGAAAACTCTCGGCCCATTCCGAGTCCGGCGGACGAACTTCGGCAGCCCCACGCCCCAAGGCTATAGCCCACTCCTTTTTTGGGGTATTTTTTCGTAGGACGAACTTGGCGCCAAGGGGTTCGGCTGCTCTTTTTTGGGCACGGGTATGCCCGCGGCCTATTTTTGTCACGGGGAGGGGGTGGACAAAGTCTCGGCCCATTCCGAGGAAGGCGGGTGATGTTCGCCGGCCCCACGACCAAAGGCTATAGCACACCCCTTTTTTGGGCATTTCTGCGCAGGACGAACTGGGCCCCAAGGGGTTCGGCTGCTCTTTTTTGCGTGTGGCTGTGCCCGCGGCCTATTTTTGTTGTGGGGAGGGGGTTGGCAAAGTCTCGTCCCATTCTGAGTCCGGCGGACGACGTTCGCCAGCCCCACGCCCCAAGGCTATAGCCCACCCCTTTTTTGGGCATTTTTCCGTAGGACGAACCTCGCGCCAAGGGGTTCGGCTGCTCTTTTTTGGGCGTGGCTGTGCCCGCGGCCTATTTTTGTTGCTGGGAGGGGGTGGGCAAAGTTTCGGCCCCTTCCGAGTCCGGCGGACGAAGTTCGCCCGCCCCACGCCCCAAGGCTATAGCCCACCCCGGTTTTGGGCATTTTCCCGCAGGACGAACTTGGCGCCAAGGGGGTCGGCTGCTCTTTTTTGGGCGCGGCTGTGCCGGCGGCCTATTTTTGTCGCGGGGAGGGGGTGGGCAAAGTTTCGGCCCATTCCGAGTCCGGCGGACGTAGTTCGCCAGCCCCACGCCCCAAGGCTATAGCCCACCCCTTTTTTGGGCGTTTTTCCACAGGACGAACATGGCGCCAAGGGGTTCGGCTGCTCTTTTTTGGGTGCGGCTGTGCCCGCGCCCTATTTTTGTCGCGGCGAGGGGGTGGGAAAAGTCTCGGCCAATTCCGAGTCCGGCGGACGAACTTCGACAGCCCCACGCCCCATGGCTATAGCACACCCCTTTTTTGGGCATTTTTCCGCAGGACGAACTTGGTGCCAAGGGGTTCGGCTGCTCTTTTTTGGGCGCGGCTTTGCCCGCGGCCTATGTTTGTCGTGGAGAGGGGGTGGGAAAAGTCTCGGCCAATTCCAAGTCCGGCGGACGAAGTGCGCCAGCCCAACGCCCCGTGGCTATAACCCACCGCTTTTTTGGCCATTTTTCCGCAGGACGAACTTGGCGCCAAGGGGTTCGACTGCTCTTTTTTGGGAGTGGCTTTGCCCGTGGCCTATTTTTGGCACGGGGAGGGGTGCGCAAGGTCTCGGCCCATTCCGAGGAAGGCAGATGGACTTTGCTGGCCCCAAGCCCAAAGGCTATAGCACACCCTATATTTGGGCATTTTTCCGCAGGACGAACTTGGCGCCAAGAGTTTCGGCAGCTCTTTTTTGGGCGCGGCTGTGCCCGCGGCCTATTTTTGTCCCTGGGAGGGGGTGGGCAAAGTTTCGGCCCCTTCCGAGTCCGGCGGACGAAGTTCGCCCGCCCCACGCCCCAAGGCTATAGCCCACCCCGGTTTTGGGCATTTTCCCGCAGGACGAACTTGGCGCCAAGGGGGTCGGCTGCTCTTTTTTGGGCGCGGCTGTGCCGGCGGCCTATTTTTGTCACGGAGAGGGGGTGGGAAAAGTCTCGGCCAATTCCGAGTCCGGCGGACGAAGTTCGCCAGCCCCACGCCCCATGGCTATAACCCACCCCTTTTTTGGGCATTTTTCCGCAGGACGAACTTGGCGCCAGGGGTTCGACTGCTCTTTTTTGGGCGCGGCTTTGCCCGTGACCTATTTTTGGCACGGGGAGGGGTGCGCAAGGTCTCGGCCCATTCCGAGGAAGGCAGATGGACTTTGCTGGCCGGACGCCCAAAGGCTATAGCACACCCCTTTTTTGGGCATTTTTCCGCAGGACGAAATTCGCGCCAAGGGGTTCGACTGCTCTTATTTGGGCGCGGCTGTGCTCGCGGCCTATTTTTGGCGCGGGGAGGGGGTGGGCAAAGTCTCGGCCCATTCCGAGGAAGGCGGATGAACTTTGCTGCCCCACGCCCAAAGGTTATAGCCAACCCCTTTTTTGGGCATTTTTCCACAGGACGAACATGGCGCCAAGGGGTTCGGCTGCTCTTTTTTGGGTACGGCTGTGCCCGCGCCCTATTTATGTCGCAGAGAGGGGGTGGGAAAAGTCTCGGCCAATTCCGAGTCCGGCGGACGAAGTTCGCCAGCCCCACGCCCCATGGCTATAACCCACCCCTTTTTTGGGCATTTTTCCGCAGGACGAACTTGGCGCCAGGGGTTCGACTGCTCTTTTTTGGGCGCGGCTTTGCCCGTGGCCTATTTTTGGCACGGGGAGGGGTGCGCAAGGTCTCGGCCCATTCCGAGGAAGGCAGATGGACTTTGCTGGCCCGACGACCAAAGGCTATAGCACACCCTATATTTGGGCATTTTTCCGCAGGACGAACTTGGCGCCAAGAGTTTCGGCAGCTCTTTTTTGGGCGCGGCTGTGCTCGCGGCCTATTTTTGGCGCGGGGAGGGGGTGGGCAAAGTCTCGGCCCATTTCGAGGAAGGCGGATGAACTTTGCTGCCCCACGCCCAAAGATTATAGCCAACCCCTTTTTTGGGCATTTTTCCACTGACGAACATGGCGCCAAGGGGTTCGGCTGCTCTTTTTTGGGTGCGGCTGTGCCCGCGCCCTATTTTTGTCGCGGAGAGGGGGGTGGTAAAAGTCTCGGCCAATTCCGAGTCCGGCGGACGAAGTTCGCCAGCCCCACGCCCCATGGCTATAACCCACCCCTTTTTTGGGCATTTTTCCGCAGGACGAACTTGGCGCCAGCGGTTCGACTGCTCTTTTTTGGGCGCGGCTTTGCCCGTGGCCTATTTTTGGCACGGGGAGGGGTGCGCAAGGTGTTGGCCCATTCCGAGGAAGGCAGATGGACTTTGCTGGCCCGACGCCCAAAGGCTATAGCACACCCTATATTTGGGCATTTTTCCGCAGGACGAACTTGGCGCCAAGAGTTTCGGCAGCTCTTTTTTGGGCGCGGCTTTGCCCGCGGCCTATTTTTGTCCCTGGGAGGGGGTGGGCAAAGTTTCGGCCCCTTCCGAGTCCGGCGGACGAAGTTCGCCCGCCCCACGCCCCAAGGCTATAGCCCACCCCGGTTTTGGGCATTTTCCCGCAGGACGAACTTGGCGCCAAGGGGCTCGGCTGTGCCCGCCGCCTATTTTTCTCGCGGGGAGGGGGTGGGAAAAGTCTCGGCCAATTCCGAGTCCGGCGTACGAACTTCGGGAACTCCACACCCCAAGGCTATAGCACACCCCTTTTTTTGGGCATTTTTCCGCAGGACGAACATGGCGCCAACGGGTTCGGCTGCTCTTTTTTGGGTGCGGCTGTGCCCGCGCCCTATTTTTCTCGCGGGGAGGGGGTGGGAAAAGTCTCGGACAATTCCGAGTCCGGAGGACAAAGTTCGCCAGCCCCACGCCCCATGGCTATAGCACACCCCTTTTTTGGGCATTTTTCCGCAGGACGAACTTGGTGCCAAGGGGTTCGGCTGCTCTTTTTTCGGCGCGGCTGTGCCCGCGGCCTATTTTTGTCGCTGGGAGGGGGTGGGCAAAGTTTCGGCCCTTTCCGAGTCCGGCGGATGAAGTTCGCCCACCCCACGCCCCAAGGCTATAGCCCACCCCGGTTTTGGGCATTTTCCCGCAGGACGAACTTGGCGCCAAGGGGCTCGGCTGCTCTTTTTTCGGCGCGGCTGTGCCCGCCGCCTATTTTTCTCGCGGGGAGGGGTTGGGAAAAGTCTCGGCCAATTCCGAGTCCGGCGGACGAAGTTCGCCAGCCCCACGCCCCATGGCTATAGCCCACTCCTTTTTTGGGCATTTTTCCGCAGGACGAACTTGGCGCCAAGGGGTTCGGCTGCTCTTTTTTGTCCGCGGCTGTGCCCGCGGCATATTTTTGTCTCAGGGATGGGGTGGGGAAAGTCTCGGCCAATTCCGAGTCCGGTGGACGAATTTCGCCAGCCCCACGCCCCAAGGCTAGATCCCACCCCTTTTTTGGGCATTTTTCCGCAGGACGAACTTGGCGCCAAGGGGTTCGGCTGCTCTTTTTTGGGCGCGGCTGTGCCCGCGCCCTCTTTTGCTCGCGGGGAGGGGGTGGGAAAAGTCTCGGCCCATTCCGAGTTCGGCGCACGAACTTCGGCAGGCCCATGCCCAAAGGCTATAGCTCACCCCTTTTACGGGCATTCTTCTGCAGGACGAACTTGGCGACCAGGGGTTCGACTGCTCTTTTTTGGGCGCGGCTGTGCTCGCGGCCTATTTTTGGCGCGGTGAGGGGGTGGGCAAAGTCTCGGCCCATTCCGAGGAAGGCGGATGAACTTCGGCAGCCCCACGCCCCAAGGCTATAGCCCACCCCTTTTTTGGGCATTTTTCCATAGGACGAACATGGCGCCAAGGGGTTCGGCTCCTCTTTTTTGGGTACTGCTGTGGCCGCGCCCTATTTTTCTCGTGGGGAAGGGGTGGGAAAAGTCTCGGCCAATTCCGAGTCCGGCGGACGAAGTTCACCCGCCCCACGCCCCATGGCTATAGCACACCCCTTTTTTGGGCATTTTTCCGCAGGACGAACTTGGCGCCAAGGGGTTCGGCTGCTCTTTTTTGGGCGCGGCTGTGCCCGCGCCCTCTTTTTCTCGCGGGGAGGGGGTGGGAAAAGTCTCGGCCAATTCCGAGCCCGGCGGACGAATTTCGCCAGCCCCACCCCCCAAGGCTATAGCCCACTCCTTTTTTGGGCATTTTTCCGCAGGACGGACTTGGCGCCAAGGGGTTCGGCTGCTCTTTATTGTCGCGGCTGTGCCCGCGGCCTATTTTTGTCGCGGGGATGGGGTGGGCAAAGTTTCGGCCCCTTCCGAGTCCGGCGGACGAAGTTCGCCCGCCCCACGCCCCAAGGCTATAGCCCACCCCGGTTTTGGGCATTTTCCCGCAGGACGAACTTGGCGCCAAGGGGGTCGGCTGCTCTTTTTTGGGCGCGGCTGTGCCCGTGGCCTATTTTTGGCACGGGGAGGGGTGCGCAAGGTCTCGGCCCATTCCGAGGAAGGCAGATGGACTTTGCTGGCCCCAAGCCCAAAGGCTATAGCACACCCTATATTTGGGCATTTTTCCGCAGGACGAACTTGGCGCCAGGGGTTCGACTGCTCTTTTTTGGGCGCGGCTTTGCCCGTGACCTATTTTTGGCACGGGGAGGGGTGCGCAAGGTCTCGGCCCATTCCGAGGAAGGCAGATGGACTTTGCTGGCCCGACGCCCAAAGGCTATAGCACACCCCTTTTTTGGGCATTTTTCCGCAGGACGAAATTCGCGCCAAGGGGTTCGACAGCTCTTATTTGGGCGCGGCTGTGCTCGCGGCCTATTTTTGGCGCGGGGAGGGGGTGGGCAAAGTCTCGGCCCATTTCGAGGAAGGCGGATGAACTTTGCTGCCCCACGCCCAAAGATTATAGCCAACCCCTTGTTTGGGCATTTTTCCACAGGACGAACATGGCGCCAAGGGGTTCGGCTGCTCTTTTTTGGGTGCGGCTGTGCCCGCGCCCTATTTTTGTCGCGGAGAGGGGGTGGTAAAAGTCTCGGCCAATTCCGAGTCCGGCGGACGAAGTTCGCCAGCCCCACGCCCCATGGCTATAACCCACCCCTTTTTTGGGCATTTTTCCGCAGGACGAACTTGGCGCCAGCGGTTCGACTGCTCTTTTTTGGGCGCGGCTTTGCCCGTGGCCTATTTTTGGCACGGGGAGGGGTGCGCAAGGTGTCGGCCCATTCCGAGGAAGGCAGATGGACTTTGCTGGCCCGACGCCCAAAGGCTATAGCACACCCTATATTTGGTCATTTTTCCGCAGGACGAACTTGGCGCCAAGAGTTTCGGCAGCTCTTTTTTGGGCGCGGCTTTGCCCGCGGCCTATTTTTGTTCCTGGGAGGGGGTGGGCAAAGTTTCGGCCCCTTCCGAGTCCGGCGGACGAAGTTCGCCCGCCCCACGCCCCAAGGCTATAGCCCACCCCGGTTTTGGGCATTTTCCCGCAGGACGAACTTGGCGCCAAGGGGCTCGGCTGCTCTTTTTTGGGCGCGGCTGTGCCCGCCGCCTATTTTTCTCGCGGGGAGGGGGTGGGAAAAGTCTCGGCCAATTCCGAGTCCGGCGTACGAACTTCGGGAACTCCACACCCCAAGGCTATAGCACACCCCTTTTTTGGGCATTTTTCCGCAGGACGAAATTCGCGCCAAGGGGTTCGACTGCTCTTATTTAGGTGCGGCTGTGCTCGCGGCCTATTTTTGGCGCGGGGAGGGGGTGGGCAAAGTCTCGGCCCATTCCGAGGAAGGCGGATGAACTTTGCTGCCCCACGCCCAAAGGTTACAGCCAACCCCTTTTTTGGGCATTTTTCCATAGGACGAACATGGCGCCAAGGGGTTCGGCTCCTTTTTTTTGGGCGCGGCTGTGCCCGCGGCCTATTTTTGTTGCTGGGAGGGGGTGGACAAAGTTTCGGCCCCTTCCGAGTCCGGCGGACGAAGTTCGCCCGCCCCATGCCCCAAGGCTATAGCCCACCCCGGTTTTGGGCATTTTCCCGCAGGACGAACTTGGCGCCAAGGGGGTCGGCTGCTCTTTTTTGGGCGCGGCTGTGCCGGCGGCCTATTTTTGTCGCGGGGAGGGGGTGTGCAAAGTTTCGGCCCATTCCGAGTCCGGCGGACGTAGTTCGCCAGCCCCACGCCCCAAGGCTATAGCCCACCCCTTTTTTGGGCATTTTTCCACAGGACGAACATGGCGCCAAGGGGTTCGGCTGCTCTTTTTTGGGTGCGGCTGTGCCCGCGCCCTATTTTTCTCGCGGGGAGGGGGTGGGAAAAGTCTCGGACAAATCCGAGTCCGGCGGACGAAGTTCGCCAGCCCCACGCCCCATGGCTATAGCACACCCCTTTTTTGGGCATTTTTCCGCAGGACGAACTTGGTGCCAAGGGGTTCGGCTGCTCTTTTTTGGGTGCGGCTGTGCCCGTGGCCTATTTTTGTTGCTGGGAGGGGGTGGGCAAAGTTTCGGCCCTTTCCGAGTCCGGCGGATGAAGTTCGCCCGCCCCACGCCCCAAGGCTATAGCCCACCCCGGTTTTGGGCATTTTCCCGCAGGACGAACTTGGCGCCAAGGGGCTCGGCTGCTCTTTTTTCGGCGCGGCTGTGCCCGCCGCCTATTTTTCTCGCGGGGAGGGGTTGGGAAAAGTCTCGGCCAATTCCGAGTCCGGCGGACGAAGTTCGCCAGCCCCACGCCCCATGGCTATAGCCCACTCCTTTTTTGGGCATTTTTCCGCAGGACGAACTTGGCGCCAAGGGGTTCGGCTGCTCTTTTTTGTCCGCGGCTGTGCCCGCGGCCTATTTTTGTCTCAGGGATGGGGTGGGGAAAGGCTCGGCCAATTCCGAGTCCGGTGGACGAATTTCGCCAGCCCCACGCCCCAAGGCTAGATCCCACCCCTTTTTTGGGCATTTTTCCGCAGGACGAACTTGGCGCCAAGGGGTTCGGCTGCTCTTTTTTGGGCGCGGCTGTGCCCGCGCCCTCTTTTTCTCGCGGGGAGGGGGTGGGAAAAGTCTCGGCCCATTCCGAGTTCGGCGCACGAACTTCGGCAGGCCCACGCCCAAAGGCTATAGCTCACCCCTTTTACGGGCATTCTTCTGCAGGACGAACTTGGCGACCAGGGGTTCGACTGCTCTTTTTTGGGCGCGGCTGTGCCCGCAGCCTATTTTTGGTGCGGGGAGGGGGTGGGCAAAGTCTCGGCCCATTCCGATGAAGGTGGATGAACTTTGCCGGCACCACGCCCAAAGGCTATAGCACACCCCTTTTTTGGGCATTTTTCCGCAGGATGAACTTGGCGCCAAGGGGTTCGGCTGCTCTTTTTTGTGCGCGGCTGTGCCCGCGGCCTATTTTTATCGCGGGGAAGGGGTGGGCAAACTCTCGTCCCATTCCGAGGAAGGCGGACGATGTATGCCGGCCCCACGCCCCACGGCTATAGCGCACACCTTTTTTGGGCATTTTTCCGCAGGACGAACTTGTCGCCAAGGGGTTCGGCTGCTCTTTTTTGGGCGCGGCTGTGCCTGCGGCCTATTTTTGTCGCGGGGAGGGGGTGGTCAATGTCTTGGCCCATTCCGAGTGCGGAGGACGAAGTGCGCCAGCCCCACGCCCCAAGGCTATAGCCCACCCCCTTTTTGGGCATTTTTCCGCAGGATGAACTTGGCGCCAAGGGGCTCCGCTGCTCTTATTTGGGCGCGGCTGTGCTCGCGGCCTATTTTTGGCGCGGGGAGGGGGTGGGCAAAGTCTCGGCCCATTCCGAGGAAGGCGGATGAACTTCGGCAGCCCCACGCCCCAAGGCTATAGCCCACCCCTTTTTTGGGCATTTTTCCATAGGACGAACATGGCGCCAAGGGGTTCGGCTCCTCTTTTTTGGGTACGGCTGTGCCCGCGCCCTATTTTTCTCGTGGGGAAGGGGTGGGAAATGTCTCGGCCAATTCCGAGTCCGACGGACGAAGTTCACCCGCCCCACGCCCCATGGCTATAGCACACCCCTTTTTTGGGCATTTTTCCGCAGGACGAACTTGGCGCCAAGGGGTTCGGCTGCTCTTTTTTGGGCGCGGCTGTGCCCGCGCCCTCTTTTTCTCGCGGGGAGGGGGTGGGAAAAGTCTCGGCCAATTCCGAGCCCGGCGGACAAATTTCGCCAGCCCCACCCCCCAAGGCTATAGCCCACTCCTTTTTTGGGCATTTTTCCGCAGGACGGACTTGGCGCTAAGGGGTTCGGCTGCTCTTTTTTGTGCGCGGCTGTGCCCGCGGCCTATTTTTGTCACGGGGATGGGGTGGGCGAAGATTCGGCCCATTTCGAGTCCGGCGGACGTAGTTCGCCCGCCCCACGCCCCAAGGCCATATCCCACCCCTTTTTTGGCCATTTTTTCCGCAGGACGAACTTGGCGCCAAGGGGGTCGGCTGCTCTTTTTTGGGCGCGGCTGTGCCCGCGGCCTATTTTTGTCACCGGAAGGGGGTGGGCAAAGTTTCGACCCATTCCGAGTCCAGCCGACGTAGTTTGCCCGCCCCACGCCCCAAGGCTATAGCCCACCCCTTTTTTGGGCATTTTTCCGCAGTACGAACATGGCGCCAAGGGGTTCGGCTGCTCTTTTTTGGGCGCGGCTGTGGCCGCGGCTTATTTTTGTCGCGGGGAGGGGGTGGGAAAAGTCTCGGCCAATTCCGAGTCAGGCGGACGAAGTTTGCCAGCCCCACGCCCCATGGCTATAGCACACCCCTTTTTTGGGCATTTTTCCGCAGGACGAACTGGGCCCCAAGGGGTTCGGCAGCTCTTTTTTGTGCGCGGCTGTACCCGCGGCCTATTTTTGTCACCGGGAGGGGGTGGACAAAGTTTCGACCCATTCCGAGTCCGGCGGATGTAGTTCGCCCGCCCCACGCCCCAAGGCTGTAGCCCACCCCTTTTTTGGGCATTTTTCCGCAGGACGAACTTGGCGCCAAGGGGTTCGGCTACTCTTTTTTGGCGCGGCTGTGCCCGCGCCCTATTTTTCTCGCGGGGAGGGGGTGGGAAAACTCTCGGCCAATTCCTAGTCCGGCGGACGAAGTTCGCCAGCCCCACGCCCCAAGGCTATAGCCCACCCCCTTTTTGGGCATTTTTCCGCAGGACGAACTTGGCGCCAAGGGGGCGGCATCTCTCTTTTGGGCGCGGCTGTGCCCGCGGCCTATTTTTGTCACCGGGAGGGGGTGGACAAAGTTTCGACCCATTCCGAGTCCAGCCGACGCAGTTCGCGCGCCCCACGCCCCAAGGCTATAGCCCACCCCTTTTTTGCGCATTTTTCCGCAGGACGAACATGGCGCCAAGGGGTTCGGCTGTTCTTTTTTGGGCGCGGCTGTGCCCGCGGCCTATTTTTGTCGCAGCGAGGGGGTGGGAAAAGTCTCGGCCCATTCCGAGTTCGGCGCACGAACTTCGGCAGGCCAACGCCCCAAGGCTATAGCTCACCCCTTTTATGGGCATTTTTTTGCTGGACGAACTTGGCGCCCAGGGGTTCGACTGCTCTTTTTTGGGCGCGGCTGTGCCCGCAGCCTATATTTGGTGCGGGGAGGGGGTGGGCAAAGTCTCGGCCCATTCCGATGAAGGTGGATGAACTTTGCTGGCCCCACGCCCAAAGGCTATAGCCCACCCCTTTTTTGGGCATTTTTCCGCAGGTCGAACATGGCGCCACGGGGTTCGGCTGTTCTTTTTTGGGCGCGGCTGTGCCCGCAGCCTATTTTTGTCGCAGGGAGGGGGTGGGCAATGTCTCGGCCCATTCCAATGAAGGTGGATGAACTTTGCCGGCCCCACGCCCATAGGCTATAGCACACCCCTTTTTTGGGCATTTTTCCGCAGGATGAACTTGGCGCCAAGGGGTTCGGCTGCTCTTTTTTGGGCGCGGCTGTGCCCGCGGCCTATTTTTGTCGTGGGGAAGGGGTGGACAAACTCTCGGCCCATTCCGAGGAAGGCGGAAGATGTTCACCGGCCCCACGCCCCACGGCTATCGCGCACCCCCCATTTTTTGGCATTTTTCCGCAGGACGAACTTGGTGCCAAGGGGTTCGGCTGCGCTTTTTTGGGCGCGGCTGTGCCTGCGGCCTATTTCTGTCGCGGGGAGGGGGTGGGAAAAGTCTCGGCCAATTCCGAGCCCGGCGGACGAAGTTCGCCAGCCCCACCGCCCAAGGCTATAGCCCACTCCTTTTTTGGGCATTTTTCCGCAGGACGAACTTGGCGCCAAGGGGTTCGGCTGCTCTTTTTTGGGCACGGCTGTGCCCGTGCCCTATTTTTCTCGCGGGGAGGGGGTGGGAAAAGTCTCGGCCAATTCCGAGTCCGGCGGACGAAGTTCGCCATTCCCACGCCCCAAGGCTATAGCCCACTCCTTTTTTGGGCATTTTTCCGCAGGACGAACTTGGCGCCAAGGGGTTCGGCTGCTCTTTTTTGTCCGCGGCTGTGCCCGCGGCCTATTTTTCTCTCGGGGATGGGGTGGGGAAAGTCTCGGCCAATTCCGAGTCCGGTGGACGAATTTCGCCAACCCCACGTCCCAAGGCTAGATCCCACCCCTTTTTTGGGCATTTTTCCGCAGGACGAACTTGGCGCCAAGGGGTTCGGCTGCTCTTTTTTGGGCGCGGCTGTGCCCGCGCCCTCTTTTTCTCGCGGGGAGGGGGTGGGAAAAGTCTCGGCCCATTCCGAGTTCGGCGCACGAACTTCGGCAGGCCCACGCCCAAAGGCTATAGCTCACCCCTTTTACGGGCATTCTTCTGAAGGACGAACTTGGCGCCCAGGGGTTCGACTGCTCTTTTTTGGGCGCAGCTGTGCCCACAGCCTATTTTTGGTGCGGGGAGGGGGTGGGCAAAGTCTCGGCCCATTCCGATGAAGGTGGATGAACTTTGCCGGCCCCACGCCCAAAGGCTAGAGCACACCCCTTTTTTGGGTTTTTTTCCGCAGGATGAACTTGGCGCCAAGGGGTTCGGCTGTTCTTTTTTGGGCGCGGCTGTGCCCGCGGCCTATTTTTGTCGCAGGGAGGGGGTGGGAAAAGTCTCGGCCCATTCCGAGTTCGGCGCACGAACTTCGGCAGGCCAACGCCCGAAGGCTATAGCTCACCCCTTTTATGGGCATTTTTCCGCTGGACGAACTTGGCGCCCAGGGGTTCGACTGCTCTTTTTTGGGCGCGGCTGTGGCCGCGGCCTATTTTTTTCTCGGGGATGGGGTGGGGAAAGTCTCGGCCCATTCCTAGTCCGGCGGACGAAGTTCGCCCGCCCCACGCCCCAAGACTATAGCCCACCCCTTTTTTGGGCATTTTTCCGCAGGACGAACTTGGCGCCAAGGGGTTCGGCTGCTCTTTTTTGGGCGCGGCTGTGCCCGCGCCCTCTTTTTCTCGCGGGGATGGGGTGGGAAAAGTCTCGGCCCATTCCGAGTTCGGCGCACGAACTTCGGCAGGCCCACGCCCAAAGGCTATAGCTCACCCCTTTTACGGGCATTCTTCTGCAGGACGAACTTGGCGCCCAGGGGTTCGACTGCTCTTTTTTGGGCGCGGCTGTGCCCGCAGCCTATTTTTGGTGCGGGGAGGGGGTGGGCAAAGTCTCGGCCCATTCCGATGAAGGTGGATGAACTTTGCCGGCCCCACGCCCAAAGGCTAGAGCACACCCCTTTTTTGGGTTTTTTTCCGCAGGATGAACTTGGCGCCAAGGGGTTCGGCTGTTCTTTTTTGGGCGCGGCTGTGCCCGCGGCCTATTTTTGTCGCAGGGAGGGGGTGGGAAAAGTCTCGGCCCATTCCGAGTTCGGCGCACGAACTTCGGCAGGCCAACGCCCGAAGGCTATAGCTCACCCCTTTTATGGGCATTTTTCCGCTGGACGAACTTGGCGCCCAGGGGTTCGACTGCTCTTTTTTGGGCGCGGCTGTGCCCGCGGCCTATTTTTGTCACCGGGAGGGGGTCGGCAAAGTTTCGACCCATTCCCAGTCCAGCCGACGCAGTTCGCCCGCCCCACGCCCCAAGGCTATAGCCCACCCCTTTTTTGCGCATTTTTCGGCAGGACGAACATGGCGCCAAGGGGTTCGGCTGTTCTTTTTTGGGCGCGGCTGTGCCCGCGGCCTATTTTTGTCGCAGGGAGGGGGTGGGAAAAGTCTCGGCCAATTCCGAGTCCGGCGGACGAAGTTCGCCAGCCCCACGCCCCAAGGCTATAGCCCACTCGTTTTTTGGGCATTTTTCCGCAGGACGAACTTGGCGCCAAGGGGTTCGGCTGCTCTTTTTTGTCCGCGGCTGTGCCCGCGGCCTATTTTTGTCTAGGGGATGGGGTGGGGAAAGTCTCGGCCAATTCCGAGTCCGGTGGACGAATTTCGCCAGCCCCACGCCCCAAGGCTAGATCCCACCCCTTTTTTGGGAATTTTTCCGCAGGACGAACTTGGCGCCAAGGGGTTCGGCTGCTCTTTTTTGGGCGCGGCTGTGCCCGCGCCCTCTTTTTCTCGCGGGGAGGGGGTGGGAAAAGTCTCGGCCCATTCCGAGTTCGGCGCACGAACTTCGGCAGGCCCACGCCCAAAGGCTATAGCTCACCCCTTTTACGGGCATTCTTCTGTAGGACGAACTTGGCGCCCAGGGGTTCGACTGCTCTTTTTCGGGCGCGGCTGTGCCCGCGGCCTATTTTTTTCTCGGGGATGGGGTGGGGAAAGTCTCGGCCCATTCCTAGTCCGGCGGACGAAGTTCGCCCGCCCCACGCCCCAAGGCTATAGCCCACCCCTTTTTTGGGCATTTTTCCGCAGGACGAACTTGGCGCCAAGGGGTTCGGCTGCTCTTTTTTGGGCGCGGCTGTGCCCGCGCCCTCTTTTTCTCGCGGGGAGGGGGTGGGAAAAGTCTCGGCCCATTCCGAGTTCGGCGCACGAACTTCGGCAGGCCCACTCCCAAAGGCTATAGCTCACCCCTTTTACGGGCATTCTTCTGCAGGACGAACTTGGCGCCCAGGGGTTCGACTGCTCTTTTTTGGGCGCGGCTGTGCCCGCAGCCTATTTTTGGTGCGGGGAGGGGGTGGGCAAAGTCTCGGCCCATTCCGATGAAGGTGGATGAACTTTGCCGGCCCCACGCCCAAAGGCTATAGCACACCCCTTTTTTGGGCATTTTTCCGCAGGATGAACTTGGCGCCAAGGGGTACGGCTGCTCTTTTTTGTGCGCGGCTCTGCCCGCGGCCTATTTTTGTCGCGGGGAAGGGGTAGGCAAACTCTCGTCCCATTCCGAGGAAGGCGGACGATGTTTGCCGTCCCCACGCCCCACGGCTATAGCGCACCCCTTTTTTGGGCATTTTTCCGCAGGACGAACTTGGTGCCAAGGGGTTCGGCTGCTCTTTTTTGGGCGCGGCTGTGCCTGCGGCCTATTTTTGTCGCGGGGAGGGGTTGGTCAATGTCTTGGCCCATTCCGAGTGCGGCGGACGAAGTGTGCGAGCCCCACGCCCCAAGGCTATAGCCCACCCCCTTTTTGGGCATTTTTCCGCAGGACGAACTTGGCGCCAAGGGTTCGGCTGCTCTTTTTTGGGCGTGGTTGTGCCCGCGGCCTAGTTTTGTCGCGGGGAGGGGGTGGCCAATGTCTCGGCCCATTCCGAGTCCGGTGGACGAAGTTTGCCCGCCCCACGCCCCAAGGCTATAGCGCACCCCTTTTTTGGGCATTTTGCCGCAGGACGAACTTGGCGCCAAGGGGTTTGGCTGCTCTTTTTTGGGTGCGGCTGTGCCCGTGGCCTATTTTTGTCGTGGGGAGGGGGTGGGAAAAGTCTCGGCCCATTCCGAGCCCGCCGGACGAAGTTAACCAGCCCCACGCCGCAAGGCTATAGCCCACCCCCATTTTGGGCATTTTTCCGCAGGACGAACTTGGCACCAAGGGGTTCGGCTGCTTTTTTTTGGGTGCGGCTGTGTACGCGGCCTATTTTTGGTGCGGGGAGGGGGTGGGCAAAGTCTCGGCTCATTCCGAGGAAGGCGGATGAACTTTGCCGGCCCCACGCCCATAGGCTATAGCACACCCCTTTTTTGGGCATTATTCCGCAGGACAAACTTGGCGCCAAGGGGTTCGGCTGCGCTTTTATGGCCGCGGCTGTGCCAGCGGCCTTTTCTTGTCACTGGGATGGGCTTGTCAAAGTCTCGGCCCATTCCGAGAAAGCCGGACGAAGTTCGCCAGCCCCATGCCCCAAGGCTATAGCCCGCCCCCTTTTTGGGCATTTTTCCGCAGGACGAAGTTGGCGCCAAGGGGTTTGGCTGCTCTTTTTTGGGTGTGGCTGTGCCCGTGGCCTATTTTTGTCGTGGGGAGGGGGTGGGAAAAGTCTCGGCCCATTCCGAGCCCGCCGGACGAAGTTAACCAGCCCCACGCCCCAAGGCTATAGCCCACCCCCATTTTGGGCATTTTTCCGCAGGACGAACTTGGCACCAAGGGGTTCGGCTGCTTTTTTTTGGGTGCGGCTGTGTACGCGGCCTATTTTTGGTGCGGGGAGGGGGTGGGCAAAGTCTCGGCTCATTCCGAGGAAGGCGGATGAACTTTGCCAGCCCCACGCCCATAGGCTATAGCACACCCCTTTTTTGGGCATTATTCCGCAGGACAAACTTGGCGCCAAGGGGTTCGGCTGCGCTTTTATGGCCGCGGCTGTGCCCGCGGCCTTTTCTTGTCACTGGGATGGGCTTGTCAAAGTCTCGGCCCATTCCGAGAAAGCCGGACGAAGTTCGCCAGCCCCATGCCCCAAGGCTATAGCCCGCCCCCTTTTTGGGCATTTTTCCGCAGGACGAAGTTGGCGCCAAGGCGCTCAGCTGCTCATTTTTGGACACGGCTGTGCCCGCGGCCTATTTTTGTTGCCGGGAGTGGGTGGTCAAAATCTTGGCCCATTCCGAGTCCGGCGGACGAAGTTCGTCCGCCCCACGCCCCAAGGCTATAGCCCACCCTTTTTTGGGCATTTTTCCGCAGGACGAACTTGGTGCCAAGGGGCTCGGCTGCTCTTTTTTGGGCGTGGCTGTGCCCGCGGCCTATTTTGTCGCGGGGAGGGGGTGGCCAAAGTCTCGGCCCATTCCGAGTCCGGTGGACGAAGTTCGCCCGCCCCACGCCCCAAGGCTAGAGCGCACCCCTTTTTTGGGCATTTTGCCGCAGGACGAACTTGGCGCCAAGGGGTTTGGCTGCTCTTTTTTGGGTGCGGCTGTGCCCGTGGCCTGATTTTGTCACGGGGAGGGGGTGGGAAAAGTCTCGGCCCATTCCGAGCCCGCCGGACGAAGTTAACCAGCCCCACGCCCCAAGGCTATAGCCCACCCCCATTTTGGGCATTTTTCCGTAGGACGAACTTGGCGCCAAGGGGTTCGGCTGCTTTTTTTTGGGTCCGGCTGTGTACGCGGCCTATTTTTGGTGCGGGGAGGGGGTGGGCAAAGTCTCGGCTCATTCCGAGGAAGGCGGATGAACTTTGCCGGCCCCACGCCCATAGGCTATAGCACACCCCTTTTTTGGGCATTATTCCGCAGGACGAACTTGGTGCCAAGGGGTTCGGCTGCGCTTTTATGGCCGCGGCTGTGCCCGCGGCCTTTTCTTGTCGCTGGAAGGGGTTTGTCAAAGTCTCGGCCCATTCCGAGAAAGCCGGACGAAGTTCGCCTGCCCCATGCCCCAAGGCTACAGCCCGCCCCCTTTTTGGGCATTTTTCCGCAGGACGAAGTTGGCACCAAGGGGCTCGGCTGCTCATTTTTGGACACGGCTGTGCCCGCGGCCTATTTTTGTTGCCGGGAGTGGGTGGTCAAAATCTCGGCCTATTCCGAGTCCGGCGGACGAAGTTCGCCCGCCCCACGCCCCAAGGCTATAGCCCACCCCTTTTTTGGGCATTTTTCCGCAGGACGAACTTGGTGCCAAGGGGCTCGGCTGCTCTTTTTTGGGTGCGGCTGTGCCCGCGGCCTATTTGTATCGCGGGGAGGGGGTGGGAAAAGTCTCGGCCCATTCCGAGCCCGCCGGACGAAGTTAACCAGCCCCACACCCCAAGGCTATAGCCCACCCCCATTTTGGTCATTTTTCCGCAGGACGAACGTGGCGCCAAGGTGTTCGGCTGCTTTTTTTTGGGTTCGGCTGTGCCCGCGGCCTTTTTTTGGTGCGGGGAGGGGGTGGGCAAAGTCTCGGCTCATTCCAAGGTAGGCGGATGAAATTTGCTGGCCCCACGCCCAAAGGCTATAGCACACACCTTTTTTGGGCATTATTCCGCAGGACGAACTTGTCGCCAAGGGGTTCGGCTGCGCTTTTTTGGGCGCAACTGTGCCCGCGGCCTTTTTTTTTTTGCTGGGAGGGGGTGGTCAAAGTTTCAGCCCATTCCGAGTCCGGCGGACGAAGTGCGCCCGCTCCACGCCCCGAGGGAATAGCCCACCCCTTTTTGGGCATTTTTCCGCAGGACGAACTTGGCGCCAAGGGGCTCCGCTGCTCATTTTTGGGCGCGTCGGTGCCCGCGGCCTATTTTTGTCGCGGGGAGGGGGTGGTCAACGT
The DNA here is from genome assembly GCA_029633175.1 of Citrus glauca. Classification (NCBI taxonomy): domain Eukaryota; kingdom Viridiplantae; phylum Streptophyta; class Magnoliopsida; order Sapindales; family Rutaceae; genus Citrus; species Citrus glauca. The sequence goes on from JAQOOD010000058.1 coordinate 176,688, forward strand.
CTCGGCCAATTCCGAATCCGGCGGACGAAGTGCGCCAGCCCCACGCCCCAAGCCTATAGCCCACCCCCTTTTTGGGCATTTTTCCGCAGGACGAACTTGGCGCCAAGGGGCTCCGCTGCTCTTTTTTGGGCGCGGCTGTGCCCGTAGCCTATTTTTGGCACGGGGAGGAGGCGGCAAAAGTCTCGGCCCATTCCGAGAAAGGCGGACGAAGATCGCCAGCCCCACGCCCCAAGGCTATAGCCCACCCCCTTTTTGGGCATTTTTCCGCAGGACGAACTTGGCGCCAAGGGGCTCGGCTGCTCTTTTTTGGGCTCGGCTGTGCCGGTAGCTTATTTTTAGCGCGGTGAGGGGGTCGGCAAAGTCTATGCCGATTCTGAGTCCGGCAGACGAAGTTCGCCCGCGCTACGCCCCAAGGCTATAGCCCACCCCTTTTTTGGGCATTTTTCCGCAGGACGAACTTGGCGCCAAGGGGCTCGGCTGTTCTTTTTTGGGCGCGGCTGTGCCCGCGGCCTATTTTTTTCGCGGGGAGGGGTGGGAAAGTCTCGGCTCATTCTGAGTCCGGCGGACAAAGTTCGCCCGCCCCAGGCCCCAAGGCTATAGCCCACCCCTTTTTTGGGCATTTTTCCGCAGGACGTACTTGGCGCTAAGGGGCTCGGCTGCTCTTTTTTGGGCGCGGCTATGGCCGCGGCCAATTTTTGCCGCGGGGTGGGGGAGGGAAAAGTCTCGGCCCATTCCGAGCCTAGCGGACGAAGTTAACCATCCCCACGCCCCAAGGCTATAGCCCACCCCCATTTTGGGCATTTTTCCGCAGGACGAACTTGGCGCCAAGGGGTTCGGCTGCTCTTTTCTGTTTGGGGCTGTGTCCGCGGCCTTTTTTTGGTGCGGGGAGGGGGTGGGCAAATTCTCGGCTCATTCCGAGGAAGGCGGATGAACTTTGCCGGCCCCACGCCCAAAGGCTATAGCACACCCCTTTTTTGGGCATTTCTCAGCAGGACGAACTTGGTGCCAAGGGGTTCGGCTGCTCTTTTTTGGGCGCGGCTGTGCCCGTGGCCTATTTTTGTCCCGGGTAGGGGGTGGGAAAAGTCTCGGCCCATTCCGAGTCCAGCAGACGAACTTTGCCGGCCCCACGCCCCAAGGCTATAGCACAACCCTTTTTTGGGCATTTCTCCGCAGGACGAACTTGGTGACAAGGGGTTCGGCTGCTCTTTTTTGGGCGTGGCTGAGCCCGCGGCCTATTTTTTTCGCGGGGAGCGGGTTGGGGAAAGTCTCGGCCCGTTCCGAGGAAGGCGGACGAAGTTCGCCAGCCCCACGCCCCAAGGCTATAGCCCACCCCTTTTTTGGGCATTTTTCGGCTGGACGAACTTGGCGCCAAGGGGTTCGGCTGCTCTTTTTAGGGTGCGGCTGTGCCCGTGGCCTATTTTTGTACCGGGGAGGGGGTGGGAAAAGTCTCGGCCCATTCCGAGTCCAGCGGACGAACTTTGCCGGCCCCACGCCCCAAGGCTATAGCACACCCCTTTTTTGGGCATTTCTCCGCAGGACGAACTTGGTGCCAAGGGGTTCGGCTGCTCTTTTAAGGGCGCGGCTGAGCCCGCGGCCTATTTTGGTGCGGGGAGGGGGTCACCAAAGTCTCGGCCCATTCCGAGTCCAGCGGACGAACTTTGCCGGCCCCACGCCCCAAGGCTATAGCACACCCCTTTTTTGGGCATTTCTCCGCAGGACGAACTTGGTGCCAAGGGGTTCGGCTGCTCTTTTAAGGGCGCGGCTGAGCCCGCGGCCTATTTTGGTGCGGGGAGGGGGTCACCAAAGTCTCGCCCCATTCCGAGGAAGGCGGATGAACTTTGCCGGCCCCACGCCCAAAGGGTAGAGCACACCCCTTTTTTGGGTATTTCTCCACAGGATGAACTTGGTGCCAAGGGGTTCGGCTGCTCTTTTTTCGGCGCGGCTGAGGCCGCGGCCTATTTTTGGTGTGGGGACGGGGTGGCCAAAGTCTCGGCCCATTCCGAGGAAGGCGGATGAACTTTGCCGGCCCCACGCCCAAAGGGTAGAGCACACCCCTTTTTGGGGCATTTTTCCGCAGGACGAACTTGGCGCCAAGGGGTTCGGCAGCTCCTTTTTGGACGCGGCTGTACCCACGGCCTATTTTTGTCGCGGGGAGTGGGTTGGGCAAAGTCTCGGCGCATTCCGAGGAAAGCGGACGAAGTTCGCCAGCCCCACTCCCCAAGGCTATAGCCCACCCCTTTTTTGGGCATTTTTCCGCTGGACGAACTTGGCGCCTAGGGGTTCGGCTGCTCTTTTTAGGGCGCGGCTGTGCCCGTGGCCTATTTTTGTCACGGGGAGGGGGTTGGGCAAAGTCTCGGTGCATTGCGAGGAAGGCGGACGAAGTTCGCCAGCCTCACGCCCCAAGGCTATAGTCCACCCCTTTTTTGGGTATTTTTCCGCAGGACGAACTTGGCGCCAAGGGGGTTCGGCTGCTCTTTTGTGGGCGTGGCTGTGCCCGCGGCTTATTTTTGTCGTTGGGAGGGGGTTGGGCAAAGTCTCGGCCCATTCCGAGGAAGGCGGACGAAGTTCACCAGCCCCACGCCCCAAGGCTATAGCCCACCCCTTTTTTGGGCATTTTTCCGCTGGACGAACTTGGCGGCAAGGGGTTCGGCTGCTCTTTTTTGGGCGCGGCTGTGCCCGCAGCCTGTTTTTGTCACGGCGAGGGGGTGAGAAAAGTCTCGGCCCGTTCTGAGTCCGACGGACGAACTTTGGCAGCCCCACGCCCCAAGGCTATAGGCCACCCTCTTTTTGGGCATTTTTCCGCAGGACGAACTTGGAGCCAAGGGGTTCGGCTGCTCTTTTTTGCACGCGGCTGTGCCCGCGGCCTATTTTTGTTGCGGGGAGGGGGTGAGAAAAGTCTCCGCCCATTCCGAGTCCGGCGGACGAACTTCGGCCGCCCCACGCCCCTAGGCTATAGCACACCCCTTTTTTGGGCATTTTCCCACAGGACGAACTTGGCGCCAAGGGGATCGGCTGCTCTTTTTTGGGCGCGGCTGTGGTCGCGGGCTATTTTTGTCGCGGGGAGGGGGTGGGAAAAGTCTTGGCCCGTTCTGAGTCCGGCGGACGAAGTGCGCCCGCCTCACGCCCCAAGGCTATAGCCCACCCCTTTTTTGGGCATTTTTCCGCAGGAAGAACTTGGCGCCAAGTGGTTCGGCTGCTCTTTTTTGGGCGCGGCTGTCCCCGTGGCCTATTTTTGTTGAGGGAAGTGAGTGGGCAAAGTCTCGGCGCATTCCGAGTCCGGCAAACGAAGTTCGCCCGCCCCACGCCCCAAGGCTATTGCCCATCCTTTTTTTGGGCATTTTTCCGAAAAACGAACTTGGTGCCAAGGGGTTCGGCTGCTCCTTTTTGGGCGCGGCGGTTCCCGCGGTCTATTTTTGTCTCGGGGAGGGGGTGGGGAAAGTCTCGGCCCATTCCGAGTCCGGCAGACGAAGTTCGCCCGCCCCACGCCCCAAGGCTATAGCCCACCCCTTTTTTGGGCATTTTTCCGCAGGACGAACTTGGCGCCAAGGGGTTCGGCTGCTCGTTTTTGGGCGCGGCTGTCCCCGCGTCCTATTTTTGTCACGGGGATGGGGTGGCCAAAGTCTCGGCGCATTCCGAGTCCGGCAGACGAAGTTCGCCCGCCCCACGCCCCAAGGCTATTGCCCATCCCCTTTTTGGGCATTTTTCCGAAAAACGAACTTGGTGCCAAGGGGTTCGGCTGCTCTTTTTTGGGCGCGGCGGTTCCCGCGGTCTATTTTTTGTCTCGGGGAGGGGGTGGGCAAAGTCTCGGCCCATTCCGAGGAAGGCGGACGAAGTTCGCCAGCCCCACGCCCCAAGGCTATAGCACACCCCTTTCTTGGGCATTTTTCCGCAGGTCAAACTTGGTGCCAAGGGGTTCGGCTGCTCTTATTTGGGTACGGCTGTGCCCGCGGCCTATTTTTGTCCCGGGGAGGGGATGGGCAAAGTCTCGGTCCATTCCGAGTCCGGCGGACGAAGTTCGCCAGCCCCACGCCCCAAGGCTAAAGCCCACCCCTTTTTTGGGCATTTTTCCGCAGGACGAACTTGTCGCCAAGGGCTTCGGCTGCTCTTTTTTGGGCGCGGCTGTGCCCGCGGCCTATTTTTGTTGTGGGGAGTGGGTGGCCAAAGTCTCGGCCCATTCCGAGTCCGGCAGACGAAGTTCGCCCGCCCCACGCCCCAAGGCTATTGCCCATCCCCTTTTTTGGCATTTTTCCGAAAAACGAACTTCGTGCCAAGGGGGTCGGCTGCTCTTTTTTTTGCGCGGCGGTTCCCGTGGTCTATTTTTGTCTCGGGGAGGGGGTGGGCAAAGTCTCGGCCCATTCCGAGGAAGGCGGACGAAGTGCGGCAGCCCCACGCCCCAAGGCTATAGCACACCCCTTTTTTGAGCATTTTTCCGTAGGACGAACTTGGTGCCAAGTAGGGATGGCAATGGGCACCGCCCGCAGCGGGTTTGCCATTACCAAACCCAAACCCGCATAAAATTTAAATTACCAAACCCACCCGCAACCGCGGCGGGTTTTAATTTTTTTAAGAAAACCCACCCGCAACGGGTTTGGACAATTACCAAACCCGCAATGGTACCCAGCGGGATTTTACATTTAAAATTACTAATATTTAATATATAAATTTATAATAATAACCTCAATTTCTACATAACATACTCAATTTTATATTTAACCAATGCAAATGAAAAATGAAAATTTCAACATCAATCCAACACATTCTCAAATTTAAGTATAAATTATACAAATTCATTTAAAAAATATAAATTAGTATCTAAAAATAACAATTACATCATCATTTAAAATAAACTCCAAGAGAAGATACTTCATTTCATTCACCACAACAAGCACCCATCCAACACGATGCCTACAATAATAATTAGTATTCTTATTTTCAAATACTAATTTGGAGAAAAAAATTATATTAATGAAATAATCCATGTACTAAGTTAAAGAAAAATAATATATACAAAATTATAATAAGTATATAACAATCCATGAATTAAGTTAAAGAAACTTAATTCTTTTATATATATGTTTTAAATTAAAATTTTGTATAATTGTATAATTTTTATATATGCTTTAAATTAAAAATTTTTAATTAAAATTAAATTAAAAATATTTAAAAAAATAGTGCGGGTTTGACGGATATCCATGCGGGTATCCGTCGGGTTTAAAGTCATTACCAAACCCACCCGCATCCATGTGCGGGTTTTAATTTATAACATTAAACCCACCCGCAGCGGATAAAATTACCCGCAGCGGGCGGGTTTTAGCAGGTGGGTTTGAGTGGGTTTGCGGGTTTACGGGTATAATTGCCATCCCTAGTGCTAAGGGGTTCGGCTGCTCTTATTTGGGCGCGGCTGTGCCCGCAGCCTATTTTTGTCCCCGGGAGGGGATGGGCAAAGTCTCAGTCCATTCCAAGTCCTGCGGACGAAGTTCGCCTGCCCCACGCCCCAAGGCTAAAGCCCACCCCTTTTTTGCGCATTTTTCTGCAGGACGAACTTGGCGCCAAGGGGTTTGGCTGCCCTTTTTTGGGCGGGGCTGTGTCCGCGGCTTATTTTTTTCGCGGAGAGGGGGTGGGGAAAGTCTCGGCCCATTCCGAGTCCGGCGGACGAATTTCGCCCGCCCCACGCCCCAAGGCTACAACCCACCCCCTTTTTTGGGCACTTTTCCGCAGGACGAACTTGGCGCCAAGGGGTTCAGCTGCTCTTTTTTGAACGCGGCTGTGCCCGCGGCCTATTTTTGTCGTGGGGAGGGGGTGAGCAAAGTCTCGGCCCATTCCGAGGAAGGCGGACGAAGATCACCAGCCCCACGCCCCAACGTTATAGCCCACCCCTTTTTGGGCCATTTTTCCGCAGGACCAACTTTGCGCCAAGGGGTTCGGCTGCTCTTTTTTGGACGCGGTTGTGCCCGCGGCCTATTTTTGTCATGGGGTGGGGGTGGCCAAAGTCTCGGTCCATTCCGAGTCTGGCGGATGAAGTTCGCCAGCCCCACGCCCCATGGCTATAGCCCACCCCTTTTTTGGGCATTTTTCCGCAGGACGAACTTGGCGCCAAGGGGTTCAGCTGATCTTTTTTGGGCGCGGCTGTGCCCGCAGCCTATTTTTGTTGCGCGGAGGGAGTGGCCAAAGTCTCGGCCCGTTGCGAGTCCGGCGGACGAAGTTCGCCCGCCCCACACCCCAAGGCTATAGCCCACCCCTTTTTTGGGCATTTTTCCGCAGGACGAACTTGGCGCCAAGGTGTTCGGCTGCTCTTTTTTGGGCGCGGCTATGCTCGCGGCCAATTTTTGTCGCGGGGAGGGGGTGGGAAAAGTCTCGGCCCATTCTGAGTCCGGCGGACGAACTTTGCCGGCCCCACGCCCCAAGGCTATAGCCCACCCGTTTTTTGGGCATTTTTCCGCAGGACGAACTTGGTGCCAAGGGGTTCGGCTGCCCTTTTTTGGGCGCGGCTGTGCCCGCAGCCTATTCTTGTCGTGGGGAGGGGGTGGGCAAAGTCTCGGCCCATTCCGAGTCCGGCGGACGAAGTTCGCCCGCACCACGCCCCAAGGCTATAGCCCAACCCTTTTTTGGGCATTTTTCCGCAGGACGAACTTGGCGCCAAGGGGTTAGGCTGCTCTTTTTTGGGCGCGGCTGTGCCCGCGGCCTATTTTCGTTGGGGGAGGAGGTGGGAAAATTCTCGGCCCATTCTGAGTCCGGCGGACGAACTTCAGCAGCCCCACGGCCCAAGGCTATAGCACACCCCTTTTTTGGGCATTTTTCTGCAGGACGAACTCGGCGCCAAGGGGTTCGGCTGCTCTTTTTTGGGCGCGGCTGTGCCCGCGGCCTATTTTTTGCGCGGGGAGGGGGTGGTCAAAGGCTCGGCCCATTCCGAGTCCGGCGGACGAACTCATGCAGCCCCACGCCCCAAGGCTATACCACACCTCTTTTTTAGGCATTTTTCTGCCGGACGAACTTGGCGCCAAGGGGTCCGACAGCTATTTTTTGGGCTCGGCTGTGCCCGCGGCCTATTTTTGGCGCGGCGAGGGGGTGGGCAAAGTCTCGGCCCATTCTGAGTTTGGCGGACGAACTTTGCCGGCCCCACGCCCAAAGGCTATAGCACACCCCTTCTTTGGGCATTTTTCCGCAGGACAAACCTGGAGCCAAGGGGTTCGGCCGCTCTTTTTTGGGCGCGGCTGTGCCCGTAGCCTATTCTTGTCGTGGGGAGGGGGTGGGCAAAGTCTCGGCCCTTTCCGAGTCCGGCGGACGAAGTTCGCCAGCCCCACGCCTCAAGGCTATAGCCCACCCCTTTTTTGGGCATTTTTCCGCAGGACGAACTTGGCTCCAAGGGGTTCGGCTGCTGTTTTCTGGGTGCGGCCGTGCCCGTGGCCTATTTTTGGCACGGGGAGGGGGTGGCCAAAGTCTCGGCCCATTCCGAGGAAGGCGGATGAACTTTTCCGTCCCCACGCCCAAAAGCTATAGCACACCCTTTTTTTGGGCATTTTTCCGCAGGACGAACTTGGCGCCAAGGGGTTCGGCTGCTGTTTTCTGGGTGCGGCCGTGCCCGTGGCCTATTTTTGGCACGGGGAGGGGGTGGCCAAAGTCTCGGCCCATTCCGAGGAAGGCGGATGAACGTTTCCGGCCCCACGCCCAAAAGCTATAGCACACCCGTTTTTTGGGCATTTTTCCGCAGGACGAACTTGGCGCCAAGGGCTTCAGCTGCACTTTTTTGGGTGCGGCTGTACCCGCGGCCTATTTTTGGCGCGGGGAGGGGGTGGGCAAAGTCTCGGCCCATTCCGAGGAAGGCGGATGAACTTTGCCTGCCCCACGCCCAAAGGCTATAGCACACCCCTTTTTTGGGCATTTTTCCGCAGGACGAACTTGGCGCCAAGGGGTTCGGCAGCTCTTTTTTGGGCATGGTTGTGCCCGGGGCCTATTTTTGTCGCGGGGAGGGGGTGGGAAATGTCTTGGTCCATTCCGAGTCCGGCGGACGAAGTTCGCCCGCGCCACGCCCCCAGACTATAGACCACCCCCTTTTTTGGCTTTTTTCCACAGGACGAACTTGGCGCCAAGGGGTTCGGCTGCTCTTTTTTGGGCGAGGATGTGCCTGCGGCCTATTTTTGTCGTGGGGAGGGGGTGGGAAAAGTCTCGGCCCATTCCGAGTCCGGCGGACGAACTTAGCCGGCCCCACGCCCCAAGGCTATAGCACACCACTTGTTTGGGCATTTTTCCGCAGGACGAACATGGCGCCAAGGGGTTCGGCAGCTCTTTTATGGGCGCGGCTGTGCCCACGGCCTATTTTTGTCCAGGGGAGGGGGTGGGCAAAGTCTCGGCCCATTCCGTGGAAGGCGGACGAAGTGCGCCGGCCCCACGCCCAAAGGCTAAGGCCCACCTCTTTTTTGGGCATTTTTCCGCAGGACGAACTCTGCGCCAAGGTGCTCGGCTGCTCTTTTTTGGGCGCGGCGGTGCCCGCGGCCTATTTTTGGTGCGGGCAGGGCGTGGCCAAAGTCTCGGCCCATTCCGAGTCCGGTGGACGAAGTTCGCCAGCACCACGCCCCAAGGCTATAGCCCAGCCCTTTTTTGGGCATTTTTCCGCAGGACGAACATGGCGCCAAGGGGTTCGGCTGCTCTTTTTTGGGCGCGGCTGTGCCCGCGGCCTATTTTTGTCACGGGGAGGAGGTGGCCAAAGTCTCGACCCATTGCAAGGAAGGCGGACGAAGTGCGCCAGCCCCACGCCCCAAGGCTATAGCCCACCCCTTTTTTGGGTATTTTTCCGCCGGACGAACTTGGCGCCCAGGGGTTCGGCTGCTCTTTTTAGGGCGTAGCTGTGCCCGCGGCCTATTTTTGTCACGGGGAGGGGGTGGGAATAGTCTTGCCCCATTCCGAGTCCGGCGGACGAACTTTGCCGGCCCCACGCCCCAAGGCTATAGCACACCCCTTTATTAGGCATTTCTCCGCAGGAGGAACTTGGCGCCAAGGGCTTCGGCTGCTCTTTTTTGGGCGCGGCTGTGCCCGCGGCCTATTTTTGTCGCGGGGAGGGGGTGGGCAAAGTCTCGGCCCATTCCGCGTCCGGCAGACGAACTTCGCCAGCCCCACGCCCCAAGGCTATAGCCCACCCCTTTTTTGGGCATTTTTCCGCAGGACGAACTTGGCGCCCCAGCCTTCGGGCGCTCGTTTTGGGGCGCGGCTGTGCCCGGGGCCTCTTTTTGGCACACGGAGGGGCCTCGCAAAGTCTCGCCCTATTCCGAGTCCAGCGGACGAAGTTGGCCCACCCCACACCCCAAGGCTATGGCCCACCCCAAACCCCAAGTCTATAGCCCACCCAATTTTTGGGCATTTTTCCGCAGGACGAACTTGGCGCCCCAGCCTTCGGGCGCTCGTTTTGGGGCGCGGCTGTGCCCGGGGCCTGTTTTTGGCACACGGAGGGGCCTCGCAAAGTCTCGCCCCATTCCGAGTCCGGCGGACGAAGTTGGCCCACCCCACACCCCAAGGCTATAGCCCACCCAATTTTTGTGTCATTTTTCCGCAGGACGAACTTGGCGCCCCAGCCTTCGGGTGCTCGTTTTGGGGCGCGGCTGTGCCCGGGGCCTCTTTTTGGGACACGGAGGGGCCTCGCAAAGTCTCGCCCTATTCCGAGTCCGGCGGACGAAGTTGGCCCACCCCACACCCCAAGGCTATGGCCCACCCCACACCCCAAGTCTATAGCCCACCCAATTTTTGGGCATTTTTCCGCAGGACGAACTTGGCGCCCCAGCCTTCGGGCGCTCGTTTTGGGGCGCGGCTGTGCCCGGGGCCTGTTTTTGGCACACGGAGGGGCCTCGCAAAGTCTCGCCCCATTCCGAGTCCGGCGGACGAAGTTGGCCCACCCCACACCCCAAGGATAGCCCACCCAATTTTTGGGCATTTTTCCGCAGGACGAACTTGGCGCCCCAGCCTTCGGGCGCTCGTTTTGGGGCGCGGCTGTGCCCGGGGCCTGTTTTTGGCACACGGAGGGGCCTCGCAAAGTCTCGCCCCATTCCGAGTCCGGCGGACGAAGTTGGCCCACCCCACACCCCAAGGCTATAGCCCACCCAATTTTTGGGCATTTTTCCGCAGCACGAACTTGGCGCCCCAGCCTTCGGGCGCTCGTTTTGGGGCGCGGCTGTGCCCGGGGCCTGTTTTTGGCACACGGAGGGACCTCGCAAAGTCTCGCCCCATTCCGAGTCCGGCGGACGAAGTTGGCCCACCCCACACCCCAAGGCTATAGCCCACCCCACACCCCAAGTTTATAGCCCACCCAATTTTTGGGCATTTTTTCGCAGGACGAACTTGGCGCCCCAGCCTTCGGGCGCTCGTTTTGGGGCGCGGCTGTGCCCGGGGCCTGTTTTTGGCACACGGAGGGGCCTCGCAAAGTCTCGCCCCATTCCGAGTCCGGCGGACGAAGTATGCCCACCCCACACCCCAAGGCTATAGCCCACCCAATTTTTGGGCATTTTTCCGCAGGACGAACTTGGCGCCCCAGCCTTCGGGCGCTCGTTTTGGGGCGCGGCTGTGCTCGGGGCCTGTTTTTGGCACACGGAGGGGCCTCGCAAAGTCTCGCCCCATTCCGAGTCCGGCGGACGAAGTTGGCCCACCCCACACCCCAAGGCTATAGCCCACCCAATTTTTGGGCATTTTTCCGCAGGACGAACTTGGCGCCCCAGCCTTCGGGCGCTCGTTTTGGGGCGTGGCTGTGCCCGGGGCCTGTTTTTGGCACACGGAGGGGCCTCGCAAAGTCTCGCCCCATTCCGAGTCCGGCGGACGAAGTATGCCCACCCCACACCCCAAGGCTATAGCCCACCCAATTTTTGGGCATTTTTCCGCAGGACGAACTTGGCGCCCCAGCCCTCGGGCGCTCGTTTTGGGGCGCGGCTGTGCCCGGGGCCTGTTTTTGGCACACGGAGGGGCCTCGCAAAGTCTCGCCGCATTCCGAGTCCGGCGGACGAAGTTGGCCCACCCCACACCCCAAGGCTATAGCCCACCCAATTTTTGGGCTTTTTTCCGCAGGACGAACTTGGCGCCCCAGCCATCGGGCGCTCGTTTTGGGGCGCGGCTGTGCCCGGGGCCTGTTTTTGGCACACGGAGGGGCCTCGCAAAGTCTCGCCCCATTCCGAGTCCGGCGGACGAAGTTGGCCCACCCCACACCCCAAGGCTATAGCCCACCCAATTTTTGGGCATTTTTCCACAGGGCGAACTTGGCGCCCCAGCCCTCGGGCGTTCGTTTTGGGGCGCGGCTGTGCCCGGGGCCTGTTTTTTGCACACGGAGGGGCCTCGCAAAGTCTCGCCGCATTCCGAGTCCAGCGGACGAAGTTGGCCCACCCCACACCCCAAGGCTATAGCCCACCCAATTTTTGGGCATTTTTCCGCAGGACGAACTTGGCGCCCCAGCCCTCGAGCGCTCGTTTTGGGGCGCGGCTGTGCCCGGGGCCTGTTTTTGGCACACTGAGGGGCCTCGCAAAGTCTCGCCCCATTCCGAGTCCGGCGGACGAAGTTGGCCCACCCCACACCCCAAGGCTATAGCCCACCCAATTTTTGGGCATTTTTCCGCAGGACGAACTTGGCGCCCCAGCCTTCGGGCGCTCGTTTTGGGGCGCGGCTGTGCCCGGGGCCTGTTTTTGGCACACGGAGGGGCCTCGCAAAGTCTCGCCACATTCCGAGTCCGGCGGACGAAGTTGGCCCACCCCACACCCCAAGGCTATAGCCCACCCAATTTTTGGGCATTTTTCCGCAGGACGAACTTGGCGCCCCAGCCTTCGGGCGCTCGTTTTGGGGCGCGGCTGTGCCCGGGGCCTCTTTTTGGCACACGGAGGGGCCTCGCAAAGTCTCGCCCCATTCCGAGTCCGGCGGACGAAGTTGGCCCACCCCACACCCCAAGGCTATGGCCCACCCCACACCCCAAGTTTATAGCCCACCCAATTTTTGGGCATTTTTCCGCAGGACGAACTTGGCGCCCCAGCCTTCGGGCGCTCGTTTTGGGGCGCGGCTGTGCCCGGGGCTTGTTTTTGGCACACGGAGGGGCCTCGCAAAGTCTCGCCCCATTCCGAGTCCGGCGGACGAAGTTGGCCCACCCCACACCCCAAGGCTATAGCCCACCCAATTTTTGGGCATTTTTCCGCAGGACGAACTTGGCGCCCCAGCCTTCGGGCGCTCGTTTTGGTGCGCGGCTGTGTCCGGGGCCTGTTTTTGGCACACGGAGGGGCCTCGCAAAGTCTCGCCCCATTCCGAGTCCGGCGGACGAAGTTGGCCCACCCCACACCCCAAGGCTATAGCCCACCCAATTTTTGGGCATTTTTCCGCAGGACGAACTTGGCGCCCCAGCCCTCGGGCGCTCGTTTTGGGGCGCGGCTGTGCCCGGGGCCTGTTTTTGGCACACGGAGGGGCCTTGCAAAGTCTCATTCCGAGTCCGGCGGACGAAGTTGGCCCACCCCACACCCCAAGGCTATAGCCCACCCAATTTTTGGGCATTTTTCCGCAGGACGAACTTGGCGCCCCAGCTTTCGGGCGCTCGTTATGGGGAGCGGCTGTGCCCGGGGCCTGTTTTTGGCACACGGAGGGGCCTCGCAAAGTCTCGCCCCATTCCGAGTCCGGCGGACGAAGTTGGCCCACCCCACACCCCAAGGCTATAGCCCACCCAATTTTTGGGCATTTTTCCGCAGGACGAACTTGGCGCCCCAGCCTTCGGGCGCTCGTTTTGGGGCGCGGCTGTGCCCGGGGCCTGTTTTTGGCACACGGAGGGGCCTCGCAAAGTCTAGCCACATTCCGAGTCCGGCGGACGAAGTTGGCCCACCCCACACCCCAAGGCTATAGCCCACCCAATTTTTGGGCATTTTTCCGCAGGACGAACTAGGCGCCCCAGCCTTCGGGCGCTCGTTTTGGGGCGCGGCTGTGCCCGGGGCCTGTTTTTGGCACACGGAGGGGCCTCGCAAAGTCTCGCCCCATTCCGAGTCCGCCGGAAGAAGTTGGCCCACCCCACACCCCAAGGCTATAGCCCACCCACTTTTTGGGCATTTTTCCGCTGCACGAACTTGGCGCCCCAGCCCTCGGGCGCTCGTTTTGGGGCGCGGCTGTGCCCGGGGCCTGTTTTTGGCACACGGAGGGGCCTCGCAAAGTCTCGCCCCATTCCGAGTCCGCCGGAAGAAGTTGGCCCACCCCACACCCCAAGGCTATAGCCCACCCACTTTTTGGGCATTTTTCCGCTGGACGAACTTGGCGCCCCAGCCGTCGGGCGCTCGTTTTGGGGCGCGGCTGTGCCCGGGGCCTGTTTTTGGCACACGGAGGGGCCTCGCAAAGTCTCGCCCCATTCCGAGTCCGCCGGAAGAAGTTGGCCCACCCCACACCCCAAGGCTATAGCCCACCCACTTTTTGGGCATTTTTCCGCAGGACGAACTTGGCGCCCCAGCCTTCGGGCGCTCGTTATGGGGAGCGGCTGTGCCCGGGGCCTGTTTTTGGCACACGGAGGGGCCTCGCAAAGTCTCGCCCCATTCCGAGTCCGCCGGAAGAAGTTGGCCCACCCCACACCCCAAGGCTATAGCCCACCCACTTTTTGGGCATTTTTCCGCAGGACGAACTTGGCGCCCCAGCCTTCGGGCGCTCGTTATGGGGAGCGGCTGTGCCCGGGGCCTGTTTTTGGCACACGGAGGGGCCTCGCAAAGTCTCGCCCCATTCCGAGTCCGCCGGAAGAAGTTGGCCCACCCCACACCCCAAGGCTATAGCCCACCCACTTTTTGGGCATTTTTCCGCAGGACGAACTTGGCGCCCCAGCCTTCGGGCGCTCGTTATGGGGAGCGGCTGTGCCCGGGGCCTGTTTTTGGCACACGGAGGGGCCTCGCAAAGTCTCGCCCCATTCCGAGTCCGCCGGAAGAAGTTGGCCCACCCCACACCCCAAGGCTATAGCCCACCCACTTTTTGGGCATTTTTCCGCAGGACGAACTTGGCGCCCCAGCCTTCGGGCGCTCGTTATGGGGAGCGGCTGTGCCCGGGGCCTGTTTTTGGCACACGGAGGGGCCTCGCAAAGTCTCGCCCCATTCCGAGTCCGCCGGAAGAAGTTGGCCCACCCCACACCCCAAGGCTATAGCCCACCCACTTTTTGGGCATTTTTCCGCAGGACGAACTTGGCGCCCCAGCCTTCGGGCGCTCGTTATGGGGAGCGGCTGTGCCCGTGGCCTGTTTTTGGCACACGGAGGGGCCTCGCAAAGTCTCGCCCCATTCCGAGTCCGGCGGACGAAGTTGGCCCACCCCACACCCCAAGGCTATAGCCCACCCAATTTTTGGGCATTTTTCCGCAGGACGAACTTGGCGCCCCAGCCTTCGGGCGCTCGTTTTGGGGCGCGGCTGTGCCCGGGGCCTGTTTTTGGCACACGGAGGGGCCTCGCAAAGTCTCGCCACATTCCGAGTCCGGCGGACGAAGTTGGCCCACCCCACACCCCAAGGCTATAGCCCACCCAATTTTTGGGCATTTTTCCGCAGGACGAACTAGGCGCCCCAGCCTTCGGGCGCTCGTTTTGGGGCGCGGCTGTGCCCGGGGCCTGTTTTTGGCACACGGAGGGGCCTCGCAAAGTCTCGCCCCATTCCGAGTCCGCCGGAAGAAGTTGGCCCACCCCACACCCCAAGGCTATAGCCCACCCACTTTTTGGGCATTTTTCCGCTGCACGAACTTGGCGCCCCAGCCCTCGGGCGCTCGTTTTGGGGCGCAGCTGTGCCCGGGGCCTGTTTTTGGCACACGGAGGGGCCTCGCAAAGTCTCATTCCGAGTCCGGCGGACGAAGTTGGCCCACCCCACACCCTAAGGCTATAGCCCACCCAATTTTTGGGCATTTTTCCGCAGGACGAACTTGGCGCCCCAGCCCTCGGGCGCTCGTTTTGGGGCGCGGCTGTGCCCGGGGCCTGTTTTTGGCACACGGAGGGGCCTCGCAAAGTCTCGCCCCATTCCGAGTCCGGCGGACGAAGTTGGCCCACCCCACACCCCAAGGCTATAGCCCACCCAATTTTTGGGCATTTTTCCGCAGGACGAACTTGGCGCCCCAGCCTTCGGGCGCTCGTTATGGGGAGCGGCTGTGCCCGGGGCCTGTTTTTGGCACACGGAGGGGCCTCGCAAAGTCTCGCCCCATTCCGAGTCTGGCGGACGAAGTTGGCCCACCCCACACCCCAAGGCTATAGCCCACCCAATTTTTGGGCATTTTTCCGCAGGACGAACTTGGCGCCCCAGCCTTCGGGCGCTCGTTTTGGGGCGTGGCTGTGCCCGGGGCCTGTTTTTGGCACACGGAGGGGCCTCGCAAAGTCTCGCCCCATTCCAAGTCCGGCGGACGAAGTTGGCCCACCCCACACCCCAAGGCTATAGCCCACCCAATTTTTGGGCATTTTTCCGCAGGACGAATTGGCGCCCCAGCCCTCAGGCGCTCGTTTTGGGGCGCGGCTGTGCCCGGGGCCTGTTTTTGGCACACGGAGGGGCCTCGCAAAGTCTCGCCGCATTCCGAGTCCGGCGGACGAAGTTGGCCCACCCCACACCCCAAGGCTATAGCCCACCCAATTTTTGGGCTTTTTTCCGCAGGACGAACATGGCGCCCCAGCCTTCGGGCGCTCGTTTTGGGGCGCGGCTGTGCCCGGGGCCTGTTTTTGGCACACGGAGGGGCCTCGCAAAGTCTCGCCGCATTCCGAGTCCGGCGGACGAAGTTGTCCCACCCCACACCCCAAGGCTATAGCCCACCCAATTTTTGGGCATTTTTCCGCAGGACGAACTAGGCGCCCCAGCCTTCGGGCGCTCGTTTTGGGGCGCGGCTGTGCCCGGGGCCTGTTTTTGGCACACGGAGGGGCCTCGCAAAGTCTCGCCCCATTCCGAGTCCGCCGGAAGAAGTTGGCCCACTCCACACCCCAAGGCAATAGCCCACCCACTTTTTGGGCATTTTTCCGCTGCACGAACTTGGCGCCCCAGGCCTCGGGCGCTCGTTTTGGGGCGCGGCTGTGCCCGGGGCCTGTTTTTGGCACACGGAGGGGCCTCGCAAAGTCTCATTCCGAGTCCGGCGGACGAAGTTGGCCCACCCCACACCCCAAGGCTATAGCCCACCCAATTTTTGGGCATTTTTCCGCAGGACGAACTTGGCGCCCCAGCCCTCGGGCGCTCGTTTTGGGGCGCGGCTGTGCCCGGGCCCTGTTTTTGGCACACGGAGGGGCCTCGCAAAGTCTCGCCCCATTCCGAGTCCCGCGGACGAAGTTGGCCCACCCCACACCCCAAGGCTATAGCCCACCCAATTTTTGGGCATTTTTCCGCAGGACGAACTTGGCGCCCCAGCCGTCGGGCGCTCGTTATGGGGAGCGGCTGTGCCCGGGGCCTGTTTTTGGCACACGGAGGGGCCTCGCAAAGTCTCGCCCCATTCCGAGTCCGGCGGACGAAGTTGGCCCACCCCACACCCCAAGGCTATAGCCCACCCACTTTTTCGGCATTTTTCCGCAGCACGAACTTGGCGCCCCAGCCCTCGGGCGCTCGTTTTGGGGCGCGGCTGTGCCCGGGGCGTCTTTTTGGCACACGGAGGGGCCTCGCAAAGTCTCATTCCGAGTCCGGCGGACGAAGTTGGCCCACCCCACACCCTAAGGCTATAGCCCACCCAATTTTTGGGCATTTTTCCGCAGGACGAACTTGGCGCCCCAGCCCTCGGGCGCTCGTTTTGGGGCGCGGCTGCGCCCGGGGCCTGTTTTTGGCACACGGAGGGGCCTCGCAAAGTCTCGCCCCATTCCGAGTCCGGCGGACGAAGTTGGCCCACCCCACACCCCAAGGCTATAGCCCACCCAATTTTTGGGCATTTTTCCGCAGGACGAACTTGGCGCCCCAGCCTTCGGGCGCTCGTTATGGGGAGCGGCTGTGCCCGGGGCCTGTTTTTGGCACACGGAGGGGCCTCGCAAAGTCTCGCCCCATTCCGAGTCTGGCGGACGAAGTTGGCCCACCCCACACCCCAAGGCTATAGCCCACCCAATTTTTGGGCATTTTTCCGCAGGACGAACTTGGCGCCCCAGCCTTCGGGCGCTCGTTTTGGGGCGTGGCTGTGCCCGGGGCCTGTTTTTGGCACACGGAGGGGCCTCGCAAAGTCTCGCCCCATTCCAAGTCCGGCGGACGAAGTTGGCCCACCCCACACCCCAAGGCTATAGCCCACCCAATTTTTGGGCATTTTTCCGCAGGACGAATTGGCGCCCCAGCCCTCAGGCGCTCGTTTTGGGGCGCGGCTGTGCCCGGGGCCTGTTTTTGGCACACGGAGGGGCCTCGCAAAGTCTCGCCGCATTCCGAGTCCGGCGGACGAAGTTGGCCCACCCCACACCCCAAGGCTATAGCCCACCCAATTTTTGGGCTTTTTTCCGCAGGACGAACATGGCGCCCCAGCCTTCGGGCGCTCGTTTTGGGGCGCGGCTGTGCCCGGGGCCTGTTTTTGGCACACGGAGGGGCCTCGCAAAGTCTCGCCGCATTCCGAGTCCGGCGGACGAAGTTGTCCCACCCCACACCCCAAGGCTATAGCCCACCCAATTTTTGGGCATTTTTCCGCAGGACGAACTAGGCGCCCCAGCCTTCGGGCGCTCGTTTTGGGGCGCGGCTGTGCCCGGGGCCTGTTTTTGGCACACGGAGGGGCCTCGCAAAGTCTCGCCCCATTCCGAGTCCGCCGGAAGAAGTTGGCCCACTCCACACCCCAAGGCAATAGCCCACCCACTTTTTGGGCATTTTTCCGCTGCACGAACTTGGCGCCCCAGGCCTCGGGCGCTCGTTTTGGGGCGCGGCTGTGCCCGGGGCCTGTTTTTGGCACACGGAGGGGCCTCGCAAAGTCTCATTCCGAGTCCGGCGGACGAAGTTGGCCCACCCCACACCCCAAGGCTATAGCCCACCCAATTTTTGGGCATTTTTCCGCAGGACGAACTTGGCGCCCCAGCCCTCGGGCGCTCGTTTTGGGGCGCGGCTGTGCCCGGGCCCTGTTTTTGGCACACGGAGGGGCCTCGCAAAGTCTCGCCCCATTCCGAGTCCGGCGGACGAAGTTGGCCCACCCCACACCCCAAGGCTATAGCCCACCCAATTTTTGGGCATTTTTCCGCAGGACGAACTTGGCGCCCCAGCCGTCGGGCGCTCGTTATGGGGAGCGGCTGTGCCCGGGGCCTGTTTTTGGCACACGGAGGGGCCTCGCAAAGTCTCGCCCCATTCCGAGTCCGGCGGACGAAGTTGGCCCACCCCACACCCCAAGGCTATAGCCCACCCACTTTTTCGGCATTTTTCCGCAGCACGAACTTGGCGCCCCAGCCCTCGGGCGCTCGTTTTGGGGCGCGGCTGTGCCCGGGGCGTCTTTTTGGCACACGGAGGGGCCTCGCAAAGTCTCGCCCCATTCCGAGTCCGGCGGACGAAGTTGGCCCACCCCACACCCCAAGGCTATGGCCCACCCAATTTTTGGGCATTTTTCCGCAGCACGAATATGGCGCCCCAGCCTTCGGGCGCTCGTTTTGGGGCGCGGCTGTGCCCGGGGCCTGTTTTTGGCACACGGAGGGGCCTCGCAAAGTCTCGCCCCATTCCGAGTCCGGCGGACGAAGTTGGCCCACCCCACACCCCAAGGCTATTGCCCACCCAATTTTTGGGCATTTTTCCGCAGGACGAACTTGGCGCCCCAGCCTTCGGGCGCTCGTTTTGGGGCGCGGCTGTTTCCGGGGCCTGTTTTTGGCACACGGAGGGGCCTCGCAAAGTCTCGCCCCATTCCGAGTCCGGCGGACGAAGTTGGCCCACCCCACACCCCAAGGCTATAGCCCACCCAATTTTTGGGCATTTTTCCGCAGGACGAACTTGGCGCCCCAGCCTTCGGGCGCTCGTTTTGGGGCGCGGCTGTGCCCGGGGCCTGTTTTTGGCACACGGAGGGGCCTCGCAAAGTCTCGCCCCATTCCGAGTCCGGCGGACGAAGTTGGCCCACCCCACACCCCAAGGCTATTGCCCACCCAATTTTTGGGCATTTTTCCGCAGGACGAACTTGGCGCCCCAGCCCTCGGGCGCTCGTTTTGGGGCGCGGCTGTGCCCGGGGCCTGTTTTTGGCACACGGAGGGGCCTCGCAAAGTCTCGCCCCATTCCGAGTCCGGCGGACGAAGTTGGCCCACCCCACACCCCAAGGCTATAGCCCACCCAATTTTTGGGCATTTTTCCGCAGGACAAACTTGGCGCCCCAGCCCTCGGGCGCTCGTTTTGGGGCGCGGCTGTGCCCGGGGCCTGTTTTTCCGCAGGTCGAACATGGCGCCAAGGGGTTCGGCTGTTCTTTTTTGGGCGCGGCTGTGCCCGCGGCCTATTTTTTTCGCGGGGAGGGGGTGGGCAAAGTTTCGGCCCTTTCCCAGTCCGGCGGACGAAGTTCGTCCGCCCCACGCCCCAAGGCTATAGCACACTCCTTTTTTGGGCATTTTTCCGCAGAACGAACTTGGCGCCAAGGGGTTCGGCTGCTCTTTTTTGGGCGCGGCTGTGCCCGCTGCCTATTTTTCTCACCGGGAGGGGGTGGGAAAAGGCTCGGCCAATTCCGAGTCCGGCGGACGAACTTCGGGAACTCCACACCCCAAGGCTATAGCACACCCCTTTTTTGGGCATTTTTCCGCAGGACGAACTTCGCGCAAAGGGGTTCGACTGCTCTTTTTTGGGCGCGGCTGTGTGCGCGGCCTATTTTTGGCGCGGGGAGGGGTGGGTAAAGTCTCGGCCCATTCCGAGGAAGGCGGATGAACTTTGCTGCCCCACGCCCAAAGGCTATAGCACACCCCTTGTTTGGGCATTTTTCCGCAGGACGACTTGGCGCCAAGGGTTTCGGCTGCTCTTTTTTGGGCACGGCCGTGCCTGCGGCCTCTTTTTGTCTCAGGCAGGGGGTGGGCAAAGTCTCAGCCCATTCTGAGTCCGGCGGATGAAGTTCGCCCGCCCCACGCCCCAAGGCTATAGCCCACCCCTTTTTTTGCATTTTTCCGTAGGACGAAACTGGCGCAAAGGGGTTCGCCTGCTCTTTTTTGGGCGCGGCTGAGCCCGCGGCCTATTTTCATCACGGGGAGGGGGTGGGAAAAGTCTCGGCCCATTCCGAGCCCGGCGGACGAACTTCGGCAGCCCCACGCCCCAAGGCTATAGCCCACCCCTTTTACGGGCATTTTTCCGCAGGACGAACTTGGCGCCCTGGGGTTCGACTGCTCTTTTTTGGTCGCGGCTGCGCCCGCGGCCTATTTTTGGTGCGGGGAGGGGGCGGGCAAAGTCTCGGCCCATTCCGAGGAAGGCGGATGAACATTGCCAGCCCCACGCCCAAAGCCTATAGCACACCCCTTTTTTGGGCATTTTTCCGCGGGACGAACTTGTCGCCAAGCGGTTCAGCTGCTCATTTTTTGCCGCGGCTGCGCCCGCGGCCTATTTTTGTCGCGGGAAGGGGGTGGGCAAAGTCTCGGCCCATTCTGAGGGAGGCGGACGATTTTCGCTGGGACCACGCCCCATGGCTATAGCCCACCCCTTTTTTGGGCATTTTTCCGCAGGACGAACTTGGCGCCAAGGGGTTCGGCTGCTCTTTTTTCGGCGCGGCTGTGCCCGCGGCCTATTTTTGTCGTGGGGAGGGGGTGGGAAAAGTCTCGGCCCATTCCGAGTGCGGCGGACGAAGTTCGCTGGGACCACGCCCCACGGCTATAGCGCACCCCTTTTTTGGGCATTTTTCCGCAGGACGAACTGGGCCCCAAGGGGTTCGGCTGCTCTTTTTTGGGTGCGGCTGTGCCCGCGGCCTATTTTTGTCGTGGGGAGGGGGTTGGCAAAGTCTCGTCCCATTCTGAGACCGGCGGACGACGTTCGCCAGCCCCACGCCCGAAGGCTATAGCCCACCCCTTTTTGGGGTATTTTTTCGTAGGACGAACTTGGCGCCAAGGGGTTCGGCTACTCTTTTCTCGGCACGGCTGTGCCCGCGGCCTATTTTTGTCACGGGGAGGGGGTGAGCAAAGTCTCGGCCCATTCCGAGGAAGGCGGGTGATGTTCGCCGGCCCCACGCCCAAAGGCTATAGCACACCCCTTTTTTGGGCATTTATCCGCAGGACGAACTGGGCCCCAAGGGGTTGGGCTGCTCTTTTTTTGGTGCGGCTGTGCCCGCCGCCTATTTTTGTCGTGGGGAGGGGGTTGGCAGAGTCTCGTCCCATTCTGAGTCCGGCGGACAACGTTCGCCAGCCCCACGCCCCAAGGCTATAGCCCACCCCTTTTTTGGGTATTTTTTCGTAGGACGAACCTGGCGCCAAGGGGTTTGACTGCTCTTTTTTGGGCGCGGCTGTGCCCGCGGCCTATTTTTGTCGCGGGGAGGGGGTGGGCAAAGTCTCGGCACATTCTGAGTCCGGCGGACGAAGTTCGCCAGCCCCACGCCCCAAGGCTATAGCCCACCCCTTTTTTGGGCATTTTTCCGTAGGACGAACCTGGTGCCAAGGGGTTCGGCTGCTCTTTTTTGGGCTCGGCCTAGCCCGCGACCAATTTTTGTCACGGGGAGGGGGGTGGGAAAAGTCTCGGCCCATTCCGAGTCCGGCGGACGAACTTCGGCAGCCCCACGCCCCAAGGCTATAGCCCACTCCTTTTTTGGGCATTTTTCCGCAGGACTAACTTGGTGCCAAGGGGTTCGGCTGCTCTTTTTTGGGCGCGGCTGAGCCCGCGGCCTATTTTTGTCGCGGGGAGGGGGTGGGAAAACTCTCGGCCCATTCCGAGTCCGGCGTACGAACTTCGGCAGCCCCACGCCCCAAGGCTATAGCCCACTCCTTTTTTCGGCATATTTCCGCAGGACGAACTGGGCCCCAAGGGGTTCGGCTGCTCTTTTTTGGGCACGGGTGTGCCCGCGGCCTATTTTTGTCGCGTGGAGGGGGTGGGCAAAGTCTCGGCCCATTCCGAGAAAGGCGGACGATGTTCGCCGGCCCCACGCCCAAAGGCTATAGCACACCCCTTTTTTGGGCATTTTTCCGCAGGACGAACTGGGCCCCATGCGGTTCGGCTGCTCTTTTTTGGGCGCGGCTGTGCCCGCAGCCTATTTTTGTCGTGGGGAGGGGGTTGGCAAAGTCTCGGTCCATTCTAAGTCCGACGGACGAAGTTCGCCAGCCCCACGCCCCAAGGCTATAGCCCACCCCTTTTTTGGGCATTTTTTGGTAGGACGAACCTGGGGCCAAGGGGTTCGGCTGCTCTTTTTTGGGCTCGGCCTAGCCCGCGACGTATTTTTGTCACGGGGAGGGGGTGGGAAAAGTCTCGGCCCATTCCGAGTCCGGCGGACGAACTTCGGCAGCCCCACGCCCCAAGGCTATAGCCCACTCCTTTTTTGGGCATTTTTCCGCAGGACTAACTTGGCGCCAAGGGGTTCGGCCGCTCTTTTTTGGGCGCGGCTGAGCCCGCGGCCTATTTTTGTCGCGGGGAAGGGATGGGAAAACTCTCGGCCCATTCCGAGTCCGGCGGACGAACTTCGGCAGCCCCACGCCCCAAGGCTATAGCCCACTCCTTTTTTGGGCATTTTTCCGCAGGACGAACTGGGCCCCAAGGGGTTCGTCTGCTCTTTTTTGGGTGCGGCTGCGCCCGCGCCCTATTTTTGTCATGGGGAGGGGGTTGGCAAAGTCTCGTCCCATTCTGAGTCCGGCGGACGACGTTCGCCAGCCCCACGCCCCAAGGCTATAGCCCACCCCTTTTTGGGGTATTTTTTCGTAGGACGAACTTGGCGCCAAGGGGTTCGGCTGCTCTTTTTTGGGCACGGGTGTGCCCGCGGCCTATTTTTGTCACGGGGAGGGGGTGGACAAAGTCTCGGCCCATTCCGAGGAAGGCGGGTGATGTTCGCCGGCCCCACGACCAAAGGCTATAGCACACCCCTTTTTTGGGCATTTTTGCGCAGGACGAACTGGGCCCCAAGGGGTTCGGCTGCTCTTTTCTGCGTGTGGCTGTGCCCGCGGCCTATTTTTGTTGTGGGGAGGGGGTTGGCAAAGTCTCGTCCCATTCTGAGTCCGGCGGACGACGTTCGCCAGCCCCACGCCCCAAGGCTATAGCCCACCCCTTTTTTGGGCATTTTTCCGTAGGACGAACCTGGTGCCAAGGGGTTCGGCTGCTCTTTTTTGGGCGTGGCTGTGCCCGCGGCCTATTTTTGTCGCGGGGGGGGGGGGGGGGGGGTGGGCAAAGTCTCGGCCCATTCTGAGTCCGGCGGACGACGTTCGCCAGCCCCACGCCCCAAGGCTATAGCCCACCTTTTTTTTGGGCATTTTTCCACAGGACGAACTTGGCGCCAAGGGGTTCGACAGCTCTTTTTTGGGCGCGGCTTTGTTCGTGGCCTATTTTTAGCACGGGGAGGGGTGCGCAAGGTCTCGGCCCATTCCGAGGAAGGCAGATGGACTTTGCTGGCCCCACGCCCAAAGGTTATAGCACACCCAATATTTGGGCATTTTTCCGCAGGAC
Organism: Citrus glauca; assembly: GCA_029633175.1. Classification (NCBI taxonomy): domain Eukaryota; kingdom Viridiplantae; phylum Streptophyta; class Magnoliopsida; order Sapindales; family Rutaceae; genus Citrus; species Citrus glauca. The sequence goes on from JAQOOD010000058.1 coordinate 200,115, forward strand.
GAACTTGGCGCAAAGAGTTTCGGCAGCTCTTTTTTGGGTGCGGCTGTGCCCGCGGCCTATTTTTGTTGCTGGGAGGGGGGTGGGCAAAGTTTCGGCCCCTTCCGAGTCCGGCGGACGAAGTTCGCCCGCCCCACGCCCCAAGGCTATAGCCCACCCCGGTTTTGGGCATTTTCCCGCAGGACGAACTTGGCGCCAAGGGGGTCGGCTGCTCTTTTTTGGGCGCGGCTGTGCCCGCCGCCTATTTTTGTCGTGGGGAGGGGGTTGGCAGAGTCTCGTCCCATTCTGAGTCCGGCGGACAACGTTCGCCAGCCCCACGCCCCAAGGCTATAGCCCACCCCTTTTTTGGGTATTTTTTCGTAGGACGAACCTGGCGCCAAGGGGTTTGACTGCTCTTTTTTGGGCGCGGCTGTGCCCGCTGCCTATTTTTGTCGCGGGGAGGGGGTGAGCAAAGTCTCGGCACATTCTGAGTCCGGCGGACGAAGTTCGCCAGCCCCACGCCCCAAGGCTATAGCCCACCCCTTTTTTGGGCATTTTTCCGTAGGACGAACCTGGTGCCAAGGGGTTCGGCTGCTCTTTTTTGGGCTCGGCCTAGCCCGCGACCAATTTTTGTCACGGGGAGGGGGTGGGAAAAGTCTCGGCCCATTCCGAGTCCGGCGGACAAACTTCGGCAGCCCCACGCCCCAAGGCTATAGCCCACTCCATTTTTGGGCATTTTTCCGCAGGACTAACTTGGTGCCCAGGGGTTCGGCTGCTCTTTTTTGGGCGCGGCTGAGCCCGCGGCCTATTTTTGTCGCGGGGAGGGGGTGGGAAAACTCTCGGCCCATTCCGAGTCCGGCGTACGAACTTCGGCAGCCCCACGCCCCAAGGCTATAGCCCACTCCTTTTTTCGGCATATTTCCGCAGGACGAACTGGGCCCCAAGGGGTTCGGCTGCTCTTTTTTGGGCACGGCTGTGCCCGCGGCCTATTTTTGTCGCGTGGAGGGGGTGGGCAAAGTCTCGGCCCATTCCGAGAAAGGCGGACGATGTTCGCCGGCCCCACGCCCAAAGGCTATAGCACACCCCTTTTTTGGGCATTTTTCCGCAGGACGAACTGGGCCCCATGCGATTCGGCTGCTCTTTTTTGGGCGCGGCTGTGCCGGCGGCCTATTTTTATCACGGAGAGGGGGTGGGAAAAGTCTCGGCCAATTCCGAGTCCGGCGGACGAAGTTCGCCAGCCCCACGCCCCATGGCTATAACCCACCCCTTTTTTGGGCATTTTTCCACAGGACGAACTTGGCGCCAGGGGTTCGACTGCTCTTTTTTGGGCGCGGCTTTGCCCGTGACCTATTTTTGGCACGGGGAGGGTTGCGCAAGGTCTCGGCCCATTCCGAGGAAGGCAGATGGACTTTGCTGGCCCGACGCCCAAAGGCTATAGCACACCCCTTTTTTGGGCATTTTTCCGCAGGACGAAATTCGCGCCAAGGGGTTCGACTGCTCTTATTTGGGCGCGGCTGTGCTCGCGGCCTATTTTTGGCGCGGGGAGGGGGTGGGAAAAGTCTCGGCCCATTCCGAGTCCGGCGGACGAACTTCGGCAGCCCCACGCCCCAAGGCTATAGCCCACTCCTTTTTTGGGCA